>OX375872.1:150025792-150608460 GCA_947359465.1 Metellina segmentata | reverse complement strand
TCTGATCCGGATCAACTCTTGATTCCGGAAGGCCATTCAGTATTTGGGGAGGAATCTTCTGCTTGTAGTATCCGCGGTTTTCGTTCGTGGGCGCAGTATGGCTTTGGTGTGAACCTCTTACACCATTCCGTGGTACGCTGCTCTTAGGATAACAAACAGAGACAACATCTTGGTGAGATTCGCTGCTGTGTTTCTGTCTATCCCCAAGAGATACCTTGTCGTCATTTGCTGCGTGCTTAGAGGCGAAAATCGGATGCACAATTCCCCTCCGCTGTCGAACGTTGGAAGTGTCCCCTTTTGAGATGGTATTTCTGACGGATGACATTCTTGTACATTGACTGCTCTTCGTTAAATATTCGACATCGGGCGCAGGCCACAACGAAAGCTATACCTCCCCATGACAGTGATTTGCGCCGTACATCGTACGATGTGCTTCTTTATTCGCGTGCCATATTTGTCACTAATTGATTATACAAAACTCTTTTTAAATACTGCAATCTCGTATTCCATTGAAGCTGATAGGTGTCTGGAATGAAATATTTTGCAATTAAAACCGTATGAGAAAGTAGGCATCAATTCATTCTTTTCTGAAGTGATCGTAAACCTAACCAAAGAAGACTTATTTGTTCATTCAGCATTCAGTTGTAGTTTGCGAATGAGGACTTGAAAAATAATATAGCCGGTACTATTAAAAAAACGCATTATATAAAATTATCTTTGTATCTAGTCTCAAAAATTTAATCATCTTCAACGCCATTAAGTTTAGAGAACTTTGAACTAATCCAGTCTGAAGTTAAGCTAGTACACTTTGTAAGCACTCTTACAGCAATACTTCACATAAAAATTCATCGGCATGTGATTGTTTATAAGTCTCCAGGGTTAAAAGTTTGGTACTGAGATCATCTATGTATATTATGTTATTGACCTACAAGATCAAATCATGTAACTGTAAGTTTACAAAGTTAGCATCACGAAACTAAATTTGAATGTATTATCAAAACGTTTACCAACCTTCATCGCAATTTATCTCTACGAACAAAGTAGTCATTCTTCTAGTCGCAGTGCATGAATTCTGAAGTGAACTAAAACTTGGATAGCACTCTTACACATCCTAAGTCCATCGACATTGGATTGTAAATAAATCCCCACATGAAAGTTCGGTGCTAAGATAATATGTGTAGTATATTATTAACCTAGATAGAAGAACTCATAACACGTCGCTAAACGTTTACAAAGTTAACGCATCACAAAAATAAATAGAAATCTTATTTTCCAAACTTTTAATCACTTCATCGTGATTAATTTCGAAAACTAATACTTGAGAACCACTCTTGCATCCAAATTGTCACATCTGAATTCATTGACATCCGATTGCAAATAAATCCCGCACAGTGCAATAATCATGGAGTTAAACGAACATTCGAGAGGCACTCTTACATCCAATCTTTCAGGTCTAATGTCATCGGCATCCGATTGTAAATAAATTTCCACAGGAAAGATTGGTGCTATGATTGTCTATGTGTATTAAATTAATAGCCTATAATGAACTCACAACACGTCGTTAAAAGTTTACAAAGTTAGCACATCACAAAACTAAATATCTATAAATATATATATATATATCCTCAAAAACTTTTAATCACCTTCACGTCATTAATTTTCAAGAACAAGAAACGTATTCCTCTAATCGCACTGCAAGAATTCTGAAGTTAAACTAATGCTCGAGAAACACACATCGGAATTGTCACAGCTGAAGTTATCGTCATCCGATTGAAAATAAATCACGCACAGAGCAAGAATTCTGAACTTGAACCAACACTCGTGAAGCATACTTCTATCCAAACTTTCACATCCGAAGTCATCGGCTTCCGATTGCAAATGGATCCCACACTACGAGAATTCTGAAGTTAAACCAACACTCGGGAAGCACTCTTACATTCAATCTCTCACGTCCAATGTCATCGGCATCCAATTGTAAATAAATCTCCACAGGGAAAGTTCGGTGCGTCTTTTCTACCACCCCGCACGGCACTTTTAATGATAGGAAATCATTAGATCCGTAGTAATACGCATGACCTGCCGAGTGACAGTAGTTTTCCAGAATCCTTCCATGCACCCTAGCAGGTATTTTCCAGCGAGGTCTCTGCTGTTAACTCGCATGGGACGAAATGTGCGCCGTATCGCACCATGATATGCTAGAAGTCTTGCGATCATTCAAGCGTAAGACCGCTGGAAGGCGTACCGTTTATTGTCACAGCATCCAATCGCAATTCGAACTAACAATGTGACCTGGTACTTATTTCGACCACCGCGAGTTATTACGTGCTATTCGCATCCAAATAATTCTCCCCTTCCCCTATCACTGGAAAGTATATATTCTTTTTTTATCGTTGACTGAACAAAGGGGGACATTTTTGATCGTTTCTGGAAGATTTTTGATCGTGGTTTCGTTGGAATTTATTACCACCATCCAAATCTTTTTAAACCTCCGATATTTGGTTTGGAATTCGAAGGTCCTGATGTGATTTTTGCTTAGATCAACATAAATATCACCATGGAAGTTTATTAAAACTTTTTAATAAATTTTTTTAAGTTTAACATTTGACAAACAATTATATTTGTTGCAAAATTAAAATTTTCTTCAGTTTGTTTCAATACATAAAATCTTTTTGTTTCTTTTGTCGATCTAAGCTCATTTTTTGCTACACAAGGGCTAATTAGACTGGCGTACATTCACCCCTTTGAGGTTATCTTTAATAAAAATACTTGAATGGAATATATGGTGTGAATTTGCTTAGATAAATATAAATAAACATTGAATTTGATATAAATTTTTTATAAAATTTTAAGTTGTACCATTCGACACCTAATTATATTTGTTGCAAAATTAAATTTTCATAAGTTTAGTTTCAATCCATAAATAATATTTTGCTTCTTTTGTCACTCTAAGCTCACTCTTTTTGTTACACAAGGGCTAATTAGACTGTCATATATTCACCCCTTTGAGGCTATCCTTACGAGAATAAAAATAATTATATGGAATATCTAATGACTTTTGCTTAGGTAAACATAAATATGCATCGGATTATTTAAAAACTTTTTAATGATTTTCTTAAATTTTACCATCTGACAACGAATTGTATTCGTTGGAAAATGAAAATTCGCATCAGTCTATTTTGAAAAATAACATTCATCCCTTTGAGACCCGATTTACCGAACGGAAAATTAATTTTCTAGAATTTTCATGTTTTGTTTAGATAAACATAACTATTTATTACTAGCCACTGCGTGGCCAGCACAGCGTTGTCCTCGATAGTCCTTTTTAGGGGGTCAGGTATGACCACTGCTTGCTAACCCCTAGTGATTGCTACGAATTCCCATACAAATTCGTAGCCTATTGGATAGCAGCCATAATGGCGTTGCTCGTGGTGTTGGTTTTGCTTCGCAAACCAAACGAAAAGTCGTAGCCTATTGGAATGAATTCCCTTCTAATTACAATTTGGTTTGCTTTACAAAACAAACTGTGAATATTATGAACTATGTTTTGCTTTGCAAATCAAATGGAAATTTGTAGCCTATTGGAATGAATTCTCTGCGAATTCCAATTTGGTTTGCTTCGCAAACCAAATTATGAATATCATGCACTATGGTTTACATCGCAAATTGGATAACAGCCATAACGGAGTTGCCCGTGGTATTGGTTTGCTTCGAAAACCAAATAGGAATTCGGCGTGACATCACAATCTCTTGCGAAAATATAAATATTTATTGAAAAATTATTTATTAAAAGAAAATCAATCGTATAAGGTTTCTATCTGGTAAATTTTCCGCAGATTTCAAATCCGTTGAAATTTTCAATCTATCTTTAAATATCCCTATTTTATTAAAAAGAACTAAATAATGCCAGCCAAAATGTCTTGAATCTATCTTTCGTTGAAATCGTAAGTGGGCAGGAAATGTAATCTGTTTATTTTTGGAACCCGAATGTTGGCGTGACGTCACAATATCTTTCAAAAATATAAAAGATATTCAATTTAAAAATTTTATTTATTTAAAGAAAATTATATTTTTAGGTGTTGATTTAATGTGAAATTTTCCTCAGATTTGAAATCCGTTGAAATCTGTACTCTTTCTTTAACGGTCTAGGAGATAGAAAAAAGAACTACATAACTAAAGTTAAAACTTTGTTTTTTATCGTCTGCTGGAAGATCATTCCTCCGCGCAAAATGAAAACGGAAAAATAAATTTAGAATATGATCTTTTATGCTGTTGCCATTCCAAAGAAAATAATAATAATTAAATTGCAATAAATTCATTTTAAAATGTTCTTGATTGAATTTTAAAATTCGCCGCTACCCTAAAATTGCAAAAAATTTGGACTACCTGTGTGGCAAATCCCATTACTGTAAGTGTCATAGATTATTCAGGACTTTGCCTGCAAGAAACAAACAAACAGACAGACAAACACTTCCTTTTATAACATTAGAGATTGTAACTTTTACTTTTAGGGTTTTGTTTCATGCGCAATGAAGTCAAAACAAACTAATCACTGTATAAATCGTTTTTCTCATAAATACTAAAGTAAATTGGAACTAAAAATTTCAAAAATAACTGTTTTTAGATTTTTTAAAATTTATATAGCTTATTTAATGCTTTTTTTTGTGTTGATATTTTACTTGGTTTTCAATATCTGTTAGAAGTGTATACGTAAAGAAACTAAATATAAGCTCAATTCACTAAACTCAATATCTGACCGTGGTTCAAAATTAAGTGGTGCTGTCCTAGGATCTTCCCTTAAGGGATTGAACCCGGAACGTCGTCAATATAGCCGCTGTGTTGATCTAATACGTCGTTAATTAAAAAATACCAATTACCACTAAACTCAAATTTTGAGCTAACTTGATATTCTCAAAATGGCTTTTTGACTTAGGGGTACGTACCTATTATGGTAATTGGTAATTTTAGTTAACGTCGTACTAGAGCAACACAACGGGCTATTGACGACGGTCCGGGATCAGTCCCTTAAGGGAAAGATCCGAGGACAACACCTCGTAATTTTGAACCACGGTCAGATGACGAAGCAACACCTGAGCTGGCACCCCACTCTCCAAACTTCCACGCCAACCCAACGTGAGGACTTTCGACCACGACAGATTTAAGGTGCACCAGCCGCCTCTACACCACACGCTTACAAACATCCATACCCGGACCCGGATTCGAACCAGGAACCTTCCAGATCTAGAGGCTAACACCTTAACCACTATACCGGTTGGTCGGCACGTACCTATTATAAGAAACTGCTTTAACCAGATAAAAGTAAAAATTTCCCTTCATTCTTAGCAATAATTAACTGTAGTTTATAATGAAGTAACCGTTTTGTTGTATGTTGAGAAACTTTTTTAAGTGTAAAAATAAAAAAACATTAACATTTTCCACAAATTTCCTATTTATTTTTAAATACACATTTCGTTAAAATATTTTAATATTATACATTTCATTTGATATCCAAATCCTTCCAGCCGACCAACCGGTATAGTGGTTAAGGTGTTAGCCTCTAGATCGGAAGGTTCCTGGTTCGAATCCGGGCCCTGGCATGGATGTTTGTAAACGTATGGTGTAGAGGCGGCTGGTGCACCTTAAATCTGTCGTGGCCGAAAGTCCTCACGTTGGGTTGGCGTGGAAGTTTGGAGAGTGGGGTGCCAGCTCAGGTGTTGCTTCGTCATCTGACCGTGATTCAAAATTACGAGGTGTTGTCCTCGAATCTTTCCCTTAAGGGACTGATTCCGGACCGTCGTCAATAGCCCGTTGTGTTGCTCTAGTACGACGTTAACTAAAATTACCATTACCATTACCAAATCCTTCCAAGGGATTGATCCCGGACCGTTGTCAATGGCCCGTTGTGTTGCTCTAGTACGACGTTAAATTAAAAACTACCAATTACCAAATCCTTCCAATTTGTGTTTTTTAAATATACAATATTTAATAACAAAGATTTATAAAAAATTAGGAATCAACCCGACAGGGAAACATTATTTCAGATTCCAATGCACTAAAATAAGGTTTATACAGTATCTTCTAATCTGGTGTTGGAGTGTTTGATTGTGTTCAGACTGATTGACTTGGTCTAGCTACTCTGCTAAAGCTTAAGTAAGTTGTAACAACTTAATAACTAGTCTACTGGAGCCCAATAATGTTTAGTCTTCTGATCTTGTGTTGGAACTTTTGATATTATTCGGACTGGTCGATTTGGTCTAGCTATTCCGCTAGAGCTTAAGTAAGAAGTAAACACTTGCAATCTCATCTACTGAAGCACAAAATCATGTTTACGCAAACAGATTTAGTGATAAGCAATTCATGCAGGATTGGATTGGAAGCCATAGGCACACGCTGTTTCACCTGTGTGGCTTTTAACGAGAGTCCGCCTTATGGAGGAGTTTCAGGGGTTTGGTAAGGTCGTAATTAATTTGGTAACTTTTTAGTTAACGTCGTACTAGAGCAACACAACGGGCTATTGAAGACAGTCCGGGATCAGTCCCTTAAGGGAAAGATCCGAGGACAACACCTTGTTATTTTAAACCACGGTCAGATGACGAAGCAACGCCTGAGCTGGCACCCCACTCTCGAAACTTCCACACCAACCCAACGTGAGGACTTTCGGCTACGATAGATTTATGGCGCACCAGTCGCCTCTACACCATACGCTTACAAACATCCATGCCCGGACCCGGATTCGAACCAGGAACCTTCCGATCTAGAGGCTAACACCTTAACCACTATACCGGTTGGTCGGCCGTCAGAGGTCGAAAACCGCAAAATGTGTTCCTTCTTCATTCGGGGGAACGTCACATTTTGGAGGAAGAAACAATGGTGAAAAAACTAATAAATTCATTTTAAAATGTTCGAGATAAAATTTTAAAATTCGGGCGCGATGTATAGAAAATCGCAAAAAATTCGAATAACCTGTGTGCCAAATTTCATTATTGTAAGTACCATAGATTCTTCAGGACACTGCGTATAGGACACAGGCAGACACTTCCTTTTCTAATTGTTGAGATAAATACCTAATGCATCGATTCTAGGGAAAGGAGAAAAAATATTTCCGAAGGATTGCATCGTCAGGAAAAGAGTAAGAAGATATTTCCCATAAATGGCTCTATTAGAAGAAAATGATCAAATAAGTCAATGCAAAAGATTCTTTTCTTATGTAAGAACAATAGAATATTTGATAATAATTCTATCTTAAGTAAAGAAACAGTATAATATTTTTAAAATATATTATTGTAATAAAAGGTGCAATAAAGTATTTCCAAAAGATTCTATTTCTGGAATGGAAGAATGGAATCTAGAGAATAGAGGTACAAAATGTAAAATTAGGGTGGCTTTAAACTTTCATGGTCCAGCAAATTCTCCGTTTGAATTTGCATGCCAATAAAGTTTTATACAGCCCTTGTTGGCCCACGAGCCCTTGTTGGATTGACGACATATCTCAACATTATCAAAGCTAACGAGCTTGATGATAAGATATCTCGTCATTAAAAGAAAAACTGACCAGATCTTGATCTCATCAACATAAAAAAACTACAGTATTTTGATGACGAGTTATATCGTTATTAGCCAAATTGCTCATATCTTGATGAACGAGATAACTCGTCGAAACCACTTGGAGGGTTAAGATCTAGCCAGTTTTGATACTGACCAGATACCTCCAGATACCAAAACCGAGATATATTGTCAAAACAACCATCAGGAGGATCAATTGCACACCTGCAAATCTATGCATACGTAAACCTGCTTTGCGTCATAAACAAATTTTACAGCCACTGTAACGTCCATAGCAACAGTTCGGGATGAGAGGTCAACATCAATGTCCACCGCCGGTCTAAACTCCCTAACGATCTATCGTGATGATCTCTTTCCCCCTAGACGGTCGTTAAGGGTGTACGACGACCCCTGGAATCAAACTGTCTAAACAGGGCCGCGTTATCCCGGTTGGAAGAGTAACAAAGGGTTTCGACTTTGAATCCAACCAAAGACCGTCATATACAAAGAGAGCTGGCGCAAGTTAAATCTGTCGTGGTCTCAAATGTCCTCACGCTGGCGTAGTGTAAAAGTTTGGAGAGTGGGGTGCCAGCTCAGGTGTGATCTCGTCATCTGACCGTGTTTAAAAACAACGTGTTGTTGTCCTCGTATCTTTCCCTTATGGTATTGATCCCGCACCGTCGCCAATAGCCCGTTGTGTTGCTCAAGTGCGGTATTAACTTAAAATACCTACCTACCACTCAGTGAAACTGATGGGACAACAGTGAGAGTTGTAACAGAGGTCAAACTGATCATAAGTGTTTTTGGGTGCTCGTACTGTATTTTAAAATTCGGTAGTTAATGTCACACTTGAGCAATGCAACGAACGGGCTATTGGTGACGATCTGGGATCAGCCCTGAAGGGAAAGAACCGAGTACAACACTGCGTAATTTAGGATCACGGTCAGATGACGAGGCCACACCAGAGCTGGCCCTGGGAGCAGAAAGTGCTTAAAACTGTGACGTACGTCGCAGAACAAAGTCTTTGAAGAACAATTTTTTCTTAATTTTAATCAAAATTTTGGCCGTTTTTATTCAATCATAAATTACGATGATCTGCAGTGCAAAGCGCGCTCCTTGCCACACCTTTTTTTATTCTCTAGCTACGGAACAACCTCCCTACACACCGCCCCAAATTACCACAAACACTTTATAAATAACACATCGTCTATGTCAATGACAAAATATTTAACTTCAAATATTGTCAACAGAATTACAAATTCTGAAAGTACGCCTTGGTTTTAAATAAAGTAAGTTTATTAATTTTGATGTTTTATTATAAATATGTAATAAATATTGAGCCGATAATTGTGTTTTACGTCTGTTTTTGATTTGACTGCAATTTTCAAAAATTGGACAAAAGGCATGCAGAACAATTGCTATTGCTTGGAGTTGTGTTGCAGAACACTGAATATAATTCTGCTAAAGGAGGAGCTGGCACCCCACCTTTTCAAACTTAAACACCACACCGACGGTGCTCGTTCGAGACATTCGTTTTCCAGTCGATCCCATTTTGCCCTTTTTACAGCGCCCTCAACCAAGGGACTGAAATTCCCGACTTCCTGATTCCTAAACTCCTGAGTCTTAAAGTAAATAAATACTTTAATTGCGATTTTGGCTTTGTCGTATTTCTCGGCACACCACTCAACTCGCTGCGTTGCTCCACAGACACCATCCACTCAGCCAGACATCGCAAATGAACACGGTGGCAAGTTTCCTACAGCGCGGTCTTTGTTGGAATATTCCGCTATTTACGCATCTCAGCTGGAGGCCATGTTCCAGGAGAATCTCGCTCGCTCGAGTGAAGTCCATGCTCTGTTAGTACGTCGTCGTCACTCGAAAGCTGTGTGATTATGCTAGAAGTCCCCTTCTGATCCGCTTTTCTTATTAAGAGGATGAGGTTGCTGAAATGGAAATTGGAAATTCCCGACCATAACCTTAACACGGGCTTCTTTGTAACTCTTCATTCTTGAGGCACTAACTCCATCTACGCAGGTGCTTCTTTATGAGTCTAACCCTCCGAGTGGTTTCGGAAAGATCTCGTCCATCAAGACGTGACCGATTTTGCTAATGAAGAGACGGCTCGTCATCGAAGTGCTGACAATTTGTTTATAACGACGAGGTCATGAGCTAGTCAATTTTTTTTTAATGAACGGGATCGTGTTTTCTTCTAATGAAGAGATGTCTCGTCCAACAAGATCTGGTCTGTTTTGCTAATGACGAGAAACTCATCGACACAGTCACCAGGAGTGTTAAACTTGCGATACGGCATCCATGGGAAAATTCCCAAACCCCACTTAAGAGTATGTTTCTTAATATCTTTGTATTTGAGATATACAAACTCCCCTATATACGTGCTTCTTTATGAGTCTAACCCTTCGAGTGGTTTCGGAAAAATCTCGTCCATCAAGACGTGACTGATTTTACTAATGACGATACGGCTCGTCATCAAAGTGCTGATAATTTATCGATGACGACGAGGTCATGAGCTAGTCGATTTTTTTCCAGTGATCGTGATAGTGTTTTTTTCTAATGATGAGATGTCTCGTCCAACAAGATTTGGTCAGTTTTACTAATGACAAGAAAACCTATCGACACAGTCACCAGGATTGTTAAACTTGAGATACGGGATCCATGCGAAAATTCCAAACCCCACATAAGCGCATGTTTCTTAGTAAATATTTGTATTTAAGATACAAACTCCACCTACACATGTGCTTCTTTATAAATCTAAACCTCATGTGGGGATTGACTTGACGATTCATTTCGTCATTAGTAAGACCATAAGCATATCTTGATGGACGAGACATCACGTCATTAGAAGAAAACGTATCAGATCTTGATCTCGTCAGCATTATAAAATAATCGGTAGCAAATTTGGTCACATTTGATGGACGAGATATCTCGTCGAAACTTGAGATAAGGCATCTATTGGAAAACTACCAACCCCTACCTAAGCGCATGTTTCTTAGCAGTAAGTCTTTATTTTGAGGTATAAACTCAAACTACACATGTGCTTCCAAAAAAAATCTCCCGTCATCTGACTGCGTTCAAAATTACGTGGTGGTGTCGTCGTTTCTTTCCTTTCGGGGGTTGATCCACTACCTCCTAGATAATAAAGCCTTCTGTCTAGTTTATGACGTCACCAACAGAAGGGCAAAAGTCTTCCGCGATCGCAAATTCAAAAAACCTTTGAAAATGAGATTATCTGCTAAAAAAGCAGAGTGTATCGGAGTATACAATTGAAGGGTTCTAAACAAACACAGCACTTGTTAAAGGTTATTAAAACTAAGAAAAATAATCCAAGAAATACCCATTTCCATGGAAAATTACTTTTATTAATGTACAAACTCAGTATTTGGATACATAGAAAAAGCACAAATTTACCTACACAAAATGTACATACAAAGCATACAACAAAATTTTTCTGCTTTAAATTTGAGGCAATTCTATAATTAGACTCTTGAAGCCTATTACAGTTGTTGAATAGATATATAATAGCAAATTATTGGTTAATAAAATACAAAAGCGTATATAAATATGTACACAATAGAAAGAAAAATTAAGATGCTTTCATTTTTTAATGATGCCTAAGTTCAAATATGAATGCTATTGTAGACAAGCCATGTAACAAAATTCTAACTTTTATTAAAACATTTTTATGGTACATTATATAAGTGAAATGACGAACTAACCGAAGATGCATAAATAGGAATGAATGTGCCCGAAGGTCTTAGTGAATAAGTTGACTAGGCAATTAAAAAACCAGGAAGAGACTCGGGTGAATCACATTAGACATCCTTAAAGGGAAAGCCGGAGATAAAATTGAAAATGTACAACCCTGGATTAAACACAATTTTACCTTTTATGCTGTGTTAATTTTTTGAGTTTTCTTTTATTTGGTAATTTGATCATCTTGTTATTTTTGGACCTACAATAGTTTTTCAAAGGTGTATTTGTAGCTGATCGCAAAAGCAACTACTTCCTGAGTAGCACGCAAAACAAACAGGCGTTGGTTTGATACTTTAAAAAATTCACTCGCAAATTCTCTCCCAATTAATTTTTGCAGAACAATAAAATTATGCATTATGACATTTACAGCATCCACAGCTGGATATTTTAAACCACCTCAGTCACAATTATGGATATGCTTAAAGCCTAAATGAATAATTAGTGGTTTTTCAATAACTAAATTACCACTACAACTTTCACATTTAATCCTTTTACAACTGAATGACGACAATAACCAGCTAGATATGTGATTAAAGGAATGTTATCAGAAATTGAATCTATGTTGAAATTGAATCTGTGATCTCAATATGTGAAATCAATATGGCTTCATAAACGCATATAAACACTTTTATACATCAGTATATTTTACAGTAGAATCCGCGTATTGTAATTACTTTGACTCCCAGAGTTTGATAACAATAACAGAGTAATAATATTAACCATAAAATCTGAAAAGTGCTGTTCTATAGATATTAGTAGTGTACAGATTTTGATTCAACCAAAAGAGCACGTTAGGCTTAGTTCAATAAAGTTATGTTTGTGAATCGTTGGATACCATTATAACACGATAGATTATTAAACTTGCTGAATAATTACCATAACCAAAGGAGAATAAAACAGGATAATCACAGATGCTGGGCCTTTAGTGATTCGAAAAGAATTTCGTAACCTAACAAATATTTCATTGGTTTTAATTACTTAAAGCATATTAAAAATGAAATGAACATACCTTTTTCTCCCTTTCTTAGCAACTGCGAGTGTAAAATTTAATCACGATAATCCTATTACGAGATTCTCCTTGAGTAAAATTCTTTAATCGTTCTCTGCAAAATACACTTTATTCTATCTGACTCCACAAATAGAAATATTTACACGGCTGCCTTATCAGGCATTCTTTTTTGGAATTACACGAAAATATAATAGTAACTAGTGTTCAAACGATAATACGAAAATGTAACAGTAATTAATGTGTAACGATAATACGGAAATATAACAATAACTAATGTACAAACGATATATATATAATTCGAACTACTTTTAACAAATCCACTGATGAAACGCTCGCTCGGATGGCTTCAGCATTCAATTCAAACAAGACAAGAATTGTATACCTTTTGATGATGACGTCATATAAGGTGTGCGTATCAGTCAGAAGACTTTATAATCTAAGAGGTAGTGATTGATCCCGGACCGTCGTCAATAGCCTAATGTGTTGCTTCAGTGCAACGCTAAGTAAAATACGTACATACCTTTAAAAGGCTTTACAGTTGAAACACGGCACCATTGGAGAATTACCAAACCCTGCCTAAGCTCAATTCCTTATTTCAGAATAAATGTAAATTTACTGAGCGTCAAAAAATTCGAACTGGTATTTTAAATATATCCCAAGTCGTCAGTACTGGATTTTCCACACAATAGTTTTAAACTATCACAATATGAAGCTCTTTCGTTCTAGCACTTTCACTACACTGGGTTCATTTCCTGTCAGTTTCTATTCCTTTTTGAGTGTATTTTTCTCTTCTGTGTCAGTAAACTTTCCTTATGTATGTATGTCCATTTACTCGTTGTTGGCAAACCAAATAAACATTTTAAAATATTTCCATCTGCCAATACAAATTTATCAAAAAATCAGTACAGACCAGTATGTCAATCCAGAGACGGTTGCATTCGATACATGTTCGATCCCCAATCTCTCTTTTGTGTCAGTAAACTTTCCTCGTGCGTGTGTGAACTCATTGTTGTTGACAAACCAAATAAGAATATTTTTTGATTCGCCAGATCAAATTTATCAAAAAATTAGTATAACCCAAAAAAAATTGTAGACGACACAGCTTCGATTCCTCCCTGTTTGGATTTCTCACCTCTGTGTCAGTAAACCTTTCTTATGCGTGTGTCCATTTACACCGTGCTTTTGGCGCAGCTAACTCGATGTTCTTTCCAATTCTATTCTAACGAAATGAGCAATATAATATTCCCAATAATGTCTCTGCTCCATAAAACCAAACTCAAGCAATCAACTTTCACTAACCTGGCATCACAGGACATCTGAAAACGTATTTCCGTTAGTATTCCACCTACCATTTGTCACAGCTCTTGTTTTGATGATAGCACAAACAGAAACAATATCAAAGAGCTGTGTCAACTCGTCCAATTACCCATTACACAGTCGTGCCTCGAATGTCAAAAATCATCACGGCACTTCCTGATGCATTCTGCTCATCTGAATTCTAAGTTGTAGCAGGACGAGTATTCGGGCCAGCAGTAATGATAGCTCAACTCTCTCCTACGATCCACCTTGATCCATTCATCATTCTACTCGCCTTTAATTACTCGAGTTCGGATTGATTTTTATCACACGTTCGTGGCTTCAAGTTCAATCAGCTAGTCACAATAGGTGTCTTAAATAAAGTGGAACAAAAGCATGTGCTTATGGCGCTATCTGTACCTTCAATCTGATTCACGATCTGTCGACCAGTCCTTGTTACCCTCAAAGCTACATTCGTCGCTGCACTTTAAACATCATTATCTTCCAATTAAATCAACTCGCTCTATTCGGTGCTCATTGCGAGTTGCTAGTCTTCTCAATCATTACTGTTTGCACCCTGATATTAACTTTCAATTAATATGATTCATTATGGAGTTGGTAACTCTTGATTGCAATCGGTTTAACATGCGACGTTTTGTATGTAGGGAAGTATGAAACTAAATTGAATTGCTTGTTCTAATCCAGAGCGGCGTAAATTCAACAACCTTCCTACCTACCTAAAAGTAAATTCAACGCATTGATTTATTGATTATTATGCAGCTATCTTTCGCATAGTGTTGCTGAAAACCGCGTGAGGTTCAATGAACATTACTCATTATGGAGTTGGTAACTCCTGATTGCAATAGGTTTACTTAAATTTAACATGCGATGTTTCATATTTTTCCCGGATGTAGGGAAGTTGGAAACCAAATTTAGTAGCCCGTTCTGCTGCTCCAGAGCGACGTAAATTCGACAACCTTCCCACCTATTTTAAACAAAATTAAACGCATTTATTTATTGATTATCATGCAGCTATCTTTCGCAAAGTGTAGCTGAAAACACGTGAGGTTTAATAAATATGACTCATTGTAGAGTTGGTAACTCCCTGATTGCAGTCGACTTCTTTAAATTTAACATGCGTCGTTTCGAATGTAGGAAAGTTGGAAACAAATTGATCATCCCGTTCTGTTGCTAGCAAACGGGTTATTAGGTCAGAGCAACACGTAAAGTCAACAGCCTTCCAATCTACCTTAAACTAAATTAAACGCATTGATTTATTGATTATTAAGCAGCTATCTTTCGCATAAGCGTTGCTGAAAACGCGTGAGAGGTTAATCAAGGTCTTTTGAGAAAAGTCGTGCTTACTACCGTCCATTGGTTTCGGACAAACAAGCAACCTTGATAGTTTTTGATGATTTAAAAATTTAACCCCTTACACAGTTAAAATATATTCAAGGTACTTCAATTACACTGTGTAGTGCAAGGCTTCTCAATCATTAATGTTGGCCACTGTCATTAACTTTTATCAAAGAACCAGCCTTAATTTATTAAGGTAACTCCTGATTTCGATCATCTTAATTAATTTTTGCATGCAATATTTCGAAGGTATGAGAGTCTGAAACTAAATTAAACGCATTGATTTATTGATTCTTATGCTATTATCTTACGAATAGTATTGCTTAAAACACGTTATTTAAGGTATCTTGAGAAAATTTATGTTTACAGCCGTCAACTGGTTGCTGACATTCAAACAACATTGATATGTTTTATTGTAAAATTGAACTTTGTAAAATGTTTCAAAAATAAGTTTAAATACTGTCAACTTATTTTAATTTTTATACTAGTTTCGTGATTAACTTTCCACGGGGTTTCGATGAGATAGCTCATCCATCAGGATCTGACCAATTTTGCGGATGGCGAGATATCTCGGCCATCAAGATTTGATCAATTTTACTAATGACAAAATATTTCATCCACCTAGATTTGAACAATTTTGAGACATCAATTTCAGATACCTAGATTTGACCAAAGACAATACATCTCATAATCAAGATATTGCCTAACTTTTATGATGTCCAGGTCAAGATATGGTCAGCTTTTTTCCAATGACGACGTATCTCATCCATCAAGATCTAGTCAGGTTTGCTAATGCGGAGACATGTCTTGGGAGACAACCACTAAGAGAGTTTCGTGCAATGCCATGTGCTATTGTAGAAGGTAGTATCGTTAAACTTCGTGTATGAGGTTGTTTCGATAGTTTTAAATCTCCGAGTGGTTATGATGCGATCATCAAGATATTGCCAATTTTTTATGTCGATGAGAGGTATCACAATCTGGTCCGTTTCCTTGTAATGACGAGATAATTCGTTCAACAATAGGTCAGTTTGGTTAATGACGAGACACCTCTTCGGAAAACCACAAGGAGAGTTAATGGCGCTAGGGTGAACGGTTCTTAACTCCCCCAGTGGTTTAGACGAGATATCTCGTCCATCAAGATCTGATCAATTTTGCTTAAGATAAGATAGCTCTTCAAGATATTACGAGATATTTCGGCAGCTGGCGATATCAAAATGGTCAGTTTTCTTTTAATGACGAGAGACTAGTCGAAACAATAACCAGGAGATTTAGCTCTCTTTGTTTTACGATATTTCAGAGTACTGTAGTATTGCTTGGTCCCTACAATACAGTAGTAACTGAATAGCCACATCTATTGGTCGAAAGAATCCATAGGTTAAGAAGGTCAAAGGATTTCATAATTCAAAAATATATACAAAGATAATATTGGTCAAGAAGTACTAAAGATTCCATAATTCAAAATGATATCCATAGATCTTTTAATGATAAGATACTAGTCGAAACAATCACCAGGAGATTTAGCTCTCTTTGTTCTACGATATTTCAAAGTACTCTAGTATTGCTTCTATTGCTTGGTCCCCACAATACAGTAGTAACTGAATAACAACATCTATTGGTCGAAAGAATCCTAGATTCTAAGAATCTATTGGTCAAGAAGGTCAAAGTATTTCATAATTCAAAACGATATACAAAGATAATATGGTCAAGAAGGACAAAAGATTCCATAATTCAAAAGGATATCAAAAGATAATACAATAAGCTCAAACCGCTGGTTGTGGAAGTCTGCAAAGCTGGTTGTGGTTGGGGAAGACTACAGATTGCAGAGCTGGTATGTGCCCATGAACTCCTCAGAGCAGCAATTTTCAACCTTTTCATCTCATGGCACACATAAATTCTGTGGTACACCAAAAAGTATATTTCCCCCCGTATAATTTTGCTTGATATTGAAAAAGGAATGGTATAAGAAAGTACCTGCGATTTTTGCTACAAAGTGGCTTTGTAAAAATATTTATAAGCAATTTATTTATGATAATACAATGTATTACTATTTTAGTAAATAAATCAGGTCTAAGGGCGAGGTAAGCCTGTTCAGAGGGTCTTCTCTGGTCTGCGGGCAGTATAAACCTATTCGAACGGCCGCCTCTGGACTGATAAAAATACCTGGGAGGTTGTATCTGGCTGAAAGGATGCGTTTTCTGAGAGTCATGTCTGACCGCCCTTTCAGAGAAACCTATTCGGAGGGCCAGCATGTTCGATAAAAAGTATTTGGAATGTCTTGCCTGGTTAACTAGCAGGGTAAACGTATGTGGTTCGAAGGGCCGAGAAAACTTATTCTCAGGGTCTTCTCTGGCCTACGTGTTGAATAAACCTGTCCCGAGGGTAAACCTGTCCGGAAGGCAATATCTGGTATTCAGGGCCTGATAAAATATTTTGAGTTCTATATCTGGTCTCCTAGCATCACATCAATATTTGATACAGCTGAAATACAGAGTGTTCGTAAACAATATAGAATAAATTGAAGGGGTGGTAGTACCAATCCAGACGGCCAATGTTTACAATGGTACCTAGGTTGCAATCCACTCAGAGTCTCAGAAAACCGTAAAATAAATTATCCACGTTGAAGTTTCAACAGTGAAAAAAAGAGACATAGCAAAATCGGCATTTTATCGCCTCGTCTGTTGATCTATGACAGTGAAGTTGGTACATCTTATGACAGTGTGAAGGTGTGTGATTGCGCATTTCAATAGAGTGGCGACAAAAGAGGTGAAATTGCCAAAGTCAAACATTTTGTCTCTCTGACTAATCGTATGTTGAATCAGATCACATGATCCTGGGCTATGTTAAAGAGAAAAAGGATTTCATTGCTCATTCTACCTTTTACACTTCTTACGTACGTTAAATCTCTCACCCCGATAACAACTATTTCTCAAATAGAATTCTAGTTTTGGTCATATGATCCTGTGCTATATTGAAGAGAAAAAGGATTTCATTGCTCATTCTACCTTTTACACTTATTATATAAGTTAATCCGCACCCCGATAACAACTATTTCTCTAGTAGATAATAAAACATCAGACATCCTCGATTGATAGCTCGAGTGCTTTATTTGGCCAAGCTGCATGTCCACAAGTGGTAACGTGACTTCTCTGAAAAATTGACTTTTTTGGTCGATTTGGTATCTTATCTCTGTATCTTATCGTTTGGCAATACAACGTCTTGTGACAGGGTAGGTGTGTGAATCCGTATTTTGAAAGTGGTGACAAAAATGGTGAAATTGCCAAAGTGTACTACTGTCAGATGAACGATCAAAGAACTAATTAAATAAGGAATCAATGGATTGGCGTCTTTTCACGTCCAGTATTCCCAGGCGTCTTCCAGAACAATCAGATTATGAATGCTTGTTTCAACCCTGCAGACGTAGTCTAAGAGTCATGTTACTACTAGATTTGGTCACATGATCCTGGAGTATGTTAAAGAGGAAAATGATTACATTGCTCAACTACTCTTTTATACTTCCTCTATAAGTTAAACTTCAACCCCCCGATTAACAGCAGCTATTTCTAAACTAGCTAGCAAACATCAAACTCTTCGGTGACAGTCAAATGACCGTTCGAATTAATTTGCAGTAGTTTGCCGAACAAAGGTTTTGTCCTCGAGGAATTCGGAAACCTCAGGCAATCAGCTTCTGGTTCGGCAGGGGATAAACACACGTTAATGGGAGTGCAGTTACTCCTGCAACCTTTCCGTTTCAAAAAGCACTTTGAATCATTCGTCTTTTACGTCACGTTTGTTTCGGAAGCAACTCAGGTCAGGGTATAGTTATTCGGAGCAGTCGGGTGTGAAAATGGGAGCTTATTTATTCTCTCTATTTTCCGAAAACACACGATCTTTTTAAAGGAGTTGTTCTCGGAGTAATGCGTTTTGTATTTGATGGCTGAAGAGTAGTTGCTTCTATTTCCGCATGTAGAAATTTAAGTGCAATGAGTGGATAAGTCTACTCCCCCACTTGTTCCGTCACGTCACGTTAAGGAATCTATATACCTTTAAAACGTCCTTTTTACCCAAATTACACAGTTTTCAAACTTTACCATACTGTACTAAAACTTTTTGGCTCCTCAAATCACTTCGGGTTTTACTTTTACGACCTATAGAACTGGAGATGTAAAATTTTAAAAAGTGTTGACATCTATATTTGACATGGAGATTTATATTGGTTTCAGCTTTTTCTCGAAATGCAATTTTCGCTAAGCATTACTCTCCACAAAACACGATAACTCAAAACGCATCGATTAAATTCTTTTCAAAAAAATTTTTTACATGCTCTAAATCATATAAGGCAGGGTTTGAACTATTATTATTATTATTATGAAAGATAAATTTTAAATATTGAGCAGTATGCAAGCCTGCATATTTCTTTTGCATTTTGCTCTTTTACATTTTTTTTCAGCGATGACTGCTGTTAAAATCCCCAATTAATCTAAATATAACTATATAACAAGGGTTGTAGTTCAATACCTGAATGATTGCTATTAGAAGACAATTTTACAAAGTGGAAAAATGTTAATTATTTTTTTAATATGATGTTTTACGTAAACATATATGGTATTTTTAACTACTTTTTTCGCACTTTCAACATATTTTTTTGTATATAAAAATTGAGTTTCAATAATTTCTGCCATAAAGTGATTTTTTTCTAGTTTCGTGATAACTTCAAAAAATTGCCTCCAAAGGAATAGATACCTTAAATTATAATCAGGATTAACTCTCTAAAGGTCACGCGATTTCCGAGTAATGTAGTATTGCTTTTATTCCACAACGCCCATATAATGACTAAATAACTACACTCATTGCCATAAAAATTTGCGCACCAAGAAATAACTGTGGAATCGTAACGAAACTTGGCATGAAGGTACATGTCGGCCAGATATGCAAATGATTAGAAATGCAGCGTGATTGCGCGTTGCGTAATGCCACTAGAGGGCGTTGAACTTCGTTTTCCTTGTAGTATAAAACAGGTAAGCAGAGTTTGTTTGAGTGTACTTAATCTTTTGCAAAGAAACGCTGAGGTATACATACCGTTACGCCGCCATCGAAGACAATACGAGCAGCTGTCAGAGTTCGAGAGGGTGTAACAATGTTGAACAACTGGGGTGTATAAGTTTTGCAGAAAGGGTATTTTAAGAAATCTGAATATTGTATAGAAAACAAATATTCTTTATTTCTCGGTTATTTATTATATACAGTGCTGTTCTGTTGAACACACAATTTTAAAACATAACAAGAGTCTCCACCGGAGACTTAACTCCCAAAATCTAGGGAATCACTAGTAACCTCAAAACCACGACCAAACTCTTCTCGAGTCTGTCCGAGAGTCTTCTCTTCGCTGACCCAGCACTCTCTGCTCCAAGCCTCGAAGCTCCAGTCCGTGGGAAAAACCCTTGGGCAGTTTTCCACCGCCTCAAAACTCCAAGAGGGGAGCTCCCCTGCCTTTTCAGTTCTATTCCAACAGAGGGGCTGGCCATTGTCCGACAAGGAACGATTTCAGCCGGCCAGGCGACAGGTGAAACAAGAGGTCCTCTTTTATCACTACGCCACAGCCCTTCCCCCATAAAAACATTTCCTTGTTATGACGAGGAAATTCAAGCAAGGTACAAGTGAGCCTATCCAGAAAATTCGTCCGAGAGGCAGATCCTTAAATTCCTCACAGTTCCTTTACAATAGTGATACACTATCACATAGCAATAGGATATTTAAATAATTCTTTAACAAAAGGCCCACCTCTGCTCAGTATAGGAATCTGTCTAGGAAATAGTTTTAGGCTCAAAACATTTAAACTAAAACTCTAACACTCCACGAGACAGCTAAATAACTCTGCTCTCCTACTTTTCGGTAAAGGGTTTTGTCAATCCGATGCAGAGATTAATTACTTAATTTTATCCACATTTGAAACAAATCACTCTGCATAGAATGCTAACCCAAAAAATATATATACATTGGCTTTAAAAAGCCATTCTCTGAACCAAAAACAAACATTAACTGACACAAAACAAAAATTTACACAAATTAAAATAAATTCATCTTATACACTAACCCATTATAATTTCATCAATATTTTTAAGGAGGCTGTCTACTCAGACCATCGGCATTTCCGTTGTTTTTCCCGGCTCTGTGAACAATTGTGAAATTGTATTGCTGCAAACATAGAGCCCATCGGGTCAGCCGCGAATTGCTCCCCATCATTTTATTTAGGAAAGTCAGTGGGTTGTGATCCGTTTCAATTTTAAATTTTGTCCGTCCAAATAGTAATTTAATTTTTTTTAATCCATATATAATAGCAGCCAACTCTCGCTCCACTGTACTGTAGTTCTGCTCTGCTCTCGATAATTTTTACTCAAAAACAAAATAGGGCGCTCCTCCCCTTCTAGGTTCTGGGACAGTACAATTCCAGCACCTGTTGCGCTCGCATCCGTTTGTACTAGAAATTCCTTAGTATAATCCGGAGCATATAATACCGGATTTTGGACAAACTTCGATTTTAGGTTTTTAAATGCCTGATCGCATTCGTCTGTCCAAACCACCTCTTCTTTTGTCACCCTTCCTTTCAAAGCACTTGTCAAAGGGGCTGCAATAACCGAGTAATTCGGGATATATCTGGAGTAATAGCCCACCACTCCTAAAAATGACCGAATTTGGGTTTTAGTCGTAGGGGTGGAAAATCCTTCGAACGCCTTAATTTTCGCCTCGTTTGGCGACCTTTTCCCGGATCCAACTTCCTGCCCTAGAAACTTGGCATGATCCTGTGCAAAACGGCACTTGTCCGGTTTGACCGTTAAATTAGCTTCTCCCTATTTGTGCAATACCCTGCCAACATCCTTAAGGTGTTCTTCCCAAGTTTTGGAAAATACCGCGATATCGTCTATATAAAGAACCGCAAATTTTTCCAGTCCACCTAAAACTTGGGCCATCAATTTGCAGAAATAAAAGGGGGCATTAACTAGGCCAAACATCATTTTCTTAGGGATAAACATCCCAAAAGGCGTCACGAATGCTGCATATCTCTGCGCTCTTTCTGTAAGAGGTATTTGAAAGGATCCCTTTTTCAAATTCATGACGGTGATGAAAGGGGCGGCACTTACTTTTTTCACTACTTCTTCGATATAAGGTAAGGGGAAATATTGGGTTCGGGTGATTGCGTTTAGCTTTCGATAATCCACACATGGTCTAGGATCCTTATCTGGGCTCTCTACTAAGATAATTGGAGAGGCATAATCCGATTGACCTACCTCGATCACCCCCAGAGCCAAGAGTCTCTGAATCTCATTTCGCAAGATGTTTACTTGTCTAGGAGACTTGCGATATGGCCTGGTGCGCATTTTTATCAATGCGGTATTACCCGGGTCCGAATAGAACACCTTTCTATGAGTTTTTAGCATTTCCCCGAATCTTTCGATCTGGATATCAGACGCGCGCTCGTCGAGTCGGCTCTCTATTACAATTTCTTGCAAATCGAAATGAGTGGGGTCTTTTAGCGGATAAGGGATCTCTGTTTCATGCTCTACCTCTTCGTGCCCTTCATCGATAATCAGATTAACACACTCAGACCTGCTATGATAGGGTTTCATTAAGTTAACGTGATAAATCGTGCTTTTGTCACGTTTTTTGGGCAAGTCTATCAAATAATTTGTGTCCGAATATTTACTCGTAATTTTAACAGGCCCCATCCAGTTTACTGCCATTTTATTTGGCTTAGATGTAGCTAAAACTAAGACATGATCCCCCACTTTAAAATTTCTCGTAACCGCATTTTTGTCACACCACAATTTCCTTTCTAGCGTGCTCCCTCCTCTTCCCGTCTTGTCTTTAAACTCAAAGTTTTTTCTAGGATATGATTCTGACTTCCCTTTCCCGTGCAAACTCTTTTCCCCATCTTTGATCTCAGTTCTCCTGAACGTTCTCTTCACACTTTCATAATGATCTAATTTTTCGGCCAGATCTGAGGCCTTTCGAAAATCCTCCCAATTTTCTAAATATCTCTCTTTGAGATCTGGGGGTACTCTTATTTTTAATTGCTCCGTGAGCATAAGCTTTTTTAGCGTTTGAAAGTCATTCACTTCCACCGACTCCAACCAATTATCTAAATAACCTATTAATTCGTAAACCAGATCGGACCACAACGCCCCTGGTTTCCTGTGGCGCTCCTCAAATTTTAGTCTTAAGGCAACCGTGCTTAACCTGAAGCGTTTCATGAGCATTCGCTTCATGTGGTAGTAGTCGTCTCCCTTCTCTACAGGTTCTTTTACTACTAGCTCTGCCACGTCTGCTGGCAACAAGGGAATTAATTGGGATACCCACCTATCCTCCTCCACCTTTTCTTTCTGAGCTTGCCGCTCGAATAGCATTAAAAACAGTGCTATATCAACTGTTCTCGGATCAAATTTGGGAACTAGATCTTTTAGACAAATTCTTTTATTAGAAACCTCACTGGGTAAGGAAACCATAGAATTTGCACTTACCGTTTCTAGAGTATTTCCCATTCGCAATTTTTCTAGTTCAAACTCCCATTCTTCTCAAACTATCCTATCTGATCTTTCCTGTTCGGTACGTTTCTGTTCCCTTTCCTCCTCAATCTCTTCCATTATTCTGTCTAAGAAGCATTCCGCGGTTTCCTCCGTGAAATCTGGTGCCTCCAGAATATCTTTGATTATGTTTTTCACTAGGTCTGAGTCAGACACCTCAACCTCAAATTCTTTGGCTAACTGCTTTAACGTGCTCTTTTTCTGCCTGTTTAGGCGTTTTATGAAAGACGACATGGCTTCTTGAATAAACCAAAATTAAATCTATTAAAATTCTATTCTGGTGTAACAAGAAAAAAATACTAAACACCAACGTTTCACAAGCACTACAGAGATTCCAACTAAGTCAAAGGGGTACAATATAAAGACACACTATAAATAACCATAAATCAAACGCAAATAACCTTATGCACTTATACAACCCCAACACATAAAAACAAAATTCTTAAGAACTAAGTATATTTCATACCAGAATGACCGACCAATAACCAACCCAATTTGATACCCTAACTAACTGCCTCTCGGAATGAAGTTTTCCAAAATAGGACTCACCTCTCTCTTCCGTCCGGACAGCAGGGCTCCTTTTTCGGGGTCGTGGTGCTTTTTCTCTGGGCTTCCGGAACCCGTCGATCGTATCCCTCCGATGATATTTTGGTCCACCGCTAAAGTCCAGCAACTCAGCTTCCGAAGCGGTTACTCGTATCCCTCGTCGTTATAGACGGGATTTCGGTCCACTGATGTTGTCCGGCAATTCAGCTTCCGGAACCGTCACTCGTATCCCCATCCACCGACGCCTCCGTTTGGAGGGGTGTCGCGTACGACGGAATTGGACTGCAACGGAATTGAACCAGGTCGCCTTCAGCGACGAATCTAGATTCAATTTGAGCATTGATGACAATCGTGTTCGTGTGTGCAGGCCCCGTAATGAACGCCTCAATCCTGCCTTCGCTTTACAGCGACACACCGCTCTCACAGCTGGTGTGATGGTATGGGGGGGGGTGCCTTTGCTTACAATACACGGTCACCCCTAATATTGATCCATGGCACAATGACAGACTAGCGGTACGTCCATGACATCCTTCAGCCACATGTGATGCCACTCATGGCAGGGCTGCCAGGAGCCATTTTTCAACAAGACAATGCTCCGCCACACACAGCAAGGATGTCACAAGACTGCCTCCGCCACATTACCACCCTTCCCTGGCCTGCTCGATCCCCAGATTTGTCACCAATCGAGCATATCTGGGATCATTTGGTACGGCAAGTTGGACACCCTACGAGTTTGGTCGAACTAGAGGCGCGTTTACAGCAACTGTGGAAAGAGATATCTCAGGACATCATACAGAACTTGTATGCTTCAATGCCCGCTCGTATCGCATCGTGCATTCGTGCTAGAGGGGGTCCAACAGAGTATTAAAACTTCCGTTCATTTGTACTTTTTTCTGCAGTAAATGATCCTTTTTTATTGATTTTATAATCACTTACTTATATCAAAGTAGTACTTACATGTGTAAAATTTCGTTTCATTTTGACGACTTTTTCTTGGTGCGAAAATTTTTATGGCAATGAGTGTATATCTATTGGTTTGAAGATTCCACACATGGATTTTTTTCACCTTTAGAAAAATAATTCGATTTAGAATAAAATACTTTGGAAAGATTCCCCTGTTCCTTTCTTTGAAATGAAATCATTTGGAAAGATTCTATTCTTATTTTCCTTGAAATTGAAGTCTTTGTAAAATGCAATCCTTGGAAAGATTTCTTTGCTTCTTTCCTTAAAGTTGATATATTCTACTGTTCCTTTTCGTAGAAAACTAAAATTCGAAATGATTGTAATGTTCCTTACTCGCTCTATGTCTCTCTTTCCCTCGAATATAAAACTATTGGGTGTTTTTATCAATCCTTTGCTTAGAATACAATCCGTTGGAATTATTCTAGCGGTCATTTCCATAAAATAGAATCATTAGGAAATATTTTATTTCTCCTTTCCTTAGAATATAATTCTTTGGATGTTCTATTATTCTATTCCATGAAATATAATCATTTGGAAACATTTTATTTTTCCTTTCTTTAAAATAGAATCCTTTGAAAATATTCTACGTTTCCTTTCCTCGGAAAATCTTTGGGAGATATTCTACGATTGCTTTACTAATAATTATAATCCCTAAGAAAGCTTCTGTTTCTTTCCTTCTAATAGAATCCATTGAAATTATTCTATTGCTTCTTATGTTGGAATATAATAGTTTTAATTAACTCTATTGCTTCTTTCCTTTTAAAACGGAATCCTTTTGAAGCATTCTATTGTTCCTTTCCTTGGAATATAATCCTTTAAAAAGATTCTATTGCTTATTTCTTTGGAATAGAACGCTGCATAAATTCTGCTATTGATTTTCTTAGAAAATAATTCTTTCGAAATATATTTTTTGGTCAAGAAGTTTAAAGGGGACTGGGAGCAACAGAACAGGCTATTGTCGACGGTCCGAGAACAATTCCCAAGGGAAAGATTCGAAGGCAACACCATGTTATTTTGATCCACTGTCAGATGACGAGGTCAACCTGAGCTGGTGTTCCACTCTCCAAACTTCCTCACCACGTCAACGTGAGGACATTTGAAGCCATGACAGAATTAACGTGCGTCAGTCCCCACGTACACGACGATTGTTTTGGATGGATCGAATTTTGAGTTTGCATCCCTCCGGTTGCTAATTTGCTACTCTACCAAAAGGGATACCACTGTACCCCTGCCCAAAATTTCGGAGCTTAAAATATTTAAAAGCATTTGCAACGAATGTGCGATTCTACTTACAATAGTCGTGAACATTTAACTGGATTCATTTGGTGTTGGACTTTATGCGTTAAATTTGGGTGCAGATTAAACATAAACAATGCGTTACCACAATTGACGTCATTAGTGTGTTTTCTGTCTCCACAACTCGATCGTTCGATACGATAAGTCATATTCGTAACGTACAATTTCAACTTGAAACTTGCTGTTTTCTCTGCATGATTTCGAACCAATTTTGATCTTCTCTTGATCGATAAGATCTTTCGATTGTTCTAAGGACCCACTGGAATCTTTCTAAATGATTATATTCTGATGAAATGAGCAATATAATATTTCCAAATGATTCTGTTTCAAGAAATTGAGTGATAGATTCTTTACCAAGGATCCAACTCCATGGAAAAGACCAATCAAGGCCTTCTAAAGGATTATTTACGAAGGAAATAACTATAAAATAAATCAAAGGATTCTATTTTAATGTAAGTAGATAGTTAATTATATATAATATATAATATAGGGATATAATACATGTTTCAATAAGGGGATGGTCCCCCACGTGCTGCAATAACTTTAGAAACCCTCTTGGGCATACTTTCAACAAGGTTTTAATATACAGCTATAGGAATTTGTGTCCATTCCTGCTGCAAGAATGTCGCAAGCTCAGCTGTAGATTTTGGACGTGGTTCCCTGGTTCGTAAGCGTCGCTCTAACGTGTCCCACAAATGTTCTATGGGGCTTAGGTCGGGACTCTGAGCAGTCCAGGGAAAACGTTTTACATCCATGCCTTGATACCACTGCTTGACAGAGGCTGCAACATGACATTCAATGTTGTCGCCCTCCAAGTAACACTCGTCCATTCCATAGAATTGTCTGAGTGTAGGAAGAACCTAATGGTCCAAAATGTTTATGTAGGCGTCTACGTTTAATTGACCATTAGCTACATCAGGGCTCGAAATACCCGGGTGCACTGTGCACATGAAAATAAAATTGTGCACCTAATATTTTTCCGCTAGGTGCACGCACTGCACCTAAAATATAATCTTTGCACCTTATTTAAAACCTTAGGTGCTCAAGGTGCACCTGTATTAAAAAATCTATTTCGAGGCCTGAGCTACATGCAAATTTATAAGGCCATACCTCGAAAAAACACCCCAAAACAAGTAGTCGGATGTTCTGCAAATCTGCTGGCGTCCGGTCCATTATTGTAGGGTAACGTATATATAACACAACGGACTATTGGCGACGGTTTGAGATCAATCCCAAACGAAAAAATACGAGGACAATACCACGTAATTTGAACCAGAGTCAGAGGACAAAGTAAACGTCTGAGCTAGCTTCCCACTCTAAACGTCTATAACACATTTTGAAAGAAAAGGACAGTAAGATCTTTCCAAAAGATTCTATTTTAAGTAAAAAAAAAAATGTAATCTTTCCAAATAAATCTATTTTAAGGAAAGAACCAATAGAATATTTCCACAGGATTGTATTAGAAATAAAGACAGCTAAATCTCTTCCAAATGATTATTTTCTAAGGAAATGGAGAATCCTAATGTGGAGAACATATTCGTACAGGCGTACAAGTCTAAAAGAGCATTAAAAAGAATGGGTTTCAATAAACATGTCATGAAATGAAGGCATAAAAACAGAATTATTGGTTGCTTCTTTATTTATATCGTTCATTGATTACATCACATATAATAATAAATTGTTATGTTCTGATTACATTTATTGGTTACATAAAAGTTCATGCTTATTAGAATTTACAAAAACTGACAAAGAATTTTCATAAACATAATACACTATATCAAAAGAAGTACACACACACGCACACCCCATCATGTATCACAAAATGTATATCCAATGCACAAATGAGTATACGAGTCAAGAATTGGTGAACTTGTTCCCTTAATATAGGAAAAACTAATTGTTAGTAGTTTTTAAGATAATGACTACGTAATGAGACAACTCAATTTTTAATAAAAGAAAAGCGATAATTAGCTTTTCTAAATCTGAACAATCATTTTACGAATTAATTTGTGGAGAGTAACCTTTTTTTATTTTGATTTTTAACTCTTATTTATTATAATTGTATAAAGTTTTTATTTTGTCAGAGCATAAAGTACTAAAATTTAGTCGTCATTATTTTAAATAATAAAATTTAGGTGTCACTCTTTGGAAAATAACAAAACTTAGTTGTTAGCTTTTGAAAATAATAAAATTGAATTGTCCTTTTTAAAAAACGCTTTTCAAAATCGTACTAAAACACTGTCTTTCAAACTAACACGAAAATTGGAATTCGGTAGTATGCTTTGTTAATGTGATCCTGTACACGATCAAGAACAACGTATTCGTCAAAATCTACACTATGTCACACCTTTTTTCAGCCGGGGATTTTAGTAGAGTACGAAAGTAATATATTGGGTTGGCCAAATCGCTTTGTACGGTTTTTAAGAAAGAAAAATAATATTTTTAGCTGTCACAGAGGAGCTTATTTATACACGCATTGATGGACCATTTTGCTCCTCTCCTCCCTCCTTTGCCATCTTTCAGGAAACTTCATAGTTCTCCCACCTCCCAAAACATTTCATCTTTCTCGGCAAAGAAAATTTCAAGATAACCTCTAAAGAATTGAAAGTTTCTAATTTGAGAAAAGTTTTGTAACGATTGGAATAAATAGAAATCCGAAGGTGTTGTGTCTGACGAATGCGATGACTATGTCAAAACTTCTCAGCCAAGCTGTTGTAGTTTTTGTCTAGTCACCAAGCAGGCAGTCTTGCATGATCGTGTTGGAAGGTTATGAGATTTTTGTGGCCTGATACCAGATACTTTTCTAACATTTTTACCGTCCTTCAGGTAACTTCGTAATTACATCCTATCAAAACATTTTGTTGCAAAACTTTCTGGGCAAAGAACTGTTCCAGGTGCCTATTGCTGTCTTCCAAAGAATTGAAAGTTTCTTAATAGGAATTTTTTTTTAAGGATAGGAGAGAGAGAGAGAGAGAGAGAGAATAAATAAATATCCTAAGGCGCAGTGTCTGATGTAAACAGTGGATGAACAAAACTTCCCAGCCAAGCCGTAATAGTTTTCACTTGATCACCAAGCATACTGTCTTGAGTAATCGTGATATAGTCTTGAGTTATCGTATACTAAAACACATCTAAGTTTTGCAAAAAAGCATAGTTTATGCAACATTTTAAACCGAAATTTCAAAATTTGGTAGTATGATGAGTTTTTCCTCTGCAATTAGACAGATATAACAGACTGCGAGAATTATCCGAAAATAAGATTTCGAGGTAATAAAGAAAAGCACAGTTCGTATTGAGCTCTTTGAAATCAGAATGTCAAAAAATTTCTGAGAAAAACGCTTTTCATCTATAATATGTTTTAAGCTATCGTATATGTAACTGTCTTTTAAATGATAGTAATGGAAAAGTTATTTTCCCATGAACATAATTTGATATCATTCGTTTTTAACGTTAAAATTAAAAAATCGATTTTGGTAATTTTGAAAGTCGTCCCCGTAAATAACCGATATTTTTGGTTAATCCAGTATTAGAAACATTCTGATACGATGTATAGGCTACATACAATTCCATGCATAAACTATAATTCACATTACTGCAAATAAAATGTATATTAATCTGAAAGAATAAATCTGACATGGTAGGAGGTCCCATGTCCATTTTGCAAGGTTTTGGTAAGATCTGATTTCGTAATTTTAATTTTTTTAATTTTTAAAACAGCGTACAAAAAATACTTTCCAATATTTTGGTTTGTTAATTATGTATTGACAGGAGAAGTTAGGCACTTTTTTGTATTATAACTTTTATTACCTAAGTAGCCAACACTGATGGGTTATCAGACTCTAATATGAATAAGGGTGGTGCTGGCGTACTTCCGCTTCTAGATGAAGAGGAATTTCAAATAAAGGCTGGAACAGGAAAAATAGCCTCCAATTTCACCAGTGAATCAATAGCAATAAATAAAGCTCTTGAAACTATTTTAATCCTTCGTCAAAACAGCAAATCAGAGGATTATCTTTAGTGATTCCAGATTTGCCTTAGAAACAATAGCAAAAGGCAACTCAAAACGTGCCCAAGATGTCCATTGACTCTTACACAAACTCATATGCTTGGAGAAAAGGTGCATTCTTCAGTGGATTCCCGCACATGTGCATTGAAAGTGACGAAGTTGCAGACCAATTGGCAAAGGAAGTCAGAGAATTAAATGCTGAATCTCTTATATCCCAGTAACTCTTACTGATGATAATGCTTAGGGAAATACAAACTCGTATCACAAAGAATTAAAATTAAGCTACAAATTTGTGTGAGATTGGCACCGATAAAAGAATCACCTCCACAGTATCCAGACTAAGAACATGACATTTTAAAGGCATGAAAGTTAACTGTGATGGAATCAGAGCTTACATACATTGTAACAACTGTCTGGACGTTTAGCCCACACCTAATTATATATTCACCAGCCCTGCAATAGTATTTGTTCTTCACACTGTAGTTTACTTACATGATGAAAAGCTTTACAGCGAGAAAATGTTCAACATCGCCAAAGCTGTCCAAAATGCATACGTAGACATCTGACTCAGAAAGGGACACGACATAACCCGAAGTGATTTGTGGACAGAACTCAAAATCCTCAAATTTGAACCTTGGCTCTTTTTCTACAAAGATAAATAATTGTTTTTTGCTTTTCCAATTCATTGTAATGATAAAAACACGATGCCCAAAGTGTACTTGTATAAACCGCATGGACGGCATGGGCAGCAAAATAACCACGATTCATAAATAAAATGATATTTGTGACTCAATTACAATAAAGGTCCTCAAATTTTGATAAAACAAATTCCCATAAAAAAGTTAATATTATTTTTTAAATGTAGTAAAATTCTGAGTGTAAAAATAATTTTATTGGGAACAAGATCACCTTGATTCATAATTCAATAGTATTTTAACAAGTGCACAATGTCTTACAAGACATATCTGGTTAAAATATGCAGAATTCCAAAAGCCCTTGAGCATTAAGCAAAATCTCGATAAATAAATTATTATCTCCCCTAAGGAATAAATGAGAAAATCATATGGAACAGGACGATGGCCCACATATTTCTAGTACAAATATATGATACAGAGTTTCCCAAACATACACAAAATTACTGAAATCAGGGGGGTGTAACATTTTTAGCATAATTTATGATTATACTTCAATACACTGGTTCTCAACGTGTGGTTCTCCGACCCCCAGAAGTCCTCGACAAGGTTTCAGAGGATTCCGCAGAACACCCACATAATAGCCAAAATTCTATTCAAAATCCACATTTAATATAAATATTCCATTGTTTTCTCCTGTTCTATTATATTCTAAAATCTAAAACATTCAGGAGGTGTACCAGTATTTATTAATTTTAAATTGACCTTAAAGTGAGAATGACTTAAACTTCCAAGTGGTCTTGACGAGATATTTCGTCCATCAAGATTTTTAACAATGACAAGATAACGAGTCCGTCAATATTTGACCAAATTTGCCACTGATGAGATATCTTCACTCACCACGTTTTGGCCAATTTTACAACTGACACGATATCTCGTCTACAGGTTTGGCCAATTTTGATCATGACGAGATTTCTCATCAAAATATTGCCGATTGCTTTACTTTGACAAGATCAATGTATCTTGTTTTCTTCTAATTACGAGATAACTCGTCCATAGAAATCTGATCAGTTTAGCTAATGACGACATACCTTGGCAAAAAAAAAACAATCTGAGGGGCTTGTATAGAAATTATCAAACATGCAACTAAACAGCTTACACACAGATGTTTATGGAATATACATTTGTCACCTGAGGTACTTCGGTGCATGTAATTGAACGGTATTTTATCTCGGATTGTGCATTACCTTTAACGCTTGTGTCAGTCATCTGAGGTAAATCGGTACATGCACGTGGCTGGAATTTGATTTCGGATTGTCTTTTCCTTATCTTTTGGACATGTGTATACCTAATAATACCTAAACTTCGACCATAACTGTTTTACCCATAGCGAATTTTCAAAGCGTTTTTCTCCAAACAAAGATTTTGTAGATTTGTACCTTTGGCACGATAGCACCGATTTATTTCGCTTTATTTGTCGATCTACAGTCAGTATATATACACGATGGCGGCTCATGGTGTTTACCAATCTAAAAATAGTTTCATGATGAAAAATGTTTGGGAAACACTGTTATAAACATGGATGCATCAAGACAAAGTAGAAAAATTCACCCAAGAAACATAAATCCATGGAATATAAATAAAAAGGTTTAAAGAGCATAAATAGATAAATATGAATAAGAAGCTTCCAGAGACAACGCTGGATGTTTTTTATATTAATTAGAAATACCTTAAATTAAACCTCTCAAAAAAGAAATATTGAAATTCACCAAAAAAAAAATTAAATATAAATATTACGCATACATCTGTATAAAATTTTACAATAAAATCTACCTTCACACAAAATGAATCAATTCCATTGTTTTGTTTAGTTATCTAAAAAGTTTTACTACTGGTTGGATATATTATTTTGATTTTGAATCACTCGGAAGAAAATTGTTTTGATCATTTCTAAAGTTAATCAGTGTTGTTAGGCAAACCACACATTCTTCCAGCATTAGTCGTACGACACTTAATTGGCCGAAATACGCATGCGTACCGACATGCTGTCTGTACAAAAACCGAGTATGCATGCGCATGTTGTATGTTTCATCGCATACTGCTCTAACGTGTGGCCGGGATTATAATACCATACTTTTTCACATGCCTATACTTACGTGTTCAAATGCGTAAGAAATCATTTATTTTCTAGTTTATATCTATACTTTGGAGTCATGACAATGATTAAACAATGTTACAATCATAAAGTAAAGATAGATTTATTAAAGCATGTATGTAGTTTGTGCATCAGTGGTAAATTTTGAAAGAAATTGCCTACGTTCTGATGCTTTGCTTAGGCTTTTGAATTAGGAATTCTTTTCTAATAGGAAAATACAGGAAATAATAAGCGTTCTGCATTTCAATAAATAGTATTTTAACTCTCCAAGAGGTTTCGACGGGATATCTCGTCCATCAACATCTGACCGTTTTCGCTAATGAAGAGATATCTCATCAATAAGATAATGTCGGTTTTTTTGTAGTAACGAGGTCAGGATCATGTCAGTTTTTCTTAATGACGAGATATCTCGCTCATCACAATCTGGTCAGTTTTACAACTGATAAGATACCTCGCCGATACAACCACCAGGAGAGGATTAATAATAATCATATATTTTCAATGCCATAGCCTCCATTGTAATTTACTAACTAGAACTTTAACCTAGTTGAAATATCCATTATTTGCAATAACAATCAGATAATATTCAAATATTATTTCTTGAAATTTAATTAACATCCTTTCGTTATACTTTCACATTGCGCAGTGAGTGACTTATTTAATCAACTTGATAAATAAAAATACAGAAGTATTCTATGCATTTATAAAACATAATTTATAAAGAAACAAATAAGAAAACAAACACTTTCAGCTATAACCTTTAAAATCCATAGTAGAGGGGCTAAAATGTAGTACATTTAAAAAAAAGTAAACATTATTGAACCATTTTCATATTGAATTTTTTAAATTTATTGTAATTCTATTGATCGCTTTTTACATTTAACTCTCCAAGTGGTTTCGAGCAGATCATCGTCTCTAGATCTGACCAATTTTGCTACTGGCGAGAGATCACGTCATTAAGATATTACGAATTTTATGATGATGACGAGATCAAGATCTGGTCAGCTTTCATCTAATAACTATTCTATTAACTAGCAGCAATTTGGCGACTTTGTTAGGTCACCAAGAGGGAGACGCATTATGATATTGAACAGATAACTTCCCGTTCATGGTATGGTCCTCTTTGTTGTATCCTATTTTTGTATGGTTCATAGAGGTACCATCTTATAGGAACTAATTGTACCTGCACCAATCTCATTGGAGCATCTTTGTTAAGTTTCTAAATAAATAGAAAACCAATTTAATCATGTTGACCATTAAATTCGAATAATATATCAGTTCTGCTAATGACGAGAAACCTCGTCGAAACAGCCACCAGGAGTGTTAAGTATATTTCAGTTTAGCATAGAATAACTGATGGCACATTTCGGGTACTGGGCATAAAACATTTGTCCGCTTCGGGTCAATTTTCTTTCTATTGATAGAGCGATTAAATCGGAATCTTTAAGAAGTCTAAGACCTATCAATTAATGCATGTCAGAAAAAAAGTAATTTTTTTACTTACTGGAGAAATTTATCTAGTTCGTTTTACTGCACATTAAGTTAAATGGTACTGAAATATTAGCTGCTCAGTACGTGATATTTTCGAAGTGAAGAGCTGAAACAAAAGAAATATGCACAGAATATTCCCAAAATCGTATAAATAACACGACCACACGTAACATAATAATATAAATAAAGTAATCATAGTATGAAAATAGATAATATCGTTTTCACTTATAGTGATATGGTTAATGTTCAACGTTTAAAATCCCTTTAGGATATTTCCGATCAGAAATTATTTTCAATTGCAATGTTCCTAATATGGGTTTCAAATGATTTTCCTAAATAAAGAAAGTATGTATCTAAAGTTCCCAAAATAGTATCAAAGTTCAAGATATAGTAGTATACAAAACACATAATACAAAAATATAAATAATGTAATCATAGTATCAAAATAGATAATGTCGTATTCATTTCTAGTGACCATTGCCTTACAGTTCATTGTTTAAAATCCTCCTTTCGGAGATTTTTTAATTATAGATTCCATGGTAAGCAAAAAAAAGGACTTATAAAAATTGGAATCTAAAGAACAATAAATCCAAACTACGTCCACATTCAGAAATTCCTTTAATTTGCTAAGTTTAGAACATATATTTTAAAATAATTTTTTTAAACAAAAGAAGTATTCACCTATATTTCCCAAAATTGTCTGAAAATTTCCATATATGATATACAAAACACGTAATACAAAAATATAAATAATCTAATCATAGTATGAAAATAGGTAAAGTATTATTCATTTCTAGTGATAATTTTTTTTTTCCTTATAGTTTATCGTTCAAAATTCCTTTAGTATACTTTCAATCTTAGATTCCATGGTGCGTAAAATAGGAATTTTTGAACTCAAATACGGAATATGGTAACTACCGAATGTGTAAGTAATGATCAAATATTAAAATATGTGTTCATATAGAACATGGCATGTAGTCGAGATACAATAATAAATTGTCGAAAGAAAAATGTTTTTCCGAGTTTATTCTACTAGAAAACTGCTATTTCAAGTCTGAAAGTAAATAAATAGAGCAAAATGTTTTACTTTTAGACTTGATTAATTCACAGTCTCATAAAATATTGTGTTCTTTTGCTGAGAGAGAGAAAACTTGTTAAAGTGTGAAGTTATGTCACAAACTGACGTATAAACTGGAATCTAAAAACTATATATTTATGAATTTATCTTAGCAAAAAAAAAAAAAAACGTCATGTTTAAGACATCGACGTCAGTGAATATGTTACATTAGAAACACAATAGAGGCATGTTAGCTTAAATAATGCTTTTCTTTTTTGGAAATATTAAACTATACAAGCGTACATATTGATAACCAATGTTACATCATTCCAACTCTAATAGCAAAATTTTTGTTCGAATATTTCTATTTTTGAGCATGCTTTCTTTACCCTCCAAGTGTCGACAATATATCACATCCATCAAAATCTGACCAACTTTGCTAATGACAAGATATCTCGTCATCAAGTTATTGCCCATGTTTTGGTGATGGCAAGACCAACATCTTGTCGGTTTTCTTATAATGACGAGAGACTACGAGATCTTGATGAACGAGATATATCGTCCATTAAGATCTGATCAATTTTGCTAACGACGAGATACTTCGTCGAGACACCCACTAAGAGATTTAAAATGCTTGAAAAATAAATAATGCTACTAATTCCAAGGTTCACCCCGTCTTATAAAATCAATTAAACTTCATTAAAATCAAATGAAGATCCCAAAAGCGTTCGGCCATCTCCGAATTTCTTAATATGTTCATATATTTCATCGAAATGTAGTTACAAGAACGAGTTTAAGTTTAGCCACATAAAAACTCTACCCTCTATGCTAGTTTACCATCAAATGAAGAATTAGGGAAAGTTTTGCTAACAAGTTTTTAAAATGTAACGTGACTACGACAGGGAGAATACATTAGGGTTTATGGCATTAGGCGACTTTTCAATATACAAACCTACCGTTAGTTGAATTTGGGTTTTATGGCACAAGGGACATATTTTACCAAGCTGTGCCAAATACAAGACATAATGGCAAGGAATTGTGAAAAGTAAGGATGAAAAGGAGGTAATAGAGAAAGATGGTTCGGCATCCTTGGGTCGTGACCCCTTTTTTACCAGGTAAACTTCACTGGTTTAGTAATCATTTAGGCGTAACAATAGGGGTAATATCGAAGATTTCATTTAGGTGGGGGTCAAAACTTAGAAATGCAATTTTTATGCTACATGATGGTTTGGATGTCATTGGGTTATTTTAAGTTTCAATGAGTCTTTGTATCAGATACATAATTCGATTAATTCACAAGTTAAGGAATTACGTAACCATAAAAAAATTTTACATCTCAGTGAAAACGAGTGAAGTTATTGTTTTAAAATGGTTGTGGTGGGGGAGGAGGTAGTCAATGTTAATGACGACTAAAAACATTATAAAATGTTGATTATTTTAAATGACTTATTTTATTTAAGTCACTTATTTTATCAAAATACGAAACAAACATTTTCAGGGGTCAAAATAGGAAAGTTTTGAATCTGTGTAGACACTCTAGTAAGCGATCAATTTAATAAACTACTAATTATTCTAATAACTGCTATTTTATTTTAAGTTCACGACATCATAGGTAATTGGTAATTTTAAATTAACGGCGTTCTAGAGCAGCACAACGGGTTATATCAACAGACATCATAGGAAATGTCAAATATAGAAACAATCACTTTCGGTGGTTAATAGATACAAGACAAAAAGTAAGAAACGAATACTTTCAGGAGGCCAATAAAAGAAACAAACTTTTCGGGGATCAAAATGAGAAATAAACTCTTTCGAGAGGTCAAAATAAGAAATAAACACTTTAAGGGGGGGTTGAAATATGGGTCAAAATAAGAACAAAAACTTCAGAGAGATCAAAATAAGAATATACTTTTGGGGTTCAAAATAGAAACCAACACTGCCGGGGGTCAAAATAAGAAACATACACTTTCGAGGGTCAAAATAAGAACAAACACTTTCGGGAGTCAAAATACTATCTCAAATAATTTAGGCTACCACAAGGGAAGACGCATTACAATTACAAGGGACATAAGCTACCGGCACAGCGCTCCATTATAAGCTGGAGGAAGAACTTAATTCAAGAAAAGGAGATATAAGATACCTCCCCCTCAAAACCAAACAGAGATTGCCGAGCACCACTAGAATTCACAGGAAAAGATTCTTAGTTGACGGTGTGTGCTAATTCAGAAGAAATATTATGGCTGTTCTCAATGTTGTATCAAGAAGTTGGATTTCTGTTAACTTTTGTTAGACATTGGATTTCGTTGGTGACGGTTTAGTTAAATGTTATTTACTAGTAAAATGTCGCTTTAAATAGATCATGATCTGCGTTGAAAAGCTGTTAGCAGGAATAGTGTGGGGTACCTTTGAGTTTAAAACGATGAAGGTATTGCAAAAAGAAACATGACCAGTTAGTGAAAAGATATCTGTTGGTAAAATGTGGGTTGAGGTTGACATATGTGATGAAAATTTTTTACTCCAGCTCACTCGAGGTTCCAGTTGAGCTGCTAATATAATATTATTTATAAATCTTTCCAAGAAATAAGAGTGGATCAGGAAGTTATGCGTGCACACAAAGTAGCTAAATTCGTCTACGGCGAATAAAAACTCTTGTCGTTTGGTTAAGCTTAGTACTTTTAACATTCCTGGTGATTGTCTCGATAAGGTATCTCGTCAATAGCAAAACTTACCAGATCTTGATGTGCGAGATATCTCGTCTTTCAAAGAAATATGACCAGCTCATGATCTCGTCACTATTAAAATAAACGGTAATATTTACTGACGTGATACCTCTTCATTAACAACATTGGTTCAATCTTGATGGACGCGATATCTCGCCATTATAATAAACTTAACAAGATCTGGATAGACGATATATATCATCATTAGAATTAAACTGACCAGGTCTTCATTTCATCATCAAAACATTGTCATTATCTTGATAATGAGGTATCTCTTCATTGGAAAAATTATTGAGATCTTTAAGGAAGACATTTCGTAGAAACCACTTGGAGGGTTAAGACACAAATGCGTGAGAGCTTCTAAGGCGGTCAAACACTTTTGTGCGCTGTAGATTATCAACATACAATACCAGAAAGTTCACAATACACAATCTGCATTTCTGTCATCATTTTAACATACATTTTAGAAAGCATGTGAAGAGTTTTGAAAGAGTTTCGTCAATAGAGTCGTCTTGGGCTTGATATACCGTCTTCATCCAACTCCTCTTTCTTGGTCTCAGCTAATTTCCTCCTCTCTTCCTGTCGAATCGACCGGACCAAAGCAATAACGTTACCACTCCCCAGGCCCCTTGCTTCGTTCACTCGACTGATTATTTCGATAAAAAAGGTTTGCTGATTGAACAAAGGGTGAGCGAAAATTTGCATGATGTACCTGAAACAAAAGATTACATTTTTAATGCGGTAAACAAAACATCCTCCTCGTATACCACAACCTTGAGAACATAACTAGAGCAGTAAAAATAAACCGACTCACCCGATAGCAAAATTTACATCACAGAACAAAACGGAAGTTAGCAATCGATAGGGATGAATGTTTTCTACAAATATCAATATTTAAAATTTGTCTAGTGGGCCATTTTGGCTGTAAATTGGGTGCTTGCTCCGATAATTTCAATACTAACTCGCATCTTTTATCACAAATTTTGTTTCGAAACACAATCTGATTGTTGAAAGATAATGAAAAACGGCGTTATCCATTAAAGCCAGAAGAAAGGCCGGATTACGATCAGTTAGTAGGATTCCGCATGAATATGTTGCTATCAACGACAGTTTGAGGACGGTTTGTTAGAGTGTGACACATAGATAGTGTCGTGTCTAATAAGTGGATTGTTAAGGTAGTATAAATAGGTTGTTAGTTATGTTTTAGAAGTATCTGAATTATGAAGTTAAATTATGCCTAACAAAGCGTGATAAATAACCCTTCATACAAAAGCTTTACAATAAATCTTTTAATAATATTATACAATGACATAAATATTAATATGATGTGTAGTGGCCGTCGCAGTCGATGATTTTACAATTTCTTACAGGAGGCTGATAGTTTGTTGACAACATTTCCACACAGTCAGCAATATGCAAATTTACAGTAGATTTACATTTCCGGGATATTTTTGTTTTCACTTTGTGAACAGAGTTCGCACTAACGATAATAAACATCGAATTTTGCAAAGAGTCTCACTGCGCTGTTAATTATGCATGTAATGAGCTGAAAAAATGTGGAATTCCGATGTTTCAGTAACAGTTGAATCACATGGTGTCAAAATTTTCCCATGTTTCTATTCATAATTTTTATGAATATTAATTTCATAATTAATAAAAAGAAGTAAAATTAGTTTGATTATTAAAATGTTTATAAGTTGTGTTTGGGCTTTAGGGTAGCAAAGGATGAAAAAAAAACAATTTCCAAGGAAAATGAATGTTTTTAGCAAATATAACTAAAAACGTGAAACACCAGTTTAACATTAGGCTATCTAATTTTCAAACACTTACAAATTGGTAAAAATTCTAATAAAATTAATTAACTTTTTCTTATTTGCCTGAAATTGTGTGTAAATTCTAAATTTGTCATTAAAGATGGGGGTTCGTATTGAAATTATCGGAGCAAGCACCCAATTTAATATGAAGACGGCCCTTAGACAAATTTTAAATATTGATATTTGTAGAAAACAATTCATTTCTATCGATTGCTGCCTTTCGTTTTGTTCTACGATGTAAGTTGTGTAATTTGCGATCGGGGTGAGTGTGGGTTTTTTTGACGGCTGTACATACAATTAAGAATAATAACCCAGGTTTACAACAAATACTTTTTGAAAACTGCTTTAGTTTTGATAAGTGATTTTTATATAATGTGTACTGCTAATTCGAAAAATGAAATCCATTTTTTTCTATCACTTAAGGTTTTTTCACTAAACGATTTCATATTTTGAGAGAAATAACTGAAATCAAAATATTTTAACATGTTCTTTTATTTTGTCCCCTTTTAAATACATACTTTACATGTATATCTTAACTCTGTCATGATTTAAATAATAAATGAAATTTATGAAAAAGGTTACAAATCCTTATAGTAGCGTTTTCTCTTTTTCTCAAAACTTTCTTGAGGGGGGGTTGTCTCTTTCCAACATCCAGCAGTAGTCGGCTATTATGCTTTTCTCTCGTTTGTTTCCCCATTTTGAGCTCAAAATTTTCATTCTTCATCAGTTTTCTGATGTCCGGTCCTACAAATACCCCTTCCTTCAGCTTTGCTTCGGATAAACACAACTTTTCACAAAGGTATTTGAAACATTATCTTTCTTTTGGTAATTCCTTAACAAATTGTTTCATATGGCCTAATTTTATATGAAGCGTTGGAAATAAAACCCCCCTTTTGGGATTAATCAAACTTTTCTTTGACTCCAGGTTCAGATTCCTTCCTTTTTGTAGCCCTTCTTTCTTTGAATAATGTTTTTTACTATCACGGCTAACCCATTCGCAAAAAAAACGCGGGAATTTCGTGTAACTACTCTGCTGACCAAGAAACAGATTTATGACCTTCAAAGCACCGTAAACTGCCCATTTGTGTTCTGAATACAAAACTTTATTTAGTATCAATTCGAGATTTTCAAAGCACTCTTTTAAATAAACTGAATGCCCAACAGGTACAGAAGCCTACTCATTTTCATTATGCAATAGTACTGCTTTTAGACTTCTTTTTGACGAATCAATAAAAAGCAAATTCATTAGGTTTGTGTTGCATATTGAATGTTGCCATGAGACCTGAAACATCGCTGCAATAAACAAGTTCACCCTCTTGAGAGAAAAACTGAACAAACTCTTCTTCTCTGCTCACGAAACCAATAAAATGACGTACCAGGAGCCAGTAAATTTTTTCTTTTCAATTCTGGAACCTAAACTTGTACCGATTCTTTAGGAAGATCTAAGTCTCTTACTAAATCATTTAACTCAGACTGGGAAAAAAATTTTAGGTTCATCACTACGGGGGTCTTATGTATCGTCATCATCATCACTTCCGCATGGATGAACTAAATCACCAAACATTTCCAATGTATCTGGAGGGTACGGAGCCGGTATACCAGATCCATGGGGATCCTTTTTGTTCTTCAGATTGAAACCTTTCACATTGCATATAAAAAAATAGCAGTCGTCAGTATCATTTTTAGACTCTCCAAATCATAAATATACCAAATCGAAAAGATTGTTTTTTAACTTAAAACCATTGTGTCTTAATTCTTCTACACAAAGGGAACAAACTTTCTGTGGGGCTTGTCTTAATCCCCAATTTCATACCAAAATAAGAAAAGTTCTCTTTTTTTCACAAAATCTGAATTTTGTTTTACTGTATTGTTTTACCAAAAATGCAACAGAAACAATATGGCGAATGAACACATCCTCTGGAAGCCATTTCTCTCAACCGCAACACAAACTAAAAGTAAAAAGCACTTCTTCTCAAAGCTCGGAATTATACATACGTGTACAGCACTGAACTAAGAAAGACATTGATGGGAGTAAGGCGAATATTAGGGGGAGGGATGGATAGACCTGCACCAACATGCTAGTGATCCAGTTTGAACTTGTTTTCTCTGGCTTTACTGTTGCGTTTAAAGGACAGTTTTACCAGTTTAGAAAATCCTACATGAATAATAGTTTATTCTTTCTTAAATAGAACTTACATAGATGAAATTATTTAAAACCGATAAATATGCTTAATACGTTCATATAATGAATATTACGTTCATCTTAATATATATACAAAATACGTACAAATTAGATCTGTTATTTATGATAAAACTGCACGTAATGGAATTTCTAAATTATTTTTCCAGTAATTACCAGAGAAAACACTATAAAAAGCACTAATTATTTTTAAGACAATTTTTTCATCGTTCACCTGTGTAATGAATTCGTGTCAAACAAGGTCACCTAATCTTAATCCACTAGAGCAAGCTTAGGATTCTCTCAAACTCTACATTGCAGCTTATACAACAACACAAAGGATCGCACAAGGGCAGGGGTAAATTGTGTGTGTGGGGTAGTCTGTCTATGCTGAGTCATCATTCGAAATAATAGATAAACTGTGGAACGGGACATTTCAAACAAATTGAAAGAAACCCGCCACCCTTGTTTCGTTTATAGTAATGGTACATGCTACATCCTTTTGAATTCAAGGGTCGCGGTAACCCAGTTGGAAGAACAATGGATTAGCAACCGAAGGATTGCGAGTTCTAAAGGAGGTGCAATCGAAGACCGTCGTGTACTTTGTTGCTGGTGCACGTTAAATCTACAATGGACTCAAATGTCTTCACGTCGATGTGGTGTGGTTTAGTTTGTAGAGCGGGTTCCAGCTCAAGTGTTGTTTTCCTCATCTGACTGTGGCTCAAAATTACGAGGCGTTGACTTTAGATCTTTTTTTTTTTGGGGGGGGGGGGGTTGATCCCAAACCGTTACCAATAGCCCGCTATGTTGCTTCACTGTGACGTTAATTAACTACTTACCTATCTACCTTTTGATTTCAAAATGAATTTTTCATTGATTATTTTCTTGCAGTGGAAAAATTTCAGTGTCAAAGGTATGCACTGACGGCAGTCGTGATTGAAGTGAGTACCATGGGCAGTTATGTACTTTCTGTCAGTAAAAATGACTCTATTCGATAAAATGAAGAAATCCAGATTTCTTATTCGTATTGGATACGTATTTCGTTCTGAATTGACTGCTATAGATATGGTTACCTCAGTTCTTCCGTCGTGAAGGGAAAAATATGCTTTTTGACAGACAGTTGGAGCTCAATTCAGTACTTGCGTAATTCTAGAACTGTCAGGGACACAATAAGCTTTTAAATTCGAGCTAAGATCAAAAGTATGTCTAAATATGCTGATATGCACTTTCAATGGATCGCTTCACTTATTAACATTGAAGGAAATGACATAGCGAAGCTGATGGCTGAAGAAGGTTGTATTGCGACTCTAACTTCATTGAACCATTAACGTCTCAAGAAATTTTCAAAGTCCAAGATCTGTACTGCTGTTGAAGTGTTATGAGATCAAAAATCATGGATGGCTTTGCCGAAATTCAAAAAAAGCCATGCCAACACACTCAAATTTCAAATTGAACATTAAAAATATCCTGTTTGTCCAAACTCCGCGAGACCTCAGGGGCACATCTCTTATAGGTGAGTAAAGGTGAGCCGGATCCACACCGACCGTGCAGAACTGCACCGTGCAAAATGTTCTGTACGTCGGTGCATGAAAATGCGCAAAAACACACAGAGTCGAGGAGGAGCCATGGAGCGAGGGGTTTGTGGTGTGACGGCTCGTGCTCAGCTTGATCCATTGTGCTCGCTTGCGTGCTAGAGGTTATGTGTAGGATATTAAACTGAAAACTTATTTTTTAAAAGCCCTGTTCCAAACAAAGTCGTCGCATTATCACGAATGCTGCGTATATTGCCGTTGACAATTTATTAAAGAGAAAGGGGAGAAAAAGTTCAACAAAAGGCGACAATTTGGGTGACACCGTGCTGGGAAGTCGACTTGCTTGTGGCGGTAATCGTCTTTTAAAGAATTTATTTGCCGGTGAACTATACGAAAATTTTTGTCGAATGACAATTGGAAGACTTTGAACATCTGTTTGCTTCTCTTGCTAAAACAACTTAGGTAGGAACGAAAAAACAACAGTAGGAACTGAATAATGATATTAGTATATTAGTAGATTGAATACGAACTGGATTGTACGGCGTGGGCGAGCGAAATGAAATGCCGTCGAAAAACAGAGCGAACAAACACTTTTTTAATGTACCTACACGGAGCGGATCGCGTTGTCGTGTGTTCGAAGTGTTAGGTAACATAGCGTGGTTTTCGTCAGGACAGTCCGCGCAATCTCTGGCGCTGCTCGCCTTTGTTTGGTTCTGCGCAGCTCTGGAACCGACTTAAGCGCTTCACGAACTCAATGTACCCTTGTGGTATATTCTTTTTTAGAAGGGGTTTATATCCTCTGGTAAACATGGAGGTCGGAAACACCTGGATGGCCAACCGATCTTTCCCTACTTTCTTATCTCCATCTCTTCTTTTCACACTTATTTGACATTGCCTGTCTTGTGTTAGGCACAACTTGGCCAATCATACGATATAAAAGAAACCTAAATGCATAAATGCACCTAAATGCATTCGTCTGTCGCTTTGGATTCCCATGACCTTTTAGATACTCCTTCGACGACTTTCTCAGTTCGCCAAGAGACAGCGTGCCAGACACATCATAATTCTCAACAGAGAACTAACTTCCTTGATCCTGCTTATGGTATGGTGCATAGCCAACTTTCAGATTATTAACTTGTACCAGCTCAGGGGAACAAAATGTGCCAGATAATGGAATCTATTTGAACCAGCTCACGGGAGCTACAAGGTCATGGGAACTAACTGTACCAGCTCATGGTAGCAGATTTGTCAAGTTTTCTAAAGAAATATAAAAGCGAATTTGATCATGTTGACCATTAAGTACAATCAACGAGCGTATCTATCTTGCCGGGTGGCTATGGGAATTAAGGGTGGTAACAAGATATCTCGTCATTAGCCAAATTTGTCAGATCTTGATGAACGAGATATATTGTCAATATCATTTGCAGGATTAATAACATTTTAAAAAGGGAGGCAAACGCATTGTCTTTTTTCCACTGCAGGACTAGGTAGGGCCACTTGATACACAAACTTTCATAAAAATCTTAGAAGTCGTGGACAAAACTAATTCCAAAGTGCGTTAATTTGACGATGGAATGTGTCACAGTTTTTTATAAATATGCATCATCGAAGTTTAGGAAAATAATATAAAGATACAATAAATTCACAAAAAGGTTAAGGATTAAATAATTAAATGCAACGAAAAAACATTTAAACATATTACATATTATAAACACTTACTTTTTCTCTGAGGAATCACTGGTCGTCTCATTATCCAATAGAATGCCAAGTTTTTTCAAGCAATTTAAGTCTTCTCCCAAATCGCTTATGTTATTCCTTTTTTGCTTGTTAGAAAAAAGAGCACAGAAAAATCTGGTTAAAAACATGTAAACCTTATATTTGTAGGCAAAATATTGTATTCCTGTCCCAAAAAAAGTGCCACTTAACACTTGAAACTTATTCCGAAATACTTGTCACACTTGTAAATAAATAGAAAATAGAAAGATTTAATCTAAATCAAAGGGTTTATTTTTCTAATACACACACAGACACACGTAGCTATAAATTACCCTACAATAATTGATCGGACAGCAAAATGTGATACGGGAAAGAATGCATGCTTTAATAGGGGGGTAATCCCCCCATGTGCTGCAATTACACTAGCAAACCTACTGGGCATACTTTCAACAAGGTTTGGACACACAACTATGGGTATTTGTGTCCATTCTTCCTGCAAGAATGTCGCCAGCTCAGCTGCGACTCCCTGCTCCGTAAACGTCGCTCTAACTCGTCCCACAAATGTTCTATGAGGTTAAGGTCGGGACTATGAGCAGGCCAGGGAAGACGTTTTACATCCATATCTTGATACCACTGCTTGATAGAGGCTGTAACATGATATGAAACGTTGTCGTCCTGGAATTAACATTCGTACATTCCATAAAATTACCAGTGCGTAGGAAGAACCTGATTGTCCAAAATGTACCATGTAGGCGTCGGCGTTCAATTTACCAGAAACAGCATGCAAGGGTCCCCGGCCATACCACGAAAAACACACCCAACAATTACACCACTACCACCGAACTTGACTGTTGGAACGATGCACTCGGATAACAGACGTTCGCCTGGCATTCGCCAGACCCAAGCATGCCCATCCAACTCGAAAAGCGTGTAGCATGACTCGTAGCTCCATAAAACAGTTTTACAGTGGTCCACAGTCCAGTTGCGACTTTGCAAACACCAAGCGAGTCTGCCGGCTTTGTTGGATGGGATGATATTTGATTTGTGTGCCGCAACGCATCCGTGGATATTGAGGACGTGCAGTTCTTTCTGTAAAGTATTAGGGTGCACCGTAACCCCTGCTGTATATTGAAACTTACTATTAATGATTTGGAATGGTTTTTGCTGTTTTTTCGAACCTCAAGCTTCAGGACACGCCGATCCCGTTAGGTCAGTTTACGGGGACGACCAACGTGTGCAGTTCGTGTCACAACTCCCGTAATCTTTCACTTCTTCACGACATCACCAACAGTTGACCGTGGCTATGATAATTCTACCGCAATTGCGCGAATAGACTTGCCACTAGTGACAACCAACTGTAACACCTCTTTCAAAGTCACTAAGTTCCTTTCGTTTCGACATACCGTCACAATTTCACACAGAACTAACGAAGTAACCACTTCTTGTATCGTATTTAACCTTAACAAGTCACGTCCTTCTTGCAGTAATCCATACAAATCTACACTGTTAACCAATTAACACCAAATTTGGTCCACTTATTTTATAGTATCATGCAAAACAATTATAAATCCCTATAGGAATAACATCGAGTATCATTACTATCAGGGTTTGATCAATTTATACCAAATGTACATTTATCTCATAGAATCCTGCGGTTCGAATTATCCTGTGTCTGCAGAGGGGCTCAAAACAATTTGAAATCCTCCCATTCGAATAACTTTGAGTATAATTTAAATAGATGTTCCAGCAATGCATGCCAAATAAGGTACATTTGTCTTTTAGAATCCGTCAGGGGGAAACATAAGCTATATATTAACCCCCGTTTAACTTGTTTAGGATCTGCAAAGGGAGCTCAAAGTATTTTGAAATCCCAATAGGGGGAAAAACACTGAGTATCAAAACGATCAATTACAACCAAATCAACCCGAGAATAGCCGGTTTATTTTTTAGTTACATATGAAGACAGTGTTTGGCTTTTAATCCTCCAAAGTTATCTCATCATTAGAAGAACACTGACCAGATTTTGATCTCCTCACCATAAAAAAATCGGCAATACTTAATGACGAGATCTCTCTACATCAGCAAAATTGATTAGATCTTGATGCACGAGATACCTCGCCGAAACCACTTGGAGGGTAATTGTAACTTCAGGATTAAAATTTAAGAGGTCTTGCTTTAGCTATCATGATGTGTAAAATTTTGTAATAATCACTTACAGCTAATATCATTACACTTTTCATAAAGTTTCCGATTTGAAGAAAATATATAATGTTGAACTTTTCCGTATTTTCTGCAGGTGATCTTGATGGACGATATATCTCGTCAAAATCTTTTGGAGGATTAAAGAAAGGCTAATTTACTGGAAACAAAAAATGTGTAATTGTGACATATCTATTAAGACAGAGGGAGATATTAATACTACACATTTTGCACATTTTGGAGGGACAGTTATACATAAATTGTACAATAACTTATAAAGTATAATTTCTTAAAAATTATCTAACTTTATGTTAGAGGTTATCCACTAGCTTAAAATTTCATTTAAAAAGAAATACTCATAGTAATTTGCATATAAATAGTCATATACCTTTAAATGTATTGTAAATCTTTTCTGAAATTATACTTTTTTTTATACTTAACCTTTCTTGCTTCTACAACTTTCCGTAACGGTTCTGATTGGGCATGGAACAACCCCCATTGTTCTATCCCCCCCCCCGGAAGAGTATAGTGGGTATCTTCCAATTCTTTTTTTTAACTTCTTTGTTAATTTTTATTCTTAAAACTTTTAAGTGATGTATGTAAAATACTCGCCGTGGATCCTTGACTGGGATTTTGCAGGCTCCCAGAAACTTCGAGATCGTAAATTAATACTTTTATTGTTTATTCCATATAGCGTCATGTACTCACTTCCATTTTATGTATAAACTCGGCAGTTTCAGTTATCCTTCAGTATGCGTGCTCTATGTCCACTCAGCAACCAAGTCAATTCCTCTCAAATCGATCACATGACTACTAATCAACATGATTGTCAATTTTGCTATTTTTGTTGCGTCTCTATGGAAATGCGGGTCGTACGCACCCTGTCATAAGATGTTATATCACGAAACTAGGTGCTGTGACACCAAATCGGCCAACCAAGTGAATTTTTCACAGAGCAGTCACGTGACTATTAGTTGACATGTTGGTCTCACTTCTTGAAGCTTCTCTCACTACAAATACTCGGTCTACTTCTACTGGAAGGCAATAAGAGAAATGTAAAATCTTCCATTTTCTAGCATGGGATTAAAATAGTCCGTGTGTTAAGTATATTTTCTTGTTATTTTAACTCTCTACGGTGACTATCTAAGGTTTTGTTGCAAGGAAACAAATCGAATGTTATACACTACAGATATACATCACGAACATTCTTGTCATATTTAGCCCTCGCGCGGGCGTACCAAAATCAAGTTAAAAAATACTTTTAAGTAAAATGAAGTAAAACAAGTGTCTTTAATTAAAACTTCAATACTTCGAGACCATATCTCTTAAGGTAGTCAATGACAATTTCGGTGGAGCAAGAAGTTCATCATTAGGATTGAAATAATTCACAAGAAACGTTACTTTAAATATTTTGTTCCAGAATAGTGTTCTACCAAGCTCATTTCTAACTAAGCTTTTCCAGGTTCTGTGTAAAGGTGAAGAATCACTAGCGCCATTCACTAATGCGTTCCATGAACGTGAAAGACAAGTACACTGAGCATTGCTAATGAGAATATATTCAAAAAGTGTGATCAACATGTCCACTAGTAATCACCGTGACTGCTCTCTGAAAAATTGAGCTGGATGGCCGATTTGTTATTTTATCGTGTATTGGGATGTTTGTTTGGCGATGTAAAATTTTATGACAGGGTATATAAGTGAATACGCATTATAATACAATGGTGACAGGAGTAGTGAAATCACCAAAGTCTACTACAATCAGATGATCATTCAATCGACAAATCAAATTATAAATCAATGGATGTGCGTCTTCTCCCGTCTCGTGGAATAATTAGATGATAAATTCGGTTCGACCCAGAAGACGAATGCAGTCTAAAGATAACGTTACTACTAGTTTTGGCCATATGATCTTGGGCGCATTAAAAGGTAAAATATTGTTCACTTTACTTTTATATTCCCTCAATGTATGTTCGATAACGTAAAAATAGATAAGGCTTCTATGTTCATCAAATTGACAGTAGATCTCGGAGATTGGATAATTTTCACTTGTTTGAAATAAAACTAGTGAGAAATTCTCCAACCTTGTTGAGCAATGGAAAATTTATTTATGTCCTACAAATGCAACTACCCTACTTGCAAATAAAAGATAGGTAAAAATATCTTACTATTTCTTCATAGTATGCAAATGGTGGCATGCGGAACCTGACACCATTTAAATTCAATTGGCTCACAGTTTTGCACATTTCTTCGGTAGAGAACGCTACATGCTCTAGACCTGGCCCTCGATGATTCCGAAGAAAAGTCTCAACATTGCAGTTGGCTGTAAGGAAGATAGAATTATGCTACTTGATTTTAACATTTCGAATTACACTAATCACTTACTTTTTATACGATAAAGACATAAACACAATATAAACCCTACAAGTGGTTTCAGCCAGATATCTTGTCATCAAGATCATAGCAGTTTAGCCAATGACGCTATAATTCGCCGAGAGAACACCCGGGAGGATTCGGGCCGTGGTAGCCCAATTGGAAGAGCAAAGGATTAGCGAGCGGAGGGTTGCGAGTTCGAGACTCGGTTCAGCCAAAGATCGCCATGTACACGGGGGTTGGTGCACATTAAATCTGTAGTGGACTCATATGTATTCACGTCGGCGTGGAAGTTTAAAGACTGGAATTCCAACTCAGACGTTGTTCTCGTCATCAGGCCGTGGCTCAAAATTCCAAGGCGCTGTCCTTGGATCTTTCCCTTCGGGATTCCGGACCGTCACCAATTTCCCTTAGCTCCAGGCCGAAGTTAAGTCTACCCGGAGGGTTCATGTTGAAATAATCAGACAGTAAACCAAATATTTCTGAGCTTACTGCCGGAGAGCGACCTTCCTCATAGTTCATGACATGGTGGTATCGACTGATAACCCAAAATGCCGCATTAATGTTAAGGTATTGAATAAACGTCGCACTGGAGTAGCACAATGGACTACAGGTGACGATCCAGGATCAACCTTCACAGGAAAAGATCCGAGGACAACACCATAACTTTCACAAACTTCCGCACTATGCCAACGTGAGGCGTAAATCTGAGGCCACGACAGATGTAACATGCGCCCTCCCCTTTTGTACACGACCGTCTTCTGTTGGATTCGAAGTCGCAACACTCCGGTAGATAATCCGTTGCTCTTCCAACCGGACAATCGCGAACATTCACGTTTATTTGACGGAGGGCGTTGTTTAGTTCATTCCATAACATCGTTTCTTCTGTGGTGGAAGAAGTCATTCCTTGGGGATTGAGTGAGCAAGCAGACCAACTGGCGAAAGAAGGTCCATCTAGCTCAAACTAAACAAAGAATTCCTCAAACATTATAGTTCCATAATGCGTTGCATCGCATCAATTTGGAATTCTGTGAAAACTCCAATGCAAACAGCACCTCTCTGACCGGGGGCGACTTAGGTCGCCCTCTGCCCAGTCACCGCCCCACTTCTGGAGGTTCCATATTCTCCTTCCGTGGGTGGCCACAAAAAACCGCTCATAACCTGCTACCGGACCACCTGCGGTGACTAAACCTATAGCCCGATTAGTTGTCCAGTGCGACGTTAATTAAAATACTTACCTACCCTGTCTAGTAAAGAAACTGCCACTCTTAGGACCACTAACCACATCTGCACTATAGTGTACTGTTTTGCATATTAACTCTTCTGTTTTTTTCGGTGAGATATCTCGCCCATCAAGAATTGAACAATTTTGCAACGACGAAGTATCTCGTCAATGGTGCCAGTTTTTGAAATCGATACCAAGATCTGGTCAGTTTTCTGCAAAAACGAGATACCTCGTCCCCAAAATGTTACCGGTCTATCCAAGATCCGGTCATTTTTATTCTTATGACTAGATACCTCGTCGCTCAACATCTGAATAATTTTGTTAATGACAAGATACCTCGTCATCAAAATGTTGCTGATCTTCTGATTCTTGTCAGTTTACACACAACATATCTAATGACGAGGTATCTCGTTCAAGAAGATCTGCTAATGACGCAATACGTCGTCGAGACAACCATAAGGAGGGTTAAAAGCATACAACAAGGTATCATCAAAACAGAAAAATACAATCGATCCATACTTTGTCCAGACAAGGTTTCAACGATTACAAGCATCACCGAATTTTTTTTCCGAGCTTGATCCCTTGAATGGAAAGTGAGTCCCGTCTCTGCACAGCGGAAAAATTCCATGGCTCGAAGTCTGAGTCCTACGCCATCTTCGAGAATCAATCCGTCATCTTCTGTGTCTTCACTGGAAAAAAATGTTTTTTTAACTGCCATTTCATGATTAATATATAAGGGATCCTTAGACGATCAGTAATATTGTCAATAGTATTGCCAAAGATGCTCCTTGCAGCAACCAACTGATTGTGTAGGAGATAATTGACGCGATTGTCCATCGATGGAGGGACATTGTTAGAAATTTTATTGACGGGCGCCATTGACGGATGCATCTACCCGCACGATAAACGATTCTGTCGGGGAACGGTAGTTTGTGACGCTTTTAATTACTTTGTTTAGTTGTTATCATGAGTTCCCTATCTCGTTAGTTTTATTGTAATGACGAGAAACATCGTCCTTCAAGATTTGGTCAGTTTTCTTCCAATTATGAGAAATCTAGTCCATCAAAATCTGATACGTTGTCTTCCAATGACAAGATATCTCGTCTTGATAACCACCAGGAGGGTGTTAAAAGTTTCAATTACATCTTTTTAGTATATATTAGAGGTGGCCAACTACACCAACTTTGGAAGCCATATTTCAGGCAACTTTGATGACAAAACAAGCAATGAGAATGTGTGAACTGCCCTAACAGGTCATCAACCAAACTTTTGGCAGCTAAATGCTAAAATGGACATTCGTAAAGCATCCACAAGACAAATCTCACTTTTAAATATTTTCTTAACAAAATTGTTTGATAAAATCAGAACAGAGGTTTTATTGGACTAATGTTTTTATTTTTATGTTTTTCACAATAACTATATAGCTTTTTGCGTTTTGAATACTTTTGTCGCAAGAAATGAAATAAAATAATTACTTTTGGTCATTGATCAGCTTTAGTTTACCATATATCGTGCATACATTTTATTTGCATAAGAGACGCACCTAAGATAGCCGCGCTATAGCCACCCCCATTTATATATATATGATTGCAAAGATATACAGGGTGTCCATAAAAGAATGTCCCAGTTTCAATGATATATTATAACAGTTTAATTTAGACTTTTTACAGCAAATCATCTATCAAATTGAAGGTAAACCCACCTAGTTTTTCTTACAAATGTTCAATATGTGCATCTTAACTTATACGGCACACATCTAACCTAAAATCCAACTCTTCCCACACTTTGGTTAACAAGTCCGGAGCAATAGCCTCTTCAATTCTGTGTCTCAACTCTGGCAAATCATTAGGTAGCGGCGGAACGTAGACACGATCTTTTATAAATTCCCAAAGTAAAAAATTGCATAGCGTTACGTCAGGTGAACGTGGAGGCCAGCGAAAAAGAGCTCTGTCGTCTCGACTATTACGACCAATCCAACGGTCAGGGACTTAACGTTCAACCACTCTCGTACAAAGAGATTCCAATGGGGAGGGACTCCATCCTGTTGCCAAGTAAAGTTTACAGGTTCACCCTCTACTAATTGGGGAAAGAGCCATTCTTTCAACATATTCAGATAAGCCACCCCCGTTACGGTAAGAATTGGACTTTAGGTTGGATGTGTGCCATATAACTTTTTTTTTCTAATGGCGGGCACATTTGACCTAAGTCATTGGCCACTACAAGGCCGGAAGTGATGGCCACTTTGTGAAGGAGCACCCAGTGGAAGGACCATCATTGCCCCTAACAATTTATACTTCGTAATTTTGAACCAAGTTCAGATGACGAAGCAACACCTGAGCTGGTATACGCTTACAAACACCCATGCCCGAACCCGGATTCGAACCGGGGACCTTCCGAGCTAGAGGCTAACACATGGACATTTTCTTGCATTTTTCTAATAACTTAGGAAAACCTGTTTTATTCCGTAGGTACCGGATCAAAGTTTGGGAAATATTGGAATTCAGTATAACATATTTCACCAGGGCCCCTTTCAAGTGTGCTCTTCTGCAGACTTGTTTGTTCAGAAAAATTAGCTCGGGAACAACACACGAAACGCATGGGAGTCATGCAATGATCATATAAACACCAAGTTCTCGCTACCTGAAATTGTCAAACTCTGTTACTCATCCGTGATTTAAAACCTTTTCTTTTCCCCGACATTTTCAGTTTACGGGTGATTTGAGAGTAAACCTAACTCGTAAGATGCGCTACAACTGATCTGGATGTTTGGATTCGCATGTTTTCTCATCAAACGAGTTCTGAGCCCAGTAATAGCTGTTTTCTCAAACTGTTAACCTTCTGCTTGACTGAAGCCTAACTATTTGCAACATCAAAGACTAATTGCGATTACTACGTCAGTCGAAAGAGAATGGAAGTACTAGCAATTTCTAACTATTTGAGGACCACTGGGGCCAATGACACCACGCCTTTAATGTTTTTTTAACCCGTTACATCCCAGTGGTTTTATTTGGAACCATTCAAAACACAATTTCTAAATACCGTTTACTGTTTTTTTTTTTTTTTTTACTTTTATCAACAACTGGTAAGTAGGTAGTTAAATTAACAATGGACCACCAGGAAATACAGAGTGTCCTAAAAGTTCCCGTACTCCAACTTTAAAATATTATTGCCCGTGTTTTTTCTTTAATTATTTAATTTTATCATCTGCTTATAGTTTTATCAAGTCTAAAATTTATCGTTTGGTTTTCTTCATGCTCAAGTTGTGCTTTAATAAAGTTCCACCACATTTTTTTTATTCATTGCAAGATGAGTTTATGACGTATTCAGAGAATTGCGCTGTTTGAGGCTTATTTTGAATATAAATCATGTGAAAAATGTAAAGAATTTTGGCGACATTAATATCCAAATGATGCAATACCGAGTAATGATACGTTATATCAACTCGTTCGGCGATTTCGTGAGACAGGTTTGATGGAACACAAAACACAGGAGTGAAAGACCGAAAGTTGTTACAGACTTTCTGTAAGAAACTCAACGGAGTATGTTGTAATCCGTGAGACGTTTGTAGCAACAAATGGGCACATCACAGGGATCGATACATAATGATTTAAGAGCTTTGCATTTCCATGCTTATCGTGTAAAAATGTTACAGGAGCTAAATCCGCCGGTCAATGAGAAGCGGCTTTATTATTGCCGATGGCATTGCTATCTTTTTTTACGATCGACTCATCTCAAGAAACCTTTGGCCATCTCGTTCCTCTGATCTGAGCATCCCTGACTTTTTTCTGTGGGGATATTTAAAGAACAAAGTTAATGAAGATAATCATCAAACAATAAGTGATCTGAAAATTGCCATTACTCAAAGGATACAAGAAGTCATTCCCAGAATCTTGAAACGAGTTTCTAGAAATATGCGCTAACGACTTCAGCTTTGCCTTCAAGAAAAGGGCGGAAATTTTGAACATTTATTACAAACTAGCCACTGCGTGGTTAGCCTGGCGTTGCCCGTGCCAGTTGTTTTTGCGGAGTTATTAATTATGGATATTATGAACTATGGTTTGCATCGCAAATCAACCTTACGGGCAACGCAGTGATAGTCTCGTTATCGTCAAATTCGGCAAAATTCGAATCGTGAAGAGATCCAATCGGCGAGACTTCACGATCTCTTGCGAAAATATAAATATTTAATTGAAAAATTATTTATTAAAAGAAAATCAAGGTATTTAAATAGTGTAAAATTTTCTGCAGATTTGAAATCCGTTGAAATTTTCAATCTGTCCTTAACGATCCCGATTTTACAAAAAAGAACTAAACAATGCCAGTCAAAAATGTTTGCTGTGGAATCGTTTGATCGGAGACTACGCAATTCCCTTCAAATTGAGAAGAGCGGAAAGTTAAAAAACTTGGCATGATTTCAAAGGCTGACGTCAATAGTGACGTCAGAGAAGAAAATAACAAAATTATGTCCTTTTTCAATTGCCGGAGTAGGACGAAACAAAGATATAAGGGAGAAAAAAAATATTAAATTAATTTTTTAATGTTCTAGATTGAATTTCAAAATTCGCCTCGATTCTAAAATTGCAAAAAATTCGGACTACCTTTGTGTCAAATCCCATTACTGTTAGACTGTTAGTGCCATAAATTCGTCAGGACTTTGCGTGCAAGGAAAAAAAACCAGATAGACAAACACTTCCATTTATAATATTAGAGATGTAAGTTCAAATTTTTTTCCTACGTTAGGTTAAAAGTGCTTTTTACCATTAGCATAAAAATAATTGTTTTAAAGTTTGTTGTTTTTGTATGATAAATTCACAAACCGTCAGTACGGGAACTTTTAGGACACTCTGTAGTAATACCTATTTTCATAAACTGGTAACCTTCTCCACTTGACTAAAGACTGATTATTTGTGACATCAAAAACTAATTGTGATTACTACGTCAGTCAAAAGAGAATTGCAGTGGATTCGAATTCTAACTCTTAGAGAACCTGTTGCCATATAAAGAGTCCTGACCCAATTTTCCATAGGGATGCTTCAGGAATGTTGTCAAGTTTGCCACATTGGTTCACTTGATGAAAAATTGGAAATATTTTGTGAAAATTTCTATTTGTCACTAAGCTCTATACTAGTAAACTATCTGTATTCGAGAGTATGTCAAGAAACAGTTAGTTGATTGATCCTACTGTTACAGTGTTGCGAAGTTTTAGAATCAACGAACATTTAACATCGCTATGTGGAAAAAGGACCAAACATGCAAACGTTACCTTTTTGACTATCACTGCAGTTTTGGGCCGAGTGTATAACATGAACAGTTTACCCCGTTGTTGCCCTCATTAAAGAACGAAGGTTCTTAAGCTAGACAGACAGTAGGTAGTGGCCCCAAGTTCGGGATTTAACGGTTAAAATTATATGCGTATACAAGAATCCCATGCATCATAACCGCACTAAACAGAGCATACTCAATCAACAGTTGGTTGATTGATTCTACTGCTAAAGTGCTGTGACTTTTTAGATACAGCGAACATTTAGTAACGCTATCTCGAAATGACCAAACTTGCAAATATTGTTTGCAAAATCTTTTTGACAAAAGGAGTAGTTTTGGGGCCGGGTATAACATGACTGCAGTTAACTGCGTTACTTCCCTCATCAAAAAACAAAAGTTCTCGCAACGGAAATAAGAAAACTTTCTACTTAAAAGTGAAACTTAAATTTGACTAGCCCCTTAGACGTTTTAAAAGAGGATGTTAACATCAATGCTAAATTGCAAACATTGCCTTTTTAACTTGCACGGCAGTATTGGGCCGAGGGATAAAAGGAACCCAGTTTACCCCGTTACTGTCCTCATCAAAGAACAAAAGTTCTCGGTTCAAAAATAAGAAGACATTTTCTACCTAAAAGTGAGCCTTAAATTTGACTAGTTTTAGCCGTTTCAAAAGAGGATATAACCCTCAATGTTAAATTGCAAATATTGTAGTTTCAAGAAGCATAGAGCAGTATTCGGACGATTGTATAACATGACCGCAGTTTGCCCAATTACTTCCCCCATCTAAGAATAAAAGTTCTCGGTTCAAAAATAAGAAGACACTTTCTACTTAAAAGGGAGCCTTAAATTTGACTAGACTACCGTTTTTCAAGAGGATGTTAACCTCAATGCACAGCAGTTTATCATACGTGATTCAACAAGTTACTTGAAGAGGCGAAGGATGTTGAGGCGTTTTCTTGTTTCATAATCTTTACAGCCAGCAATAGGATTTGTGAAGAATTTAAAATTAGTAGTGAATCTGAATCAGAGTATGGAAAGAGTGAAAATTGATTGATCTGTAACAAATCTCTAGGAGCACGCTTTCTGTTTCATCCTTTCTGCCTTTTTTCAAAGTAGTTAAGTACGGGGAGTTTTCGTAACTTGTGGCATAAGAACTTGGGATGTTATTGGAAAGCTGTTTCAGCATGCGCCATTTCAGAACCTTTTTTATGCTAAGTGTAGGTGTAGGTTGTGTTTTTGCGGTGGAACATGTTTCCTGTCCCTATTTAAAACGTGACTTCACTTGGATTGCTTTTTAAACACTTTTTCAGCACTTCGATAACTAAAATTCCAAAGACTGAATTCCAAATTGATGCATATGATAGTTGATTGGTCAATGTCAACGTTAGATTAAATTCCAAATGCCGACAAGATGACAAAAGCTGCATTTTAAGTATGTTTCAAGCGAGAGCATTTGCGTATAAGTAAAATCTTCGTATTCCATCTGGTTTGTTTACACTGAAAGTCCTTCATTCGTTTGGTCCCCACGAGATAAGAGTAGACTTTGGCGATTTCACCATTTTTGTTGCCGCTCTATGGAAATGCGCATACAAATATCTGTCCTTTGATACATCACATATCTAATTGTTTATTGTCAAACGAGGTCAAATCGGCCAACAAATTCAGATTTTTACAAAACAGTCACATGAGTACTACATTACAAGTTGGTCCTCTTTTTGCAATCCCTCTAAATATCAATGCTTAGTCTGCTTATATTTATCGTCTATGCTATCAACGAGTGAGTTGCAGGTGGTGCAAGTTCGATTCTTGAAACAAATCTATTTCTCTTCTCTATGTCAGATCAAGATTGATCCAGAGCTTTCGATAGTAAATCGCTGTGTTGCTCCAATGCGCCGTAAATTCAACTACCTATCAACCTCGTCATTTTGAAACACGGTCAGAGGATGAAGTGTACCTCAGCTGGCACCCCACTCTCAGAAACTTTCACACCACGTAAGGATATTTCAGGCCACGACAGATTTGACGTGCTAACCCGCTAATATTTCAACCGAACTAAGGCGGCTCTTCATTTCTGTCAGTGGATTTACCAGTGCAAGGTACTTTTAGATACTTAAGGGCCATGTTAACCAAGTTGGAAGAGCATCGGATTTGCAGTCAGGGCTGTGAGTTCGGAACTCGATCCAACAAAAGACCTTCGTGTACGTGTACATGGGGACCGGTTCCCTCTTTACATCTGTCATGACCTCAATTGTCCTCATGTTAGCGTGTTATAGACGTTTGGAAAGTGGGGTGACAGCTCAGGTGTTGCCTCGTCATATGACTGTGGTTCAAAATTAAGAGGTGTTGTTCTCGGATCTTTCCCATGGGGAGTATTGATGACGAACCGTGGCCGATAGCTCGTTGTGTCTCAGCAGTGTGGTCTTAATTCCCCTAGCTACCAGGTACTTGCAGGCAGTCATTAGTTAAATTCAGTCCGCTTTTGTTCATAAAGTTAAATCCGCATTGATGGATGATTTTGCAACAAAAAAAAAGTTAATGATGTTATTGTAATAAAAACAACTTAACACTCTTACGGGTTTCTGTATTTAATAAGATTGTGGTTGCATGACGGAACATTATGGCGGACTGGCTCATCGAGTTATCAAAAAATTCCAGACAGTCAAGTGTTTCTATTAGGCTTTTAGACCTTTTTTATCCCTAATTTTTTATTTAATTTCACGGTCATTTAATTTGATTTAATTTTCATATTTAATTTAATCACCGTTTATTAATAATTAACAGTGACGTTTACGCATTACAACTGAAAAACTTATGAATACATTTGAACCAAAATTTTGCTTTGTCTCCGAAGTATATAAGATAGAGCGGAAATTAAAAGACCCGCCATATTCCTTCCACTCTTGAGATACTGAGAACAATGTAGAACAGTGATTCCCAACAGTGGTGGTACCACCCACCGGCGGGTATTGAAGAGATATAAGGTGTGTTTTTGTTCCAAAGCAAATTTAGGAGGACTAACCGCTGCCCCCTGGGCACTACTCGCAAGTACGCACTGAAAAGTTTGATTAATACAAAAATCATCGAACGCACATGCGTCAACAAATCAATCTAATCTACAATCTTTCAATCTTTGGAATCTTGCGTTTATGTAAGGGCTAATGGGAAATTCATCATCCTACTAAATTTTGAAATTTTGTTTTGAAACTTTCCAAAGCCTGTACTTTTTTAGTACAAAATTTTAGGTGTTTTGGTGTAGTTTTTATTGCTTTACAATTAAGGTATACACTCCTACCAAATGGAGTTAATTTGATGCATATTTTTTCAAACCTCCTTATGGCAAGTCAAAATTTTGTCACTACATGAAATATTAATGTGTAAGAATCTGTCAATTTTTTCGTTGTGTTGCTCCAGTGCGACTTAATTAAAAATACCAATACAATTTTGTTAATTATCAAAATTCTCTCTCTCGTCCACGTTTTATAAAACTACTTTTGAATGACTCAATATTTTTGAATTACACTTGTACATGGGGTTTTTAGTAGAAAAATGTCTGTTCATGTTTCATATATGATAATAACTGCAAAAGTTTGTTTTGAAAGTCCACTGCCTCCTTTGAGATAGTGTTCGGAGGAAAACATGAAGCTGAGTATTCAAACTGTCTTCCTACGCTTATCCAACGAACAAGTGTTGACTTCGTCATCTGACCATGGTTGAAAATTACAAGACACTGTCCTTGGTAGGTAGGTATTTGAATTAACGACGTACTGAAGCAACACAACGGGCTCTTGGCGACGGTCCGGGATCAAATCGGAAGGGAAAGATCCAAGAATACCACCACGTAATTTTGAACCTCGGTCAGTTTACTAGGTCACACCTGAGCTCGCACCCCACTCTCTAAACTTCCACACCACACTTTTGAGGTCACGGCAAATTTAACGCGCGCCGGCCCCCTTTGTACACGACGGTCTTTGGTTGGATTCGAACTATCCGGTTGCTAATCAGTTACTCTTCCGAAAGGGCTCAGTGGCTCGCGCCGTCTTTGGTTCTTTCCCCTAGGGATTGATCACGAACCGTCGCCAATAACCCGGTATCCAGATAGATGTTAATTAACTACCTACTGCCAACAAAACTTACACTTATCGAATTCTTTTCCTCACAAATTCGGAACTTTCCTTTCAGGTTTGATACCTGACCGTCAACAATAGCCCGTTGTGTTGCTCTAGTGCAACGCCTGAAAGCAGAAAGTGCTTAAAACTGCGACGTACGTCGTAGAACAAAGTCTTTAAGGAACACTCGTTAGTTTATAAAAATTTTGGCCGAATTCTTTTTCCAATCATAATTTGCGATGTTCTGCAGTGCAAAGTGCGCTCTTTTCCACACCTTTTTTCTTCTCTAGCTGCGGAACAACCTCTCTATACCGCCCAAATTACCACAAACACTTTATAAATAACATAACTTCTAAGTTAATGACAAAACATTTAACTTCAAAAGTTATCAACAGAATCGTAAATTCTGAAAGTATACCTTGGTTTTAAAAATAGTAAGTTAATTAATTTTGATGTTTTATTATAAATGTGTAATACATTTTTAGCCGATAATTGAGTTTTACATATGTTTTAATTTTACTGCAGTTTTCAAAATTCGGGTAAAATGCCTCCAAAACAATCGCAATCGCTTGGAGTTGGGTTGCAGAACACTGAATATAATTCTGCATCTGGGGTGCAACGTTAATTAAAATATCTGCCTACCCAGAAATTCAGTTCGAGCCTTATGTACAATCAAACGTGAAAGTGTCAGCGAAACCTGTTATGTGAGAGCTCTGTTATCGTAACAGGCAGCGGTGAAATGTGATCAGAATCGTGATAAGGGAGCAGAATTATTTGATGTGATTGAGGAAACGGGCGTGTAAATTAAGTGATCGTGATAAGAGAGGGAAGGGTCATGCCAGCTGAGGGTTTTGTTACACAATAGAATGTTTTGGAACGGGAAACAAGTTGCAGAAATGGGCTTGAGGTCTGTTTCATCAACCGTGTCAAGGTAAAGATCAAAATTTATAACACACATCGTCTTCTCATACTTAATAACCTTGTGATAATAATGTTGAAGAAAGGTTGTTTTTAAGGCACATATCATGGTCAAGCTACATCAAATACTAGACAGACAGCGTCAAATCTTGGAAATGCACACAAGGAAAGCTTTGATGACACAGAAGAGCGAGAAACACTAAGGGTAAATGAGCAACTAGTCATTGAGTCTGAGGCAATACTTCATAACTAACAACAAAGGCAAATTAGACTCAATGCAGTGTGTCTAATAATTAAACCGGGTGCAATAAACCTTAATTACAAGCAAAGGGATAAAATTATGCGTGGAAACAAGATGCAATTCAAACTGTATTTTCAAATTCATTAACATGTGTGCGTAAAAGAAAAATAGGTTTCGGATTTAAGTTCTAGGCTATAATCATGCAGAATATATCTGGATATATATTGACACATAACAATGAGATAATGTCAGATGCTCAGCTCTACATAAAGTAAGGAAAAACCATAAACTGTTTGCTGTGTGAAAAAAATGTCATTAGGTTAGATCGCTAGGACATATATATTGATACATACACAAATAGACTAACCGGCGGAGTTAAACTTTTTAATCTTATTTTAAACATCTTACGCGTACGATTTTCGCGGATGATATGCTTAAATATCATCCTGACGAGAACACTTAAGTTGTGCTGTCCTTTATCTTACGCTAGCGGTTTATGTGTAGAGACTCTTTAAATGTCCTGACGAGAGTATTTACGTGTCTTCTTATGAGTAAAAGTTTTTTAAACGGGATGGTTAAATATCATTCAGACGAGAATATTTTGCATGTGCGGATCTTCATCTTAAGCGTACGGTTCTAATTGACCGGTTTTATTTAAACAAAACCCAACGAAAACATTTTACGTGTGCGGTCCTTCATCTTATACATACGTTTTTTATCAATGGTCAGGTTAAAAACCCCGACAAGAACATTTTGCGTTTACGGTCCTTCATCTTACGCGTATGGTTTTCGTAAACTTGCAGATTAAATATTATCCCTTAAAGAACATTTTACGCGTACGGTTCTAATTAACCGGTTATTTAAACATCATCTCAACGAGAGCATTTTGCGTGAGTGGTCCTTCATCTTATACATATGGTTTTTGTTAACGGTCTGGTTAAAAATCCCGACAAGAACATTTTGCGTTTTCTGTCCTTCATCTTACGAGTAGGGTTTTCGTAAACGGGCAGGTTAAACATTATCCCTTAAAGAACATTTTACATGTGCGGATCTTTCTTTTACGCGTATGGTTCTAATTGACCGGTTATTTAAACATCACCCAACGAGAACATTTTACGTGTGCGGTCCTTCATCTTATACATACGATTTTTGTCGATGGTCAGGTTAAGAGCCCAGACAAGAAAGTTTTCGGCCCTTCATCTTACGCGTAGGGTTTTTGTAAACTGTAAACGGGCAGGATAAACATTAACCCTAAAAGAACATTTTACGTATGCGAATCTTTATCTTACAAGTACGGTTTTCGTGCACGAGCTGATTAAACATCCTGACAAGAATATTTTAAGCTCCTTACAAGTCCTTCATCTTAAGAGCAAATTATTTGTGGACAAGATGGTTAAATATCATAGAAAAATCATCAGAATTCTGCCACTTTAACGAACGATGCTTAAACTGTTATCTGTGGCAGGTGAGAAATGGCGCGACACCGGCAGAGGAGCAATAAACCTCCTTGTCAGTGGAACTTTAAAATTTAAGACATGAGTTCTAATACTCGGCTGTAAGACTTGAAACATCGAACCCGCAACCTTCCACGATATGTGATTTTATTTGTTAGTGACCGCAATTGTGTTTGCGTACTCTTGCGTCTTACCATCCTGGTGTTTTTTTTTTTTTTTTGACAAGATACCTCGTCATTAGCAAAACCGACCAGATCCTGAACGAGGTATCGGATCATTAGAAGAAAGCACAATCACGATCATTACATTGAAACTTGCATGATCTTGATATCGTCATCATAAGAAAATCGACAATATCTTATGCCGAAACGTCTCGTCATAAGCAACATCGGCTAGGTCTGGATGTACAAGATATCGCGTCGAAACTATTTGGAGTGGTAAAGGGACACGGTGCCCTTAAAATGACCAAAATATCGAAAATAAATTATTGCTATACAACTATAATTTAACTATACACCTCTTCTGAATATGTGTGCAAAATCTCATAGCTCTGGCAACGTTATTTTAGGAGTTATTTAAGTTTTTCTCTTGTATGTAAGAAACGGAAACCAAAAATGTGCATGGGATAAGGATTTAGATGAAAACTTTTTTTTTTAATTGACAAACTAAAATATTTTTGTTTTTTACACATTTTCACAGTACTTTTTAGAAAAATAAGTAATCAGAATGCATCAAACCCATGCACAGAATTGTGGAAAATACTGCAATAAATAAAAAAGCGTAAAAAGAAAAATTTATAAAGATGATATTTAAAAAAGTAGTAAACATTTTAAAATGTTCATTTTTTTTTCAATAAAATTAAATTTCTGAATTACTGCCTTTGTAAAATTAATTTTTCCCCTGAAACATTCATTTTATGAGTATTTCCATATAGTATACTAAAACATTTTGCTACTCATAAGAAAACAAAACAAAATTGTACAAAGGGAAACCGACCATATATTATCTAGTCATCATAAATGAATCAGCAATAACGTGATGTCAATTTATCGTTGTTAGCGAAATTGGTCAGATTTTGAAGGGTCGTCAAAACTACTTAGAGGGTTAACTCTTCTGGTTGATGTCTCGACGATGTATCTCGTCTTTAACAAAGCTTACCTGATCTGTATGGGCGTGGTATCTCGTCATTAGAATAAAGCTGACCTAATCTTGTTGGACGAGATATCTCTGCATTGTAATAAAACTGACCTAATCTTTAAGGGCGAGATATCTGGACATTGGAATAAAACTGACCTCTTGATGGACAAGATGTATCTCGTCATTAGAAGAAGACTTACCTGATCTTGATAAAGGCATCATAAGAAAATGGGCTATATTTGATGATACGAGGTATGTCATCGTTAGCGTCAGATCTTAATAGACAAGCTCATTCCTTACAGCTCTATATATGTTACCGCTAAAGTGCAATAATCAGTTATTCTACAGATTATCTAGGTAACGCGCAGATTAACTTGGATGATCCGTTAAAGTGCCGAAAATTGTTTCATTTCTCAAATTACCTAGGTAATCTGCAAATTACCTAGATCATCTACACATTACCAACTAGGCACACGTTAAAGTGAAAGTAAGATCTTTGCTGGAACAACATCAACGTTTCTGTTAGCTTAAATTCACATAATGTTATTTATTTATTTTTCTGTATCTAAAGAATCAAGTTAATCAAACAATCCACAAATTAGTTGATAGAATCAATCATTAATCAATTAAAAAACTATAATAGAAAGAATCAATATTATAACAACTAAGGAAATTGACATAATGTTATTTATTTATTTTTCGATACCTTAAGAATCAAGTTAATACAACCAAACAATCAACAAATTAGTTGACAGAATCAATCAATTAAAAAAACTATAATAACTAAAACTATAGACACTGGCGAAACCAAACTAAAATTAAAAGTGGAGGGAGAGGGGGAAGGTGTAGGGAAAGAAAATGAGAGAAGCAGGCGAAACCAAATTCAAAGTGAAGGAAGAGAGGGAAGGTGTAGGTAAAGGAAATGAGCGAAACAAACTTTTGAACCTTAATAATACGGAAGCCGTTAATGTGCACATTACCTAAGTTAAATGCTGAAAACTCTTGACTCCGCACGTTAACGGAGCAAATCAGTTAATCTGCAGATTAGCTATATAATGTGCTCATTAACGGCTTTCGAGTTTTAGCGGTAACATAGACACGAAGTGAAAACCACTTACTTGCTGATGCTGAATGGTTTCATCCCGAAGCATCTCTCGTAAAAATTTATGACGCTTTTACTATGGCCGGGGTAGCACGCTAACGTAAAATGATCAATGTGAGAGATCTCCAAAGGGTTGGTTTCTTCGAAGTCCTCGACTTTTTGGAATCCAACCAAAAACGCACCGTTGTACTGGTCTGTGTTCAGTAGAGTGTGCACCACATTCCCGCAAATCGATTTGACTATTGAACAACGTATTTCACCATCTGCATCCGATAGATTAGTCGGTTTTTGAATGACTACACCTCCTTTCCTTGCTACCCTGTCCGTAATAAAATCGACATCGTTCACCAAAAAGGCGACATTGAAGACACTGTCTATCTCGTGTTGTGGCTTTGACTCGCAGCAAAATATCACTGGTAGACCCCCATGGTCCTCCTCACTGGCCCTCTGAATGGCCGTAGTACGTTTCTCTCTCCTTTCACTTATGAGCAAATATACACCATTTAATTTTAAACACAGCTGCTTGCAGATGGAATTTTGACGTGTCGCATACAGTTTAAATCCAAATTTTTTTAAGCGCTCCAGGGTATCTTGTGAATCGTGGACGCAAAGTTGCACATGATGTATTACAGGGTCCGGCATTTCAGGCACAAATCTGTAATAAAAATAGCCATCAAAAACGCAATTCTTTTAAGTTAAAATTCGATAAACACATATTTTAGTCACAAATCAGGAAAACAGAGCCATCAGAAACGAATATGCTCCTCATGTAAAAATGCTAAACACACATATTTTAAGAACAAATCAGGAACAGTGTCATCAAAACCGAATATGCTCCTCAAGTTAAAATGCTATACACACATATTTAAGCACAAATCAGAAGCATACATAGAATTATCAAAAAAGTATATGCTCCTAAAGTTAAAATGCTATACACACATATTTAAGCACAAATCAGAAGCATACATAGAATTATTAAACCGAATATGCTTTTAAAGTTAAAATATTATACACACATATTTAAGCACAAATCAGAAGCATACATAGAATTATCAAAACCGAATATGCTCCTAAAGTTAAAATGCTATAAACACATATTTAAGCACAAATCAGGAGCATACATAGAATTATCAAAAACAAATATACTCCTCAAGTTAAATTGTTAAACACATATTTTAGGCACAAATCAGGAACATAGATCCATCGAAAACGAATGCATGTTCTTCAAGTAAAATGCTGTGCACCTATTTTAGGCACAAATTTGAAACGAAAAGCCATTAAAGCTGAATATGCCCCTGAAGTTAAAATGCTATGACATATATTTTAGGTACAAATCTGGAACACAGAGTCATCAAAAAGAATATATGCTCCTCAAGTTAAAATGCTATGCACATTTTAGGTACAGATCTGCAACGAAAAGCCATTAAAAACGAATTTATACTCATCAAGATAAAATCCAAGACGCGCATATTATCGGAACAAATCTGGAACACATAGCCATTGATGTTTAGATCTTTAGTTACTGCTGTTTTGTGGTAGTTACATTTCTAATAAATTAATATTATATCCAATAATTTGTAAATTAATATTATATCCAATAATTTGTAAATTAATGTGATAAAGCGAAAAGAAAAAGTTAAGGGAGCACGGTAAATATATCATGGCCTCGAATGTCCTCACGTTGGCGTGGTGTGTAAGTTTGGAGAGTGGGGTTCCAGCTCAGGTGCTGACCTCGTCATCTGATCGTGGCTCATGTGGCTATGTTGTTCACTGACAGTTCCCTTCTAGATTGATTCAGGACCGTCGGTAATAGCCTGTTATGTCTCTGCAGTGCAACGTTAATTCAACTACCTACCTATCCAATAATTAAGAATGGGGCGCTTTTTTGAAAATTATGTATCTTCCTGTATTTTGCACAAATTATAGTCCATACTAATAATCACTTAGTCCATCATTAGCAGTCCACCAGAATTTACCATACGATACTGCACCTTCAACGCTTTCGTGATAGGCGATATCTGAAACTTGAAACATTTGAGTGTTTGCAATCGCCAGATGTGGGGAACCGGAAGGTTTGGATTTTATAGCGAAAGGTTCAATATCGGACAAACTGCGCCAAGCGCAAGGTAAAAAAATAAAATTATGTAGATATAAAAACGCTATAAAAGTACACATAACAAGTGATAGTATGAAATTCACAAAATATTTGTCGCGGTGAACGTAAAATCCAATTAAAAAGTAGACAGTAAATTTGAATCTTAATTGTTGAAAGTTAGAAAACATGTTGTTTGTCAAAGGAGGAATAAATGGAACGAAATTGAGGGCTAAAAACTTATTGATTATCACGATGTACCATATAAAAAATTTTAAAATGATGAATAGTCATGATGGATAAGACTTTATGATATTTAAAAAATAAATAGCACTTGTAAAAGGGAAAATCTTTGTGTGGAGGTCCTCCCCAATTAGATCTTGCAATTTTAAAATTAAATAGTAAAATAATTCAAACGAAGATGTTTAACCCTCGGAATAATTTAGACAAGATATCTCGTCCATTAAGATCTGATCAGATTTACAATGACGAGACATCTCGTCATCAAGATATAGGCAAATTTTTTAAGATGACGATATCACGATCTGGTCAGTTTTCTGGTAATAACGAAAGAAGATATCTTGATGGACGAGATACCTGATATGGTCTATCAAGATATGGTCAGTTTTGCTAATGACGCGATAGCTCGTTGATACAACCACCAGGAGTGTTAAAAATTGAACATGCAATTCAAATATGTTGAACAGAAAAAGGAGTTAAGTAGGAGTTGCAACTGGCGCGCTCTTACTAAGTTAAAGATGATGATAGAGTGAATCATGTGTCCAATGCGAAGACAAGCCAGTTTGACATCGATCTTTCGCATTGGGGCAGATTGCCACAGATGAATAGATGGTTTTATTGAATTGGAATTTAATTTAATTCTGTTCTAAGGAGAGGAGGAATAAAATCTTTAAAAAAGATTCTATACTAAGGGAAGGGGGAATATAATCTTTCTAATGATTCTATTCTAAGGAAAGAAAGATTACGATCTCTTTACAAAGGAGTCCATTCTAAGGAAAGGAGAAATAAAATATTTCCAAATGACTACTCTACACAAAGGAGGAAAGGAATTTTTCCAGTGGATTATATTCTAAGGAGCCGAACAACCGGTATAGTGGTTAAGGTGTTAGCCTCTAGATAGGAAGGTCCCCGGTTCGAATCCGGGTTCGGGCATGGATGTTTGTAAGCGTATACCAGCTCAGGTGTTGCTTCGTCATCTGAACATGGTTCAAAATTACGAAGTATAAATTGTTAGGGGCAATGATGGTCCTTCCACTGGGTGCTCCTTCACAAGTGGCCATCACTTCCGGCCTTGTAGTGGCCAATGACTTAGGTCAAATGTGCCCGCCATTAGGCAAAAAAATATTCTAAGGAAAAGAAGCAAAAAAGTTTTCAAATTATTTTATTTTCTACCTATATTTCCAAAGGATTCTATTATAACGAAAAGAGGAATGGAATCTTTCCAAAGGATTCTATTCTAAGGAAAGGAATATCAACATGTTTTCAAATGATTCTTTTTTAAGGAAAGGAATATCAACATGTTTTCAAAGGATTCTTTTTTAAGGTAAGGAGGAAAAAGTATTTTCAAATTATTCTATTCTAAGGAAAGGAGGATGTTTGTAGAGCATTCGTTTTCTGCTATATTTAAGCAGTGTTGAATCAATCAGTCAAGCCATTCTAAGGGTCTCAGCCCCCCAAAATGCAAAATCAGCACATAGCATTATGAGAAATTACGATTTTATAGACAAAGGCTGTAAATATGCCCACCTCTTCGTTAGTCTCATTATTGTGCACACTAAAACATTCAATAGAAAAATCTCTTAAATTCTGTAATTAGTTTCGACGAGATATCTTATCCATCAAGATCTGACCAATTTTACTATTGACGAGATATCTCGTCCATAAAGATTTGACCAAATTTATCAATGACAAGATAAGTCTTATAATAGTTTAAAAAATATTTTTTCATTCAATATTTCAAAGATCTCCTGATGCCAGTAGTGTCGGGGTCGATTCCTCTCTGATTGTATTTCTCTCTTCTGTGTCTCTAAAATTTTCTTTTTGTGTCTATGTCCATTACCTGACGTTGCCTTGTGTTTGACTCAGCTTGAGTAAATATAACCCTTGCGCAATAGAAACCCAACTAACCAAACACAAAATGTCAACCATAAAGATTATATTTCAGTAGATTTGTTATTGCTCAATTCATAACATCATTTAGGCGACCCAAAATTATTTTGTAGGGCATATTTGGCTTCCAGTATTTCAAAGATCTTAATGTCGCACTTGGCGCAGCTGGTCAAATATGACCCTGTGCCATAAAAACCCAAACCAAGTAGCCAACCTGATGCCAGTAGATGGTTACATTTCCCGAGTGTATCATCGAAGCCAGTCCGTTACTTATTTTATGTCCGTTACCTTTGACTGCTTAGCCAAATATGACCCTTGGGTTATAAGAAAACTAAACCAACCAGACCATCCGATGCCAGTATATGGTTACATTTCCCGAGCGTATTATCCAAGCCAGTTCGCAACTGATTACATCAGAGATATATGTTCATTACAGTCATAACTAGTCGGAGTACGTTAGCCCTCTAAATGGTTTCGACGAGTTATCTCGTCCATCAAGATCTGAGTAATTTGGCTAATAATGAGATATCTCGTCATAAAAATGATGTAAATTTTTTAAAGTTGACGCGATAAAGATCTGGTCAGTTTTCTTCTGATAACGAGATATCTCATCATCAAGCCCGTTAGCTTAATAATGGTAAGATACGTCGTCAATACAACATGGGCTCGCGAACTACTGGTTGAAGTCTCCCTAGTCTAATACATGTGATCAGACACATATCAGCCACACGTTGTGAGTACTGTGTTTGTTCCTAAATTATAAAAAAGCCATAGAAAAGTACATTCAAACAAACAAACAAATCTTACTTCCTTCTTCAGGTATCACTGATCTCAAACAAATAAAAGCAAAATTGGAGTGATCATCCGTCTTACCTGTCTTCCTAGGCCAAGTGAAAACCAAAGTTTAAAAATGGGAAAGAATCTGAACTTACTTTTAACAACTTATTCTAAGACGGGTAACTAATTCCCTACCATACTTAGGTTAAAAGTATATAACAAAATTTATGCTGTACCGGTTGCATATTTGCTTGGATCAATAGCAGCACAATTTTATCAAGCGATTGAAATCAAAGTACTCTGAAAAATATTGAGATAAATGCAACTTGATTATGAAAATAAATAAAGGACTGCAAAATACAAGTTTCATTAGTATATTTCTGTACCTTGGTAGTAAAAGGATCAACATCTATTTTGCAAATTCTTGATATAGCCCGATTCAGTAATTTTTGATACAGCATACAAAATATACTTTCCAATGTTGTCATACTTTCATAATATATTGACAAAACATTGGCATTTTTCTATTATAGCTTTCTTTACTTTGAAGTGAGTTGTGGACTCAACTCAAAATCAACGAATTGGATTTGGGCATTGTGTGTGGCCTTTTTTTTCAACCAAGACACAGATTTCACTATGTATTTTTGTATTACGCACTCAACCTATGAAGTATAAATTATCTCATCAAAGTTTCAGATTCAAGTATTAAATAGAGTCGTCAGTTTCAGTTTCAATGAAAATATCTTCTGTACACGTCATGTAAGTACACATCTCACAGAAGCATGAAACCACACAAATTATTTTACTATTAAATGAATATTGCTCCAATACAGTATTTTGCGAAATTCACTGGGAAAATATCACAGCTCTTTTCGCACAGTAAAGATAAAAAAGATGAATGCTATTTAAAAATTGGTTGTGATAATGTTTAATTTAACCAATCGACTCAAATGTAGCAATGCTAACAAATAAAGATGGTAGTATGCAGTCAAACATTACATGCTGATCTTTAAAACCCAAAATATATTAAATACAGCAGCCAATTTCAGTTTCAAAGTACATATTTTCAGTATACATTATATAAAAACACATATCATCGAAGGATGAAAACACCAAGACTTTAACTATCGAAGAAATATTTACTCGAAAAACAGCATATTGTGAAAAACTCACCGGATAAGGTGACTATATTTTCCACAGCGCAAATGAAACAGATAAACACTATTTTTTAAGAACTGGTTGTGCAAATGTTTAAGTAACCAATCGAAACAAATGTGGCAATGCTAACAAGTTAGGAGGGAAGTATGCAGTAACGCATTAAATGCTTTTCTTTAAAATGCAGCATGTATTTACCCAGCATATATTAAATACAGCCGTCAATTTCAGTTTCAAAGAAAATATTTTCCGTACACGTCAAATAAGAAAACATCTCACCGAAGCATGAAACACGAATATTGTTTACTATTAAAAGACTATTATTCGAATACAGTACTTAAACTCATTGGAAAAATCACTACTCTCTTTCTATCAGTAAAACAGATATACACTATTTGAGAGCTGTTTGAGAGAATGTCTAAGTAAATCAATCGACTTAAATCTGGCAATGCTAACAAGTAAACATGGAAGTATGATTCAAACATCAGATTACCCTTGTGAAACCCACTGGAAAAATAACTACTCTCTTTCTCACAGTAGATATAAAACAGATAAACACTATTTAAGAATTAGTTGTGAGAATGTTTTAAGTAAACCATTCGACTCGAAGTTACAGTGCTAACAAGTAAAGGTAGAAGTATGCAATCAAACATTAGATGCCTCTGTTTAAAACCCCAAAGCAGTAGAGAAAAAAACCGAATCGAATTCTTACCCGGTAGACGGAACGTGAAAAAGTCCGAATTTCTCGAAGATTTTCTCGAGACACTTTGACGAGAAGTAACTCCTGTCCAGTAATGACTACTTAACGCCGAAAAAAAATTCTACATCACTTGACACTTGCAACCAGAGGTGTCGAGACATGGGGGAAAGTGTTTCCACTAATTTCATTGGTCCTTTGCTGGAGGTTTCAACAACTTTTCTCCTTGGATAACCTCAATCGAAATGACCTCATAATGCAGGGGGACAGATCTCCCTGACCTAGTACTACAATAAGTTTGGAGAATTATTCGTGCTGTGCATAGACGATGAGCCGCGTTGGCGACATAGGCATGCTGAGCTCTAGATGGTATCTGCGAAGTCTACTCGACGCAGATTCCACCATTGCCTTTTGTTTGGAAACAGCGAGGGTATTTATTGCACTCTTTTGGAGACGGACTGGCTTGGATGATCGCTCGAGTTGCATGGCGCAAGGGCTCTATTTGGACAAGCTGCGCCAAACAACGTAAAGGAATTAGACACCTACACAAGGAAAGCTTTATTAACACAGAATAAAATACATCCAGGGATCAATCGAACCTCTTGAATGATCGTTCGACTTGGTTCGTAGGGTTTCATGGCACAAGGGCCGTATTTGGCCAAGCTGTGCCAAACAACAGTAAAGTAAATCGACACATACATAAAAACAACAATAAAAAAAACAGTAAAGTAAATCGACACATACATAAAAACAACAATAAAAAAGCAGTAAAGTAAATCGACACATTCACAAGGAAATGCGTAACACAGAACAAAATAAAACCAGAGAGCAGTCAAACCTGATGAATGATTGTTCAGCTTGGTTCGTTGCGTGCATGGCGCATGGGCTATATTTGGCCAAACTGTGCCAAACAACGTCACTTAAATAGACATACGCACCAAAGGAAAACTTTAATGATACAAAAGGGGAAAATGCATGCAGTGGGGAATCGAATCTAACGAATTATCTCAGTACGCCATCCGACGTCAAGTAAACGAACATACACACAGAAGGAAAGCTTTACTGACACATAAGAGAAAAAGACATGGAGGGATGATTGAATATAACAAGTGATTGCTCAACTTAGTTGGATTTCATGGCGCAAGAACCATATTTATTCAAGCTGTGCCAAACAACGTCAAATGAATGGACATAAACACACACGGAACGCTTTACAGACACAGGAGAGAAAAATGCATGCAAGAAGTAATCGAACCTAAGGAATGATCACTCGACCTGAGGCTTGATTTCCAAGTGGACTGTGAGCATCACTACATTTGTTCAATCACACTCCTGCAGCAAAACCAATGACCGTAGAGAGAGAAATCATAACCAAAATTTTAATTACACGCATTACGCTTAGTTATGATTTCTCGTCTGAGTTATTAATCTCTCTGTTATAACTATTAATTTGTCAGGTCGGTTTTCGGTAAAAAATGACCGTAGAGCGAGGTTGGTTGGGGTTTCGTGGCGCAAGGTCTAATAACGACAAACTGCGCCAAGCACAAGATGAAATAATAAAATTAAACCATAGAGCAAAGAAATGATTGATGATTCTCCACCTATTCGTAGTCACAGTTATAGCTTTCGGTACGGAACGATAAACTTTAACCAGAACTCGCGCTAAGGACGCATTGTGGAAGTGCTTTGTTTACGTTTCAAACTATTACCTAATTTAAAGAATGGGCTTGTCCAAAACCACGTGACCCAAGAGCCAATTTGCCTGACTATACTTTATGAAATATCGTTCGTATTAAGCAACCACTGCTTCCAAATATAAATATCATAAAAATACAGATGCATCTGAAAAAAAAAGCAGTTTTTATTCCCAATTCATATGACCTTCAACTAATCTACAATATTATTCCTAACTAATCTGTTACGTTGGCGTGTTGTGGAAGTTTGAAAAATGGGGGGCCAGTGCAGGCTTCACCTTGTCATCTAACTGTAGTTCAAAATTACGTGGTATTGTCCTCGAAAGTTTCCCTTCGGGTTTAATCCTGGCCAGTTTCCAATACCCCTATTCGTTGCTCCCGTGTGACCTTAATTAAATACCTACTTAACTAATGTGGCCTTATAATGTTATAAGAACGAAAAAGAACATTTATTCTTGACAAAAGTGACCTTATGATGTTAAAATAACTTTATAATCTGCAGATTTATTTCTAACTAATGTGACCTTATGTATACACTAACCTACAAAATGGACAGAACGCCAGCGAATCTGCATAAAATCCAGTGCTCGCACGTGTCCTGGTTAAGGTTAAATACAATACGCAAAGTGGTAACGTCGTTAGTTCTGAGTGAAACTGTGACAATATATCGAAACGAAAGGAATTTAGTGACTTTGAAAGAGGGGTTATAGTTGATTGTCACAAGTGACAAGTCTATTCGAGCAATTGCGATAGAATTATCACAGAGACGGTCAACTGTTGGTGATGTCGTGAAGTGGAAGACTACGGGAGTTGGGACACGAACTGCACACGTTGGTCGTCCCCGTAAACTCACCGAACGGGATCGGCGTGTACTGAAGTGTGAGGTTCGTAAAAACCTCAAGAAACTACTCCAAATCATCAACAGTGAGTTTTATCAGGCAGCAGGGGTTACGGTACACCTCAATACTTTGCGCGGAAAGAACTACACGCCCTCAATATACACAGATATGTTGCCGCACACAAACCAAACATCATCCCATCCAACAAAGCCGGCAACATCTCAGCCAAGTTTGCAACATCTCAGCTGGACTGTGGACCACTGGAAAACTATTTTATGAAGCGACGTGTCACGCTACACGCTCTTACAATCGTACAGGCGTGCTTGGGTTTGGCGAATGCCAGGTGAACCTCTGTTAGCCGAGTGCTTCGTCCCAACTGTCAAGTTCAGTGGTGATGGTGTGCTTGTTTGGGGTTGTTTTTCGTGGTATGACCTTGAACCTTTGCATGTTGTTCATGGTAAATTGAACGCCGACACCTGCATGAACATTTTGGACAATCAGATTCTTCCTACACTTTGGCAATTTTATGGATGGACGAATGTTACTTCCAGAACGCTCCATGTCATGTTGCAGCCTCTGTCAACCAGTGGTATCAAGATAAGGATGTAAAACGACTTCACTGGCCTGCTCACCGTCCCTACCTAAACCCCATAGAACATATGTCGGACGAATTAGAGCGACTCTTAAAGACCAGGGAACCACGTCTGAAATCTACATCTGAGCTAGCGACATTCTTGCTGGAAGAATGGACACAAATACCCATAGCTGTGTATCAAGACTTTGTTGAAAGTATGCCCAAAAGGGTTACTAGTGTAATTGCAGCAGGTTGGGATCATGCCCCTATTAAAGCATGTATTATTTCCCTTATCCCATCCCATCTTGCTGTCCGGTCCATTATTGTAGGGTAGTGTATAGTGTTATAGTAACTAAGATCCAGTTTTATTCGTAACTTATGTGACGGTTATAATGTTAAAATAACTGAGATTTTCAATTTTATTCCTAACTATAATAGTGACCTTATAATTCTTTAATAACTCATCTGCAGTTTTATTCCTAATGTGACCTAAAATGGTATAATTCATATGCAGTTTCATTTTCAGCTAATATGAGGAGCGCGATAGCTCGGTTGAAGAGTAGCAACCGAATTCGAAACTCAATCCTACCAAAACACGTCGTCTACATGGGGTCCCGTTAATTCTGTCATGGCCTCAAATGTACTCACGTTGGCGTGATGTGGAAGTTTTGAGAGTGGGGTGCCAGCTCAGTTGTGGTTCTCGTCATCTGACAGTGGCTCAAAATTGCGAGGCGTTGGCCTAGGTTCTTTATCATCTGTATCGATCACCAGATCGTCACCAATAGCCCGATGTTTCGCTCCAGTTCGAAGGTTTATAGTAAAAACACCCGTGGGTGTGCCACTCTACTTTTAATTTTATTCGGACCGTCATGACTCGGTAGATATGGTCACTGCGCTAGCAAACTGAGAGTTGTTAGCGGCACATGTTCCATTCTTCCCTGTGTGTATTTTTCTCTTGTTGGTAAAACTTTCCTTGTATTATTCCCATTATTTGTGTTTGGGCAGCATTACTAAATATGACTCTTACTCCATAAAACGAATTAGACCAACCATCGTGACTTTAAATATGGATGGTATTTGCTACAAGTTCTCGGTTGCAAAATACCCAACCAAAACCCTCTTGAGATCAAGCCATACCTTTCTAATGGACAGATAATCAAAAAGATTCCCTCTGTATGCATACGCGTTGTGTTGCTTTAGTACGACCGTTAATTAAAATTACCTTACCTGTTCGCACATGACAAATACAAAATTGGCTGAAAGCATGTAAACACTTTCGACTCAAATAAAGCCCACCAAATTTTGCATCGATAAAAATATTGAGTTTTGCGTTTTTCTGAGTAAACAAAAACAAACTGCCGAAGACCGACCAACTGGTTTGGAGACTACGGTGTTCGCCTCTAGATAGGAAGGTTCCCGGTTCGAATCCGAATTAGTGCATTGATATTTGTAAGCGTATGGTGTAGAAGTGGTTGGTGCACCTTAAATATGTTGTGGCCCAAAGTCCTGATGTGTGGTAGTTTGGAGCGTGGGGTGCTAGCTCAGGTGTTGTCTCATCATCTGACCGCGGTTCAAAATTACATGGTGTTGTCCTCGGATCTTCCCCTTATGGGATCGACCTCGGACCGTCGTCAATAGCCCGTTGTGTTGCTCTAGTACGACTTTATAATTAAAATTACAGTACCTTACCTTACCCGAAGGACCTCCGTTTGTGAACTAATTAGCAAACTATATAACGTCGTACTAGAGCAACACAAGTGGCTATTAACGACGGTCCTGGATTAATCGTATAAGGGAAAGATCAGAGGACAACACCGCGTAATTTTGAACCATAGGTGACTGCCCGGGATACATTCCCAAGGGAAAGATCTGAGAAAAACTCATCGTATTTTTAAACCACGAAGGAGTGGTTGGTTTGTTTTTATAATTAACATCGCACTGGAGCAACACACGGCAGCGTATTGGCGACGGTCCGGGATCAACCCTCGAAAGGAAAGATCCGAGGACAACACCGCGTAATTTTGAACCACGGTCAGATGACGAGGTCACACCTGAGCTTGTACCTCTCCAAACTTCCATATCACGGAAGCAATGTTGGGGACCTAAATGCTAGCTCCTAAATTTTGTCAAAAAAAAAATTTGACTCTTGTTATTTGAAGCCCAACTTTATCCTCGTGAATTATTTCTCAGAGCTGCGAAGTAAATAATTTAGTGCACTCCGACTTTAGAATGAGTTGATATCTTAGTTCAAGTCCCACTGGAAAAACACAACGGTCCGGGGTCAACCACGAAGGGAATGATCCGAGGCAACAGCACGCAATTTTGAATCACGGCCAGATGACACTGACACTGAAGAATCAATTGAGGTGCTAATATCGTCAAATGATACAAATCGAGCTTCCACATTTAGCACGAGCAAAACGAGCTTCTTGAACCTAACACCGGAATATACTTCGCTTCCACTGAATCACTTCGGCGACCGTTATTACAGAAGTGTTCTTCAGAGCTTGAACCTCAACGAACGTACTATTAATATCTTTCAGTCGGAGAGAGGGGAAGAAACTAGTCTTGTGAGTGCGTTCTGCAGAAGTTGCTTGCTGACATTAAGCGGACACGGCTTAATGCTTTTGAACCCAGGGACACCACTACGGTGGGATGCGAAAAGACGAGAATTCACCTCCAGCGTGACTACTCGAATGCCATCGCCTTCTGAATAATTTACTGTGCTGCACTTTCAAGAAGAAAACAAGAACCTGAAGCACTCACGCAAAGGACGGGGAGCCAGAACTGTAAATCCTGCCCGCAAACAGTGAAGAAATCCGTAAACCAAAAAAGATGTATTTCGACCTCAGCCCAACCTTGAACTATATATCGTAGGAAAGGCTTGGCGAAGAGCGGATGGAACCTTTGGACACATATGAGCAAAAGAGAAGGATATCTGGTCCTCTGATGCCATGTTTGCGAGGTCGGCTTCTTAGCTGAAGTTTATTGTTTCCAAGAAGGCATTGAGGAGAAGTAATGTTACAGCGATATCTTGCGAAAGCTGCTGGACGAATTGGCGGAATTTCTGTTTTATGACCTGGATCTAGTATAGGTGCGTAACGGGTCTTTCCAGACGAACTTTGGGCCGCAGTAGCTCGGTTGGAAGAGCAACGGTCTATCAACCGGAGGGTTGTGAGACGTCGCGTACAAAGGGGGATAGTGCACGTTAAATCTGTCATGGCCTCAGATTTCCTCACATTGGGTTGGTGTGGAAGTTTGGAGAGTAGAGTGACAGCTCAGGTGTTGCCTTGTCATCTGACTGTGATTCAAAATAACGTGGTTTTGTCCTCGGATTGTCTCCCTTAGGGGATTGATCCCAGACCGTCGTCAATAGCCCATTGTATTTCTCCAGTGCGACGTTAATTAAAATACCTACCTATCCAGTTATAATACGTTATAAAATTTGTACAGACTATTGGTTTTCCGTGATACACTACGTTTGGTTCCAAAAGTATTAAGTTATCAGTTAACCCTCCGAGGGGTTTCAATGAGATATCTCTTTCGTCAAGATATGACTTATTTTCTAAGTCCAAGATATCTTGTCATCAAGACATTGCTCTTTTTTTTTTATGGTGACGAGATCAAGATCTGATTGATTTTCTTCCAATGACGAGAGACGACGGGATCTTGATGAACGAAATATCTCGTTATCAAGATCTGACCAGTTTTGAAAACGACGAGTTACCTCGTCGGAGGGAATGTTTGAAAAATTTTCAAACATTTATTGGTCAATGTATTTCCATAATTTTAATTCACACAATAGCTTCTATTCATATAAATCAATTTAACTCAATTTATTCATTTGTATAGCTAAAAATTACTTTAGTCAAAAAAGCAATATTTTAAGCCTACATTTCAAAGCTAGGAAGCTTGATGAATTTCCATTTGCATCTAGATACCATACAATAGTTTAAAAGGATTACCTGAAAAAGTTTTTCCAAAAATGTAATGCAGACGGGACAATTTTTCGTAATGTCAAAAGAATGTCAAAAAATATCAATCTAAGAAAAACGCGTTTTTGTAGTAGGCTTACTGTACGATGTTTTACTACAAGGGGAAAGGAGGGTAAGTGTACGACCTAGTGTTTTTTTTTTGTTTATGAAAAGTAAAGTAATTAAGATATAGGCTTCAAAATTTTACACTATGTACTTTATTCAACTGTGAATCAATAAATCCAGGCTACATGATTTTATCTCTAAATATAAATAAAATATAAATAAAAAAAATGAAAATTGTGTACTCTTGCCTTACATGGAATGTAAGAGTACGCAGGTAGGGTGGCCAAAAGAATACGCACCGTATCTGTCCTAACAATAGTCGCATACAAAACGCCTATTGCCTTCGTATGCACTACAATCCTCGTGCCACCAATATTTGCACAATCCACATTGAATCCAGTCTTTGTTATTAGAATTGTCACATCCTGGGCAAATAACTAAACTATCATCTTCTTCCTTCAGCAGAAAACATAGGCTGGGCTGAGCTCTTTGATGGTTGTTGGTCGTCATAAGAAAGAGTCAATCCTTTTTTTACGTTTTGTTTCTTTTTTCCTTGTTTTATATTTACCTTCTCACTTCCCTTTTCTGATTTGCTAAGAATCTTTGCCTTTTGCTTTTTTTTTTCTTTATCTTTCAAAAGGGCTTTAATAAGCAAAGATGTCATGATTTCAGACTTAAGCGCAGGTGTCTTTTTTTTCTGGTTCACATTTTCGTTTTTCTTTTGCTTTGAAGCGGTAAAATTGAATGAATGTAACATTATTTTTACTGCAGGTAGAATTTTCTGCAGGCCTAGGAGAAATCCGTTGCGAACTCTTGGCCTCTTCGTTTGCGCTTGAATAAACCACTGCTAAATGGCAGCATATCACAGAAAGATAAACTCTAGCTACACCAACTTGTAGCTTGTGACAAATGCTTTAATCTCAAATAAGTTTATAAAAATTATTTCACTCAATATAATGACAAACATTTGTGTTCTATGATCGAAAAATTACATAGAAAAGTAAGAAAACTGAATTTTACCTTGTAAATTGAAAACGAAGTGTAGAAAATTGATGGTGATAAGTTGTAATCTAACACGGCATCAGCAGAACTAAATACGTCCCAATGGCGATTTTCTTCAGTGTTGCCAACAAGGTGAAATTTCCCTGCGTATTCATTGCCGCCCGAGTACTCTTACCCACCGTTCCCCTATATGTTTTATGCTCTTGGTATATGTAGCTTCGTCGAAAGTGATCGTAATTAAAAAAATATTTTTGATACCTACAGTGTTTGATTTGAATTAAATTTAACATTAAAGTTTAAACAATTTGATTTTTCGATCAAATTTGGTGATTTTTAACGTCTACTGTCGCCTTAAAAAGTTTAAATCTAACACAATACAAGGACAATTTCTCCTCCATGCACACGATGGTCTTAGGTTGGAACGAGTCTCGTACTCGCAACCCTCCGATTGCTAATATGTTACTCTTCTAAATGGAAACTCTCGGTCTTAGAAAATTACTTTTTTGTAGAGGAGCTATCATAACTATCGAATGTAAGCCTTTTGTGAACAGCTACAGTCTACATTTATAGCGGTGGCAACTGCCTTGGCGATTTTTTTTTTTGTCGCATTTCTATATCGCCAAGGCAAGAATTATTTCAAAAATCTTTTTCTTTCAAAAATAGTTTTCATTTTACAATGGAAAATGAAATCTTGAAAATACATTTGAGAACGTTTTGAAAAGTATATTTTTGAAAAACTTTCACAAAAGTAGTAAGCTTAAACACATTTGTGAACCAGAAGAAAAACTGAGCTGCGAATGTTGGGTAAGAATATACTCTGAAACGTATCAATTGCACTAAATACAGTAAGACTGTTTGAAAAGAAAAAGATTTTTAAAAGAAAAAAGCAAGAAATAATTCAGCCTGATACGTCAGAACTGTTCAGGGAAAAAATTATAAAAAACCAAAATTCCACAAATGTCTAAAAACAAAACTCAGAAACGTTTCGTGAAAAATATTATAATAAAATAAAATTCTACAATTGTAGAAATACAAATAAATGAACCAATGATATCACAGGAAAAAAATTTTAACGGACCAATGCAATCAAAGGATATTTTAAAATTAAAATATCCAATGGAAGCAAAGAAAGAATTTCAAACGAACAAATGAAATCAAACGACTTTAACGGATTTTAGAAGAATTTTCTAGAATATTCAAAATGAAAATTGAAATTTACCGTTTGCCGAGGTTGCCATGAAAAACACAATAACCGTAAAGACAGATGGTGCCTTAATCTACCGTAATACCGGTGTAATCTACTGGCCTTTGCAACCGCTATAAACGTAGAGTGTTGCTGTATCCCCTTTTGTAGTGGTAAAAATAATGTATTTTAAACAGAAATTACCGCAATTGAAAAATTATCTTTCTATCAATTGTTTAGTATCAATTAATTGATAAACTAAAAGTAATATAAGCTAATTTTGGATCTATTTTAGTTATTTTCCACTGTCCACTTAAAGATTAGAACCACTGCCCCCGAAAAGATTGGGGACAGCCTTCTTTAAACCTTTGCTCAGGCCACACTAGCCCAGTTGGAAGAGAAAAGCATTTTTAACCAGATAGTTGCGTGTTCAAATCTGTGTCCAGTCAAAGACCATGGTGTACAAGGGGGATGATGCGCGTTAAATCTGCCGTGGCCTCAAATGTAGCATCGTGTGGATGACTAGAGAGGGGTGACATCTCAGGTGTTCTCTGGTTAAAGTTTGCGAGGCGTTGTTCTCGTATCTTTCCTTTCGGGATTAATCCCGAGCCGTCGCTATTAGCCCGTTGTGTTGGTCCAGTGCGACGTTAATTAATTTCCATTACCACTTTGGGTCTTTCCAAACGCCAACGTGTTTCCTGAACACGCTCACTGGAGTAACAAGAGATGAACCAATGTCCTGTTCCCGGTCAATAGTAGATTTTATTTGTCGTACGATTCCCCTTCTACAAACCTGAGATTCCCCGAGGAGGGCCAATACATCTAGCGTGAACTCCAGACCTATTCTTCCATCATACTGGAAATATACCATTATAGAGCTGGTGGAGTGATGGTTTGGGGAGGTATCATTATAAATAGACGGAAATAGAATAGATGTAATGGAAAGTGGAACCATTAATGCTCAGAACTGTTGTTGGGTTGTTATTATTAATCACTTACTCAATTTTCGTGGTGCTGTTGGAAATTCCTTCATCTTTATGGATGATAACTAGTGATTCGACATCGACAACAAAACATCAATGTTTTGAAACAACGATGTTCAAAATTAAACCATCGATGATAATACCGCAAATATCGTTGATAATACCGCAAAACCATCGATGTTTTTAAACATCAGTGTCTTTAAACTTTTTCCCCCATTTCTTAAAACTGGTTTAGTAACCTCAAACATTAATGTTCGCTGGGAAGGGAGAGGATTTAATTTGTCATTTGCCGTGTTTATTAATTTGTAACTAAGATTTTTTTGAACTGTGAAAACAAAGTCAAAAGATTTAATAAGAAAAGTTTACAAATATTTTATTTACAAATTGAATAATATAAAATAAAGTAATATTTACAACAATTTGGCATAGGTACTATAAGTATAATTCGGTAGGTACATAACAATAATTATTTTTAGTTATTATTAATTATTTATCAATTTATGATAGGGAAACAAAACAAACTTATTTTTTATTTACTGTAAGTAAAAAATAGTAGGGCCTATAATTATTATATGCCTTGATATTTGTTATTTACAGTTTGTAAAAAAAAAGTTAGTCAAGTTTCTTCACCTTAAGCCGACTTCTTTTTTAATTACTATCCCGCCAGTTAGGGAAAAAGTCTTTCTGATGGGACAGATGTCGCCATCACTGAGAAATACTTAATTGCACGGTTATTTTTCTTCATTTTTACTATGCTACTTTTTTCATTCAAAAGTAAAACATCGACAATTTTAAAACATTAATGTTAAACAAACATCGGCACCAATAAATCGATGGTAAATACATCAACATTGACATTGATTCACATCCCTAATGATAACACCTCTTTCGTTCTGTGTTGATGACCTGCTAAACACCGAAGGAATAGACCATATTAGGGATGCGAGATCGACAGCAAAACATCGATGTTCAAAATTAAAACATCGATGTTGATAATACATCGCCCCAAAACCATCGATGTTTTTAAAATTCAGTGTATTTAAACTTTTATCCCCATTTCTTAAAACTGGTTTAGCAACTAGTGGTGCGACATCATTTCCAATATATCGATGTTTTTTTATAAAACATCAATGTTTTGAAAACATCGATGTCGCATCCCTACTTTTCAGACCCTTCACACTTGGCCACTTGGATATAAAAGTATGTTCAATTTGCTGATTATGAAAATTATACTACTTGCTTTTTTTTTTTTTTAATTTTTATAACGATACTCTTTTCATTTAAAAATAAAACATCGACAGCATAAAAACATCTACAAGTATAAACATCGACAAGTATAAACAACGACAAGTATAAACATCGATGTTACAAAAACATCGACCCCAATACATCGATGTTAAATACATCGATGTTTTTTTTTAAAACATCGATGTTTTGAAAACATTGACATCGATGTCGCATCTCTACACCATATACAGTGGCCTTGCATAGCCCCCTGATCTCAATCCCATGGAACATATATGGGATGCTCTTGGGAGGCGCATGACTGGACTAAATCCTCTACTGCCTATCAAAAAAAAGCCAGGTTATTGCGCTGAAACAAGAATAGCGAGACCTGCCTGAAGATTCAGAAGGCCATGTGCGGAAATCTCTGAATGTCGAGTATAATAATTCCTGACGTCTCATACAATTATTTCAATCTTTGAGGGTACGAAGAAGAATATGCTTATCGTAGACAAAGTGCTGTACATGCCTTTTCCTTCTCTGAAATATATTTATAAAGGACTACAAATTAAAATAACATTATTTTAAAAATCGTGTTACAAAGTGCCTATTTTCCCTATTTTAGTTCTTTTTGTCATTATTTTAAACACTTGGTAAAAGACTTAAGACGTTAAGTAAAAAAGTTTTAAAAATTCAGGCATTTATTTTTTGGAACAAGGCAACTTTTCTGCGATACTTCAAAAGCGATTTCGAAAATAGAATTTTCAGCCTACCCTAAAATTCACTCAGGATAAGTTACAGAAATCAAACCTTGTGCCGCCTACAACTCGTAGGTTACTAGCGTATTGGGCTAGACCCACTTGGCCATTTTATTATTTGTTAAGGAGAAACACAGTTTGACAAAGGCTAACATAAAGCATCGTGTCGATGATATTATGCTCGTTTTCACTGTTATATATTTTCACCCTTCGACAAGTTCTTACTAAATCCCAAATTTAGAGCTACCTCCGGGCAATATGCCAAGGAATCTGCCTTGACTCAGTTCAGAACCACTGTAAAAAGATTCCCAAAGATTCCATTACTTATCACATTCACAATGACGACGAAGAATGTAATTAGCTGCTTTTAGTCATTTGCTTCTGTGGAGAGTATAAAAACTCGTCGCTCGCTACATCTCAAATTAATGTATGTTAGTCACTAACAGCAACAAACTGTCGTAGCTTTGAAAAATTATCACTTAAAAGAAGGATATATTTCAACCAGGAACAAAACGTAATAAAAATATAAATTAGCTAATCTTTAAAGAGTGTTGTCCTTTGAATTCTGTTTATTCATACGAAGAATGTAATTATCTGGCTTTAGTCATTTGCTTCTGTAGGAGAATATAAAAACACACTCGTTGCACGCTTCATCTCAAATTAATGTATATTAGTCACTAACAGCAACAAGCTGTCTAACTGTCGTATCATTGAAAAATTATCGCCTAAGAAAAGGATATATTTCAACCATGAAACGGAACGTAATGAAAAAATAAATATACGAATCTTTAAAGCACATAAATTTCCGTCACTTGCAACAACAAGCTAACTGTCGTACCTTTGAAAATGTATCACTTAAAAGGAGGATATAGGTATTTCAACAAGGAATAGAATGTAATAAAATAATTAATTGGCGAATCTTTGAAGAGTATTATACTTTGAACTTTGTTCAGACGGAAAATGTTTTTTTTTTAATTACGCCCGCCATCGTCATTTCGGACATGAGGCGTCTTGCAGTCCAGTATAAAATCGAAGTGACTCCAGAAAGTGTGAGGGCCCGAAAGTCATCACTGGAGCGGACGTTAGAAAGAGAGAGGGGCAACTAAAGAAATGCTCCCCATTCATATGCGAGGTGCCACAAAGTACACTGTGAGGTGAATCAACCAAGTTGATTTTATGTAAGTGGGCCTGCAGATAGTCATGTCCATTAATAATTCTAAAATTTGCAACTCCTTCTGCCCTTGGAAGGAGGGAAAGACGTGAGCGCTGTTGGCCATCCAGAAGGCAAGCCCATGGTTTTCCATCTGCCATATTCCTAAGAGCAGAAATTGTACCAAGTCTGATTTTGCTCCCAAAAAGTCTCTTAGCATTTCGAAGAGGGACCTGGTAGGAAGATGGGTGCAAAGATGAAGCCTCCCTAGCCAAAGTGTCAGCCCGTTCATTTCCATAAATTCCACAATGGCTAGGGATCCACTGGAAGACAATCTCTCTTCCCTGTAATTAGCTGCTTTTAGTCATTTTCTTCTGAAGGGAATATAAAAACTGGTCGCGTGCTTCATCTCAAATTAATGTACGTTAGCCACTTGCAGCTGTCTAACGGTCATAGCTTTTTGAACAATTATCTCCAAAAGGATGATATATTTCAACCGGGAACCGAACATGATAAAAAAATAAACTGGTGAATCTTTCAAAGCATAAATTTCCACCACTAGCTGCAACAAACTAACTAACGGCCGTATGCACCAAGTCCGGGTTAAACCGATAATATCCTGGTTATCGAAAAAATCGCATTCACAATGCCTGATCCGAAGTTTAAACCGCCGTTTCGGTGTTACATTTTAATCCCCCGAAATCGGCGGATTAACTCTCAGTTGAGAGTTACGCATGCGCAGTACAATCATTATGCGAGATATACTGTAAACAAAACAAAATGGACGGCACACTTCATTCTGTGTTGATTACAGTATTCTTGCTACGACGCGCATTCAATTGATCTTATATAAATCGGAACAAGAACGGTTATTGCATTTTCTATAAAACAGATAAACCCAGATGTGTTCTGGTTCGAACTATATTCTGGCTCTCCAGAGTAGAACCTAGTGAGAGAGCGAACGGTTGAATATGACCAGGACAGATGCAAATTTGTCGTGGAATAAAAACTATTTTGTTGATTTATTACGAAAATGAAAGAAAATTGACAATGCAAGTCACTTGACTTTATACCCCCAACACACACACATACTGACAAGTACAATCGGATTACATTGATTTGTTAAGTCATTGTGTACAAATTATTTCTTGCTTACTTTAGGTTTCCATAAAATTTTAATTTGAAATTAAATACCTTTAAATTTCTCTATTTCTAAACCCAAATTAAAATGCCGTATGCATTTTATTAAAATCACAATTTTGAATCAATTCTACGGCGAAGTACGTAATGGTAATGGTAATTTTTAATTGACGTCGTACTAGAGCAACACAACGGGCTATTGACGACGGTCCGGGAACAGTCCCTTAAGGGAAAGATCCGAGGACAACACCTCGTAATTTTGAACCACGGTCAGATGACGAAGCAACACCTGAGCTGGCACCCCACTCTCCAAACTTCCACGCCAACCCAACGTGAGGACTTTCGGCCACGACAGATTTAAGGTGCACCAGCCGCCTCTACACCATACGCTTACAAACATCCATGCCCGGACCCGGATTCGAACCAGGAACCTTCCAATCTAGAGGCTAACACCTTAACCACTATACCGGTTGGTCGGCGGCGAAGTACGTGTTTGACCAGTATGAATGCAGATTCCGACGTTGTAAGAAATGTAAATAATATCATGTGATCGTGAGGAGACGGAAGTAGCCAATCATTTTGTGAATACGCTTCTGGGATAACTCACGGCTTAACTCTGACCCGCGGATTAGCCGATCCTCGGATTAACTCCAGAGTTGTGAATATGGTCGTCATTGTCGTAGCTTTGAAAAATCCTCACTTAAAAGGAGGATATATATCTAACACGAGCCGAACGTAATAAAAAAATTAGTTGGCGGTTATTTACATTAAAGAGTATTATTTTTTTAAATTATATTTATTCATACTGTAAAACAGACTACTCCAATTGCATGAAAAAAACAGTACACAATTATGGAAGACGAAATGCATCATACAAGCAGTATCAGCAATATTTTGATAACAGAATGACTTGTCATTGGCAAAATTGGTCTGATCTGAAGGTTAAGCATTGTTTCGAGGATTTTAAGCAGTATCTCTACGTTTGTGGGTAGTTCAATTAACGTCGCACTGGAGCAACACATCGGGCCCCAACTGATTGAATGTACACCAGCCCCCTCTGTACCCGACAGACTTTTGCTGGAGTCAACAACTCCCAACCCTCCGTCACTCTTCCGATTGGGCTACCGAGGCAATTTAGAAAATTAACCAACGAGCGGTAAACAAGTTTCAGCAACTTGACTCACAGAGGGTCACTAGATTTCCAAATGCTTATTTGACTAAATAACAACGACTAAATAACCATAAGAACTAACCACATATTACTACGGGGACAAGAAATAAATAACCACATATTTCTACGAAATTCCCTTCGTCATCTGGCCGACCAACCGGTATAGTGGTTAAGGTGTTAGCCTCTAGATCGGAAGGTTCCTGGTTCGAATCCGGGCCCGGGCATGGATGTTTGTAAACGTATGGTGTATAGGCGGCTGGTGCACCTTAAATCTGTCGTGGCCGAAAGTCCTCACGTTGGGTTGGCGTGGAAGTTTGGAGAGTGGGGTGCCAGCTCAGGTGTTGCTTCGTCATCTGACCGAGGTTCAAAATTACGAGGTGTTGTCCTCGGATCTTTCCCTTAAGGGACTGATCCCGGACCGTTGTCAATAGCCCGTTGTGTTGCTCTAGTACGACGTTAACTAAAATTACCATTACCATTACCTTCGTCATCTGACCTTTATTCAAAATTACGTGGTGTTGTCCTCGGATCTTTCCCCTTTGGATTGATCCTATACCGTCGCCAATAGCACGTTGTTCTGTCTAGTGTGACGTTAATTAAAATACCTACCTACCCTGCCTAGTAAAGAACTTGCCTCTCTAGCGTACTGTTTTATATAATAACCCTTCAAGTGGCTTCGACGTGATATTTCGCCTATTAAGAAGTCAATGTTTAATTCCAGAACGTATCAATAGCCCGTTGTGTTGTCTAGTGCGACGTTATTAAAATACCTACCTACCCTGCCTAGTAAAGATAATTGGTAATTTCAGTTAACGTCGTACTAGAGCAACACAACGGGCTATTGACGACGGTCCGGGATCAGTCCCTTAAGGGAAAGATCCGAGGACAAAACCTCGTAATTTTGAACCACGGTCAGATGACGAAGCAACTATGTCAGTCACTGAGCTGGCACCCCACTCTCCAAACTTCCACGCCAACCCAACGTGAGGACTTTCGGCCACGACAGATTTAAGGTGCACCAGCCGCCTCTACACCATACGCTTACAAACATCCATGCCCGGACCCGGATTCGAACCAGGAACCTTCCAATCTAGAGGCTAACACCTTAACCACTATACCGGTTGGTCGGCGGCGAAGTACGTGTTTGACCAGTATGAATGCAGATTCCGACGTTGTAAGAAATGTAAATAATATCATGTGATCGTGAGGAGACGGAAGTAGCCAATCATTTTGTGAATACGCTTCTGGGATAACTCACGGCTTAACTCTGACCCGCGGATTAGCCGATCCTCGGATTAACTCCAGAGTTGTGAATATGGTCGTCATTGTCGTAGCTTTGAAAAATCCTCACTTAAAAGGAGGATATATATCTAACACGAGCCGAACGTAATAAAAAAATTAGTTGGCGGTTATTTACATTAAAGAGTATTATTTTTTTAAATTATATTTATTCATACTGTAAAACAGACTACTCCAATTGCATGAAAAAAACAGTACACAATTATGGAAGACGAAATGCATCATACAAGCAGTATCAGCAATATTTTGATAACAGAATGACTTGTCATTGGCAAAATTGGTCTGATCTGAAGGTTAAGCATTGTTTCGAGGATTTTAAGCAGTATCTCTACGTTTGTGGGTAGTTCAATTAACGTCGCACTGGAGCAACACATCGGGCCCCAACTGATTGAATGTACACCAGCCCCCTCTGTACCCGACAGACTTTTGCTGGAGTCAACAACTCCCAACCCTCCGTCACTCTTCCGATTGGGCTACCGAGGCAATTTAGAAAATTAACCAACGAGCGGTAAACAAGTTTCAGCAACTTGACTCACAGAGGGTCACTAGATTTCCAAATGCTTATTTGACTAAATAACAACGACTAAATAACCATAAGAACTAACCACATATTACTACGGGGACAAGAAATAAATAACCACATATTTCTACGAAATTCCCTTCGTCATCTGGCCGACCAACCGGTATAGTGGTTAAGGTGTTAGCCTCTAGATCGGAAGGTTCCTGGTTCGAATCCGGGCCCGGGCATGGATGTTTGTAAACGTATGGTGTATAGGCGGCTGGTGCACCTTAAATCTGTCGTGGCCGAAAGTCCTCACGTTGGGTTGGCGTGGAAGTTTGGAGAGTGGGGTGCCAGCTCAGGTGTTGCTTCGTCATCTGACCGAGGTTCAAAATTACGAGGTGTTGTCCTCGGATCTTTCCCTTAAGGGACTGATCCCGGACCGTTGTCAATAGCCCGTTGTGTTGCTCTAGTACGACGTTAACTAAAATTACCATTACCATTACCTTCGTCATCTGACCTTTATTCAAAATTACGTGGTGTTGTCCTCGGATCTTTCCCCTTTGGATTGATCCTATACCGTCGCCAATAGCACGTTGTTCTGTCTAGTGTGACGTTAATTAAAATACCTACCTACCCTGCCTAGTAAAGAACTTGCCTCTCTAGCGTACTGTTTTATATAATAACCCTTCAAGTGGCTTCGACGTGATATTTCGCCTATTAAGAAGTCAATGTTTAATTCCAGAACGTATCAATAGCCCGTTGTGTTGTCTAGTGCGACGTTATTAAAATACCTACCTACCCTGCCTAGTAAAGATAATTGGTAATTTCAGTTAACGTCGTACTAGAGCAACACAACGGGCTATTGACGACGGTCCGGGATCAGTCCCTTAAGGGAAAGATCCGAGGACAAAACCTCGTAATTTTGAACCACGGTCAGATGACGAAGCAACTATGTCAGTCACTGAGCTGGCACCCCACTCTCCAAACTTCCACACCAACCCAACGTGAGGAATTTTGGCCACGACAGATTTAAAGTGCACCAGACGCCTCTACACCATACGCTTACAAACATCCATGCCCGGACCCGGATTCGAACCAGGAACCTTCCGATCTAGAGGCTAATACCATAACCACTATACCGGTAGGTCGGCGCCTAGTTAAGAACTTGACTCTCTAGCGTACTGTTTTATATTCACTCTTTGCCATAAAAATTTGCGCACCAAGAAATAACTGTGGAATCGTAACGAAACTTGGCAAGAAGGTACATGTCGGACAGATATGCAAATGATTAGAAATGCAGCGTGATTGCACATTGCGTAATGCCACTAGAGGGCGTTGAACTTCGTTCTCCTTGGAGTAGAAAACAGGTAAGCAGAGCTTGTTTGAGTATACTTAATCTTTTGAAAAGGAAACGCTGAGGTATTCATGCCATTACGCCGCCATCGAAGACAATATGAGCAGCTGTCAGAGTTCGAGAGGGGAAGAATCATCGGGATGATGGAAGCTGGGTGGTCAGCTCGGTGAATATCTCGTTAATTAGGCCGTTCTTATTTTACTGCGAGGAGGTGTTGGGACCAGTGGACAGAAGAGACGTCATTTACACGGCGACCAGGCTCAGGACGCTCTCGACAGACAAGTCGTCGAGAAGACCGTCACATCATACGATACTCACACGTATAGCCAACTGCCTCATTGTCCGCTATCCAGACACAGGCAGCACCTTCACTACGGGCCCCTGTGTCTTCCAGAACCATCGCAAGGTGCCTGGCTGAAGGACATCTGGTATCGCGGCGCTCATTACGTGCGCTGCCAATGACACCCATCCACTGACGCCTCCGTTTGGAGGGGTGTCGCGCACGACGGGATTGGACTGCAACGGAATGGAACCAGGTCTCCTTCAGCGACGAATCTAGATTCAATTTGAGCAGTGATGAAAATCGTGTTCGTGTGTGGAGGCCCCGTAATGAACGCTTCAATCCTGCCTTCGCTTTACAGCGACACACCGCTCCCACAGCTGGTGTGATGGTGTGGGGTGCCATTGCTTACGATACACGGTCACCCCTAATATTGATCCATGGTACAATGACAGCCCAGCGGTACGTCCATGACATCTTTCAGCCACATGTGATGCCCCTCATGGCAGGGCTCCAAGGAGCCATTTTTCAACAAGACAATGCTCGGTCACACACAGCAAGGATGTCACAAGACTGCCTCGACCACATTACCACCCTTCCCTGGCCTGCTCGATCCCCAAATTTGTCACCAATCGAGCATATCTGAGATCATTTGGTACGGCTAGTTTGGTCGAACTAGAGGCGCATTTACAGCAAATGTGGAACGAGATGTCTCAGGACATCATACGGAACTTGTATGCCTCAATGCCCTCTCGCATCGCATCGTGCATTCGCGCTAGAGGGGGTCCAACAGAGTACTAAAACTTCCGTTCATTTGTACTTTTTTCTGCAATAAAAATGATATTTTTTCTTTGATTTTCTAATCACTGACTTACATGTGGAAAATTTCGTTTCATTTTGGCGACTTTTTCTTGGTGCGCAAATTTTTATGGCAATGAGTGTATTAACCCTTCAAGTGGCTTCGGCGAGATATTTCGCCTATTAAGATGTCAAGGTTTAATTCCAGAACGTATCAATAACCCGTTGTGCTGTCTAGTGCGACGTTAATTAGAATACCTACCTACCCTGCCTAGTAAATTGCCTCTCACGCGTACTGTTTTATATATTAACAATTCAAGTGGCTTCGGCGAGATATTTCGCTTATTAAGATGTCAAGGTTTAATTCCAGAACGTATCAATAACCCGTTGTGCTGTCTAGTGCGACGTTAATTAGAATACCTACCTACCCTGCCTAGTAAATTGCCTCTCACGCGTACTGTTTTATATATTAACAATTCAAGTGGCTTCGGCGAGATATTTCGCTTATTAAGATGTCAAGGTTTAATTCCAGAACGTATCAATAGCCCGTTGGGCTGTCTAGTGGGACGTTAATTAATATACCTACATACTCTGCCTGATAAAGACCTTGCCTCTCTTAGGCTTACTCACCACAGCTGTACTATAGCGTACTGTTTTATATGTTAACCCGTCTAGTTGTTTGTGGGAGATATGTTGCGTATCAAGATGCCAGGGTTTGTTTCCAGAACTTATCAATAGCCTGTTGTGTTGCTCCATTAATTAAATATCTACTTAGGAAATTCATGGCTTAGGTATTTCAATCTTTAAAAATATTAAATTTGTCCTATCCTTGGAACCCAATCTTGTACCGATCTCTCATTTTATCCCATTCCTTCGAATCTCCGTTGGGTTGGCGTGGAAGTTTGGAGAGTGGGGTGCCAGCTCAGGTGTTGCTTCGTCATCTGACCGTGGTTCAAAATTACGAAGTGTTGTCCTCGGATCTTTCCCTCAAGGGACTGATCCTGGACCGTCGTCAATAGCCCGTCGTGTTGCTCTAGTACGACGTTAACTAAAATTACCATTACCATTACCTTCGAATCTCATTTATTTGTGCCGATGTATCAACCCTTTCTGCGTAACAGAATCTTGTGAAAGGAATCTACTGGTCCTTTCCATGCACAATAATCCTCTGGAAAGAGACTTTACTCTACTCTTCCTTTCCTTATCTGACCGTGGTTCAAAATTACAAGGTGTTGTCCTCGGATCTTTCCCTTTAGGGACTGATCCCGGACCGTCGTCAATAGCCCGTTGTGTTGCTCTAGTACGACGTTAACTAAAAATATACCAATTACCAATTACCTTTCCTTAAAATAGACGAGCCGTGCCAGCCCGGTTTGAAGACGACCGGATTTGATACCGGAGGGTTGCTAGGTCGAATCCTACCTCAAACCATCTGCACTAATGGGACTGGTGCACGTTAAATCTGTAATGTCCTCAAGTTAGCGTGATGTAGAAGTTTGTAAAATGTGATGTCAGCTCAAATGTGTCGTCATCTAAATATGGTTCAAAATTGCGTGCTGCTGTCCTCGGATCTTTCCATTCGGGATTTATCCCGAACCGTCTCCAATAGCTCATTGAATTGCCCCAGCGCGAGGTTAAATAACTACCTACCTACTTTTTTGATTGACTTGAATATTTTTTAAAGCGAAATACAGAAGAGTAGCGAGAGTTAAACAAACAGATGATTAAACATCTCGGGTACATCAGGGTTGTGATGCACGTACCGGGTTGTGAATCAGCAGATTTAACGTGTACAAGCCCCCTTTTGTACATGACGGTCTTTGGTTGGTTTCTAACTCGCAACCCTCGATTTCTAATGGATATATAACCTTAATTCCTGACACTAGTCCATTCCAAAATGAATTCAATCCCATTGTGTTGCCATAGTAGGTTAATTTTTAAAAATTTCCAAAAAACTACCGTCATAAATTTCTGACCTCTCATCTAGTTATTTTCTCACGTTGGGTTGGCGTGGAAGTTTGGAGAGTGGGGTGCCAGCTCAGGTGTTGCTTCGTCATCTGACCGTGGTTCAAAATTACGAGGTGTTCTCCTCGAATCTTTCCCTTAAGGGACTGATTCCGGACCGTCGTCAATAGCCCGTTGTGTTGCTCTAGTACGACGTTAACTAAAAATTACCATTACCATCTAGTTATTTGCAACACTCAAAATACTACTCTGTTGAAATACCCAGTAGAGAGAGAGAGAATCCATGAATTCATTTTAAAATGGTTCAGTGTTAGGGATTAAGGTGTATGTAACACTTGAAATCACGAATATTGACCGAAATACCGATTTTGTTTGGGATGTGTACATTCTGAGGCTACAAAGCACAGCATTTAAAATCAGTTCTTCAGATATCGAGTTTCAAGTTTTGGAAATATACTGCTGTTTGTAAAAAATGCAACACCATGAAGGAATCATCAGAATTAAATGAAATTTAATACACGAACGGCTTGTATTAGTACAAATAAATAAATAAATTTTTAAAACAAAAAAACAATATTAAGTGTCCGAAATCAGTATTTGGTGTAGCCACCACGCGCTGCAATAAGTGGTGCTATACGACGTGGCATGGAGTGAAACAGATGTTGAATGTATGCTTGTGGAAGAGAATTCCATATTGTTTGTATGCACACCCAAAGTTCGTCTTTTAAAGCTGTAGGACGCTGATCACGTGCGAGAAGTCGAGCAACCCAATCCCACACTTACTCAATAGGCGACATATCCGACGAATAAGCAGGCCAAGGAATAAGTTGCATTTGTTGGGCTGAAAAGAAGTCTCGAACATTCTTTGCAACATGTTGGCGTGCATTATCCTGTTGAAAGATAGCTGGGATGCCTTGAAGGAAGGGAACGACTTCGGGCTCTAGCACTTCACGGACGTACCTGTTGCTATTAAGATTACCCTCAATTTGTAGCAGCTAATATCGTCCATGATATGAAATCGCACCCCAGACCATAACTCCGGGTGTTCGGCCACTATGACGTTCGATAACGCACTCTGGAAGGCAGCGTTCACCGGTATAGCGTCTAACACGAATGCGGCCATCATGGTTCCCCAAATTAAAGCGGGATTTGTCAGAAAAGACAACTTGTTGCCAATCAGCCCGCCGGGCTCTGTGCTCATGAGCCCATTACAGACGCAGCCATCGATGGTTTTGGCGTGAGGGGGATCCTGTATAAAGGAATCTTTGCACGCAGTCCACGGTGCAGCAGACGTCGGCGAATTGACGAATCCAACATTAGTACACCTGTAGCAGTAGACCAAAGTGCTGCCAACTGCCTGGAGGAAGCTGTACGGTCATTCACCGCCATGTGGACCAGGTGTCTATCATCGCGCGCTGACGTCACCTTTCGTTGTCCACTCCCAGTTTTTTTAGTTGTCCGGTGTCGTCGGTCCACTGCTTCCAAACTCGCATCACTGTGGAACTGTTACGCTGCACACGAACTGCTATTGCGCGATAGGAAAATCCTCCTTCACGAAGGCCGATGATTTTCCCCCGTTCAAACTCCTTAAGTTGTTGAAATTTCACCCTATTTCGTCTTGGAGGCATACTTAGGTCTCACTAAACGTTCGCCACTAAGAAATAACCATGCGCTGTTTTCAACATCCCGCTACAGCCCTCTATTTATACGCTTTTAGCATCATTTCAGAGGCCGCTGCTCACACCACGCATGCGTGGTGGGTCTGAAACTTTACTACTTTGTATAACATCCTATAATTGACATTTGCTGCAAATTTCATTTCATTCTGATGATTCCTTCATGGTGTTGCATTTTTTACAAACAGCAGTGTATGTTTGTACATTTTTCCAAGCAACAAAAAAACTCTTAAACTAGAAAAATATACCCAATATTTACAAGATCTTGGTATCAATTGAAATCTAAGGAGTTGAAGGATATTTTGAAGTAATAAGAGATCTAAATTCTGGTCGAGTTTCGCAATTTCTAGTGTATTCGCACGACTTAATTCCTGATAGTTGACCATTTCGAAATGAGTTCCTAGCATCACTACTAGGTAAATTACACAAAATTTTAGAAACGGGTTAGTACACGTTTCCAAAAATGCAAAAAAATCTTGTAACTTAAAAAATATGCAAAATTGATATTAAGATATCTTGGTATCGATGAAAAGCTAAGGAGTTGGAGGATATTTCGGAGCAATATAATAAATTGATATTTTGGTCTAATTTCGTAATTTTTAGTGTATACGCACTGATAATTCCTGAAATTAAACCATTCCGAAATGATTTAATGGCACTAGAAGATAAATTACAGAGTTCAGGAAACGTGTTTCCAAAAAAGCGAAAAACTCTTGTAACTGGAAAAATGTTCAGTATATTTACCAGACCACCTTGGTATCAATTGAAGCTAAGGATATTTTGAAGTAATAAAATAATGTATATTCTGGTTGAGTTTCGCGATTTCTAGTGTATAAGTACACTTTCATTCCTGACACTAGGCCATTCCGAAATGAATTCTGGCTTCGCTAGTAGGTATGTTTCACTCCAGATTCCACTCTCTTTCGTGAAACGTGTGCGGCCATGGTAGACAAGGATTTAACGAGCGATTGACGAGGTCCAAGATCTGCCGCCTGCTCATTTAGCTCCCTCCGACTGAAGTCTAAGAATGATGCTGAAGAAAGCAAAGCGAAGCCGCTGCGCAAAAAGCAAAAGCATCAATAAAAACACCTCTACAGTAGAACCACTGCCCTGTTCTTTCCCTTTATTTACACTTAATGGAATTGTTGGCACTGATACCTTTCAGAGGGGGAAAAACAAAGACTGTTAGGCCTGCTGAGATAGACAATTTGCAGCATGAGCTATCCTGTGCTTCTTTATGTCGAGCTGTCCAATTTTGTCATTTCTGTCACTGGACTTAACAGTTGAAGACTGGGTTTTGTTGCTGCCACACTCAGCCCCAGAACGAGGCAATTATCGTGCTTTGTCAGGTAGTTCTTGGGAAGTACCGGTACTTAATTTCGTGTGACCTGGTGTGAAAGATATGGACAAAAAGCATAAAAAAGAGGAACAAGGCAGTGGAAAGAGACGTGGTGAAGTCTTTGTGAGTACTCTGATGTGTTATTTATTTTCATTCATCATTGAATAGGAGCGAATTGTTTTTGAATTTTTTAGTCTCTTTAGATTCCGAACACTCGCATGCTATGCGATGATGAATATGCATGTGTTTACTATTTGCGCAATGCATAATTATTTAAATGTATTGTTCAAATAAGAATCGCCAGCAAATTAACATTTTGAAACGTTATCGTACACATTCAGTCCTTAGAATTTAAAAATAAAGTTTTTTTTTAATTTGGTTTTTCAAAAACAATGTGTTGCGCGTAATTTGTTTTTTCAAAAACAATTTGTTGCACGTAATTTGTTTTTTCAAAAACAATTTTTTTCATGAGAAAAGCCATTTTTTATGTGTGCAAATTTATCACCGAATGTGAATGCATTTGTACACATCAAATATTTGTTTTTTAATAGATGGGATGAGCCCCTTTATATATGAATATATGCGCGTGATTTCTTTATATTCTTTATTTCTTTACGCTTACACCATTCTCATGTATTACGATAGGGATTTTATACATATGTCTGACCATTTGTGCACTATCATTATTTCAAGGTATCGTTTAAGAAAGCAATCTCAATGCAAATTTACATTTAAAAATGAAATAGTACATATTAAGTCCTTTAAATGGCACTATTTTCAAAAAGTTTTTTAAACTTTTTTTTTTCAAAAGCTTTTCTTATTCGAAAAAAAAATTATAGTTGTAGATCTATCACCAAATATGAATGCTTTTTGTACACAACAAATATTTGTTTGAAGGGTGGGATGAGCCCCTTTATTTATGAATATATGCACGTGATTTCTTAATTTCTTCGCTCTCACAACACTTCACTTCACATGGAATGCAGAGTGACTATCCATGTGTTTGCCCATTTATGCTTTCCAAAATTATTTCAAGGAATCGTCACAAACAGCATTCTCAATGCAAATCAACATTTTAGGCCCTGTTCACATGAGGCGTTATCTGACGCGAGTTTTCGAGGTCAGCTTTCCGTAAGTATTAAATTATGTATTTTATTCCTCTAATTCAAGTTTCTATCTTTGCGATCGTTGAAGATACAGTAAAAATTTTAACGGATTTGAAATCTGCGGAAAATTTTACAACAGATCGATACCTAAAATGTGATTTACTTAAAATAAATAATTAATTATTTAATAAATAATTAAATAATCAAATGGTAAATAATTAAATAATAAATCTGTTTTAGGAATCTATCTGGCGTAGAATTTTACGCTGATTTGAAATCCGTTGAAATTTTCACTCCATCTTTAACAATCGCAAAGATAGAAACTTGAATTAGAGGAATAAAAAACATGATTTAATGCCTATGGAAAGCTGACCTTGAAGACGCCTCATGTGAACAGGGCCTTATTTTCGTGATATTGCACATTTAATATTTTGTATGGCACTATGCTAAAAGGTTTTTCAAAAAAAATTTCAACAATATTTTGGGGGCTGTTAAATATGAGTGAAACACGGTAAGTCAAAATTTTCAAGATATGAATTTTTAGCCGTACAATACCAGAATGTGGTTATTTTTAGACTGGTAAAGTGTGTGTTAATTTTTTCGATCTTCTTGGATATTTTTTCTTCATTACAGAACATATTTGTGGGGCTAATCATTATATTAAAGTGCTAGGTGCTAAAGTTCTAGTTTGTAAAGTAACTAAAAAGTATTGGAAAAGGTCATGACACAAAATATTGAGATTAAAATGTCGCAACTCCCCTAGAAAAGAGATACACTATCCTACAATAATGGACCGGACAGCAAGATGTGATTGTATACGGGAAGTAATACATGCTTTAATAGGGGGATGGTCCCCCGCGTGCTGTAATTACACTAGCCACCCTTCTGGGCATACTTTCAACACGGTTTTGATACACAGTATTTGTGTCCATTCCTGCTGCAAGAATGTCGCCAGCTCAGCTGAAGATTTCCGACGTGGTTCCCTGGTCCGTAAGCGTCGCTCTAACTCGTCCCACAAATGTTTTATGGGGTTTAGGTCGGGACTCTGAGCAGGCCAGGGAAGACGTTTTACGTCCATATCTCGTTACCACTGCTTGACATAAGCTGCGACATGGCATGGAGCGTTGTCGTCCTGGAAGTAACATTCGAAAATTCCATAAAATTGCCGGTGCGTAGGAAGAACCTAATTGTCCAAAATGTTCATGTAGGCGTTCAATTTATCAGGAACAACATGCAAAGGTCCCAGGCCATCCCACGAAAAACACCCCCAAACAAGTAGTCAGATTTTATGCAAATCCGCTGGCGTCCGGTCCATTATTGTAAAGTAGTGTATATACCAATGTGTTCCTTCAATCATTCACAATTGCTTCAAGGTCTAGAAGTGTTTTTGACGAGATATTTCGTCCATCAAGATCTGACCAATTTCTCATTTCAATTGAGATATCTCGCCGAGAGCCAACAGGAGCGTTAAAAGGATAACTAAAAGATGAGTAAAAGAAGCGTTTTTTGCAAATTCGTTGGCTCAGTTGGAAGAGCAACGGATTGCGAGTTTCAAATTCGGACTGACTTACACCAAATATACATTTAAAGCCTCTTGCTTTTGGATCTCTACAATACCAAGACGTTTAGCAACAATTGTTGCCGCATATGGAGGCAATATGAAATATTTATCTCTTCGCGCTCCGCTACTCTAGCAGTAAGAAGGTAGGTATTTTAATTAACGCAGTACTGCAGCAACACAACGGGCTATTGATGACGATCCGGGATCACTCCCGCAATGGTAAGATCCCAGTACAACATCACGAATTTTTGAACCATGGTCAGATGACGAGGCAACACCTCAGCTGGCACCCCACTCACCAAACTTCCGTACCAGGCCAACGTGAGGACATTTCAGACCACGACAGATTTAACGTGCACGAGCCTCCTTGGTACACGAAGGTCTTTGGTTGGATTTGAACTCGCAACCCTCCGGTTGCTAATCCGTGGCGCATCCAACAGGGCTGCCGCGACCCCTACTCTAACGTAGATATAATTTCAAACATTTCCCTGTATAACTTTTATTCCAAAAATGACTTGGATATCTGTTGTCTTCGTGTTGTATCTTCGATGGTCATCAGTGGAGAAACAATTACATAAAAAATGTCAGCCCTCTTTGCTACTAAACCCTCAGAAGTGCATAAAAATTGTATACATTTACGAAGAATTTTTCCAAAGGTCAGCGGGCCGTTGCATCCCAGTTGGAAGAGTAACGGATTTGAAACCGGAGGGTTGCGAGTTCGAAACTTGGTCCAAGCAAAGTCTGTCGGAGGCTGGAACACATTAAATCTGTCGTGGCCTCAAATGTCCTCATGGTATGGAAGTTTGGAGAGGGTGTGTAAGCTCAGGTGTGAACTCGTCATCTGACCGGGGTTTTAAATTTCCTGGTAGTCCTCAGATCAATCCCTACGGGATTGATCCCGGTCCGTTGTGTTGCTCTACTTAACTACCTACCCATCTGCAGAAGTTTTAGCTGGTTGATTTTACAAGAGAATCCGCCTGTAAAACGTATACCATACCAGATAAGCCAAAAGAAGCTGTACAGACCAAATACGTTCACATAAGTTCAGTTTGAGTTGAATTAAAATCCCTGGGGGGGATTATCTCGACGAAATATGTCGTCATTAGCAAAGCTGTCCATGTCTCAATGAACGAGATATTTTGGGATTGAAGAAAACTGACCAGATCTAGACCTCTTCATAATACAAAAAATTGGCTATATTTTGATGAGCGTCGTTAGTAAACTTGCTCAGATATTGATGGATATCTCTACGAAAACATTTGTAGTCTCATGCCATGCATATTTTTAAGTCTGTATAGACATTAAATAGATAGTTTATATGATAATTTGAAACTATGTGAACCTAATATCAAAATGGTACTAAAAAAATCACTTAATATTATACAATGGATGAGCATGATGAATGAAAGTAAAACAAGATAAAAATAGTATTCATCAAAAATCAAATTATATTTGGTTTTTAAAAGTTTTGAGTTACAGTCTAAAAAAAATTATATCATTTTAAACTAATTCAAACTTTTTAGTTTCCTGGCATTCTAATCATTTGTTGATAATTCAATCCTGTTTGACCTTGTTAATCAATCCTTGCAACCTTGAGTCAGAATTCTACTGCATATCCTGATTACATGTGTCACGCAATGCTACTCCCAGAACTGCGCTACCGCGTGTGCTCACTCACATTCCTGTCTCCAATTTTCCCATTTAGTTTTGAGTTACAACGGATCCATTTTTCCATCCATTTTAACCCTTCACTTGGTTTTGATGAGATATCTCGTCCATGACTATCTGACCAATTTCGCTAATGATGAGATTTCTCGCCATCACGATATTTCCAATTTTCTTACGATGACGAGATAACGATTTGGATAATTTTATCTAGAAACGTGATATATCGTCCTTCGAGATCTGATCAGCTTTTTTCTAATTAAGATATAATTCATCCATCCAGATATAGCGAGTTTTTCTAATAACGAGATACCTCTACGAGACAACCACCAAAAGAGTTAATAAAATAAAGTCTCATATATAGTCTCATATGTCCTTGTTCCTTGCTGTTACTTACACTGGTTGTATGTATCAACTTTTTGTATCAGTAAAACTTTCCTTGTAAGTGTACGTGCATTTCTTGATATAAAGGCCGAATGTAGTCCATGTGCCCGTATAATATATATAGAGATATTCGCGCTGTATGGAAAAGTAAAGAATAAAGATTCCTAAATCAACTATTATAAAAATTATTTTCAAAATGAACATTGGCCCTATTTCTACTAAGGTACGGGTATTATATACCTCGAAATGGTCGCTCTAATGTCATGTTTTGCTAAACGAGGAGACTTGTGTAGGTTGGCTGTATTTATGTTCCAAAGGCCATATTTGACCAAATTACGCAAAACACTAGACAGACCATAGACGTGACATATGAGTAGACTGAGCATTGTTATATTGATAGGAGCTTCAAAATGTGTGACCAACATCTCGACTAGTAGTCATGTGACTGATCTGAAAAATTAACTTTTTTGACCGATTTGGTATCTTACCGTCTCATTTGGCGAGATGATACCTTATGACAGTGTGAGAGTGACCCGCATTTCTATGGAGTGGCGACAAAAACAGTAAAATGACCCGAAGTCTACTCCTGGCAGTTGATCAATCCATGGGGCACAATGGACGGCCGCCTTCTTCCTTCACTTGGAGAAATTGGATGAAAAATTATATATATATATATATATATATATATATATATATATATATATATATCCATTTGTTATCTATCGAATTTTTAAAGTCTTCACTGCGTTTTCCTACTAAAGAGACTAAATAGTTTGATAAAAAAAACACTAAAATTGTGCGGAAGCAATTGCATAAAACGTGGTGAAACATTTTGTAAAAAAAGCAAGAATGGATGTATCGCAGCGAATTAATTTTCTATATATCGTCCATATTTTAATTCACATAATAATATTTACTCATATAAATCAAATCAACTTCCTTTGGAAAGTGTACCACTCAAATGTAAAGCAATAAAATGTGTACTAAGATACCTAAAAGTTTAAAAAAAGAATAGATTAAGAAAAATTTTTAAACCAAAATTTCAAGATTTGGAAGCATGATGAATTTCCCATTTGCACTTAGATATATACAACAGATTGCAATGGTTATCCCAAAAAATTTGTGAGGGAATCAATTAAAACCAGTTGGTTGCACAGGGAACATTTCGAAATAAGAAGAATGTCAAAAAAATATTAATATGAGAAAAAGAGTTTTTTGTAGTAGTAAATGGGTCGAAAATGATTGTAACTTAAAAAACATTTTTGCTATCTACAGATTTTGTAGCATATAATTGTTTAACGTTAAAATTAAAAAATTGATCGTTCACTATGTTAGACGATTTACAAGTCTACTTTTCCCTTTAAAAAATTAAAATCAAGCACAATCCAGGTTGCAATCAGACCCTCTTCTAGCTGCCGCTCTTTGAAGACATCTGGGTGGTATAACGAGAATGCTGCATCGTTCCGTCTGTGTTTACTACAGCTGCCGAAAAGACAATATCAGCAGCTCCTAGGGAACACAAAAAGCCACACGAAAAAGGACGCTATTTTGAGCCACCGGCAATGTGCGTGCACCTAACCTCAAACTTTAAAACGAAATCGGGCAAGCACACACACATGTGATTGGTGCCTATTATTAATACAGTCCTGTATTGTTCGCGGATGTGTTCTGTTTTTCGCATACCTCGAAGTATCATGTCGGTACTAAAAAAAAATTCAATTTTTCAGAAGAGGAAAAGACAAATTCTAAGAACTAGGGTTAAATCGGGAAGTTAGCTGTTCTAAAATCATCCCTAACATGGCACGTGGCAGCCTTTTTATTTCTTTTTTGCCAAGTTTTACAATGAAGTTATGTTTTACGTATATCGCATACCTTGACGAACTGGATCGGAACAAAGGGAAATCAATTTCGCAGGAAAGACAAACTCTAAGAACTTGGGTTGAATTGTTAACAAAAATCATTCCTAACGTGGGGGGCCTTTTTATTTCTTTTTCGCCAAGGTTTACCGTCTGATCATAACCATTATTGAATTTTGCGATAAAAGAACCGTAGATTCGTTTCTTTTTCAGCTTCGATATAGTTGAAGAAGACACCGGTTCGATTCCTCCCTTGTCGTAGTGGGTCGTACGCCAATACTTTTTTGACAACTTGGAGTACATATGAAGATAAACACTGACACATAAAAAACAGCGATATAAAGATTTTTCACGCTTATAAGCAGAAACCAGTAGTACTCAAAAATGAGTTCAGCACTATAAGCTGAAACCAGATGTTAAGAATATAATCTATATAAATAAGAATGTAGTGTTTGTTTGTACATTCAATATTTTCGACGCATTTCAAGTTTTCTATCCGTTTTGGACCCTTCTGATGCCGAATCCGCCTTTTTCTCGTTTGGTGTCTGTCTGTCTGTCTGTCTGTCTGTCTGTCTGTATGTTGTGCCCTATACACGTCCACGCGGTTTAAGATATTTTCATGGAAATTTGCATACAGAGAGTACTTATCTTGATTTAGTGAGTGGAATTGGTTGCGAAAGTCTGTCTGTCCGTCTTTCTGTTCTATACTCGATTTTGTGTTTGTGTGTTTGTGTAGGCATCACATGAATTGTATTCCAGATATTTGATTGCATTGTATTTTATTTTATACATTATCTAATAATTTAGTGAATGCAATATTAAACATTTCTTTATTGTTATATTTAGACGAGTTTCATGCTAAAACACCTGAGTAAGTATACTTAAATCAACCATAATTTGGTAGTTTTGGAAAAATTGGAATGTCTATTGAATATTACGATTAATTCGATTGCTTTACCAGTACTGCTGAAAAAGTAATTAATCTTAAAAAATTATTTTTTTTATGGAATTTTATTTCTGATACGTCATTTATTTCGAGTCTTATTTTTATTCTTTGCGCAATGAAAACGATTTCCAAAAATTTGGGACAGACGATATTTTTCAATGAAACGAGAATTAACACGATCGCGCTAGCAGTGATATTTTTTCTGGTTCTTTCGCTCTGAATTAATTTCACATTTCTAAATCTTGTACACTTTTAGTTGTAAGTTGTGGCAACTGTGCGAGATCAAGAGATAAAATTGAATCACAAATTAATATCTTTGGAACAATTTTTTACATCTTTTATTTTGTTTTACTTCGCTGTTTCCTGTTTTAAATATTTATAATTTTAATAAATGTGTTTTCCTTCTCATCACACCCAACAGCACCACAAAGTATTAGACTTGAAAATGTTAGGTAAGTCAGTATAAATTTTCAGTAAATTTTAAGTGTAGTTATGCCGTTATTTAAAGAATAATGCCGTTATTTAAAGAATAATGTCGTTATTTAAAGAATAATGCCGTTATTTAAAGAATAATGCCGTTATTTAAAGAATAATACCGTTATTTAAAGAATAATGTCGTTATTGAAATAATTATAATGTTTAAAAATCCAAACTAGAACTTTTTCCAACATTAAAAAATTCGCTGTAGTAATGACAGGAGAAGATTGCAAAATTTCACAATGTCGCATACCGGAGGCAAGAGTGCCACAGGTAAAAACATAATGTTTTGTTGACTATGAGTGCGAGAGCACTCGCCGTAAATCGTAATTTTAATTAATTGAGTTGCACATGAAGACAACTTAAGAAAGGGAATTCCAAATCTTCCTATAAATCGTCTTTTATATTAGTAACCTTAGTATCACCTTTCGTCTTTTTGAGCTTTGTCATACAGCAATTGTGCGATGTATGTGAAATGTATTACATGAATGGATATGCATGTGTAGGATTTGTGTCCAAAGTAAGTTGTAGAAAATATAAAGATGGCGAAAGGTGTTAAAATAAATTTTTACTCTACAAAAAACGTAAGTCATTATATATTTTGATTATCTCTTCAATCTAGAGTAAACGAATTCAAACCGAGTAAGGTCGGGTATTTTGCTAGTCTATATAAATAAGAATGGAGTGTTTGTTTGTACATTCAATATTTTCGACCCATTTCAAGTTTTCTATCCGTTTTGGACCCTTCTGATGCCGAATCCACTTTTTTCTCGTTTGGTGTCTGTCTGTCTGTCTGTCTGTCTGTCTGTCTGTCTGTATGTTGTGCCCTATACACGTCCACGCGGTTTAAGATATTTTCATGGAAATTTGCATACAGTGAGTACTTATCTTCATTTAGTGAGTGGCATTGGTTGCGAAAGTCTGTCTGTCCGTCTTTCTGTTCTATGCTCGATTTTGTGTTTGTGTGTTTGTGCAGACATCACATGAATTGTATTCCAGATATTTGATTATAATGTGTTTTATTGAATACATTATTTATTAGTTTAGTGAATGCAATATTAAACATTTTTTTATTGTTATATTTAGAAGAGTTTCATGCTAAAACACCTGAGTAAGTATACTTAAATCATCCACAATTTGATAGTTTTCGAAAAATTGGAATGTAGTTTGAGTATTACGATTACTTTTATTTGCTTTACCAGTAATGCTAAAAACCAATTATTTTTCAAAAAAAAATTTTTATGGTGAAATTTTAGATCTGATACTTCATTTATTTCGAGTCTTATTTTTATTCTTTGCGCAATGAAAACGATTTCCGAATATTTGGGGCAGACGATATTTTTCAATGAAACGAGAATGAACAAGATCGCGCGAGCAGTTATATTTTTTCTGGTTCTTTCGCTCTGAATTATTTTCTCATTTCTAAATTTTGTACACTTTTAGTTGTAAGTTGTGGCAACTGTGCTAGATTAAGAGATAAAATTGAATCACAAATTAATATCTTTAGAACAATTTTTTGCGACATCTTTTATTTTGTTTTATTTCGCTGTTTCCTGTTTTAAATATTTATTATTTTAATACATGTGTTTTCCTTCTCATCACACGCAACAGCACCACAAAGTATTAGACTTAAAAATGTTAGGTAAATCAGTATAAATTTTCAGTAAATTTTAAGTGTAGTTATGCCATTATTAAAAGAATAATGCCGTTATTTGAAGAATAATGCCGTTATATAAAGAATAATGCCGTTATTTAAAGAATAATGCCGTTATTGAAAGAATAATAATGTATCCAAACTAGAACTTTTTCCAACATTAAAAAATTCGATGTAATAATGACAGGAGAAGATTGCAAAATTTCACAATGTCGCATACCGGAGGCAAGAGTGCCACAAGTAAAAAAATATTGTTTTGTTGACTATGAGTGCGAGAGCACTCGCCGTAAATCGTAATTTTAATTAATTGAGTTGAACATGAAAAGAACTTAAGAAAGGGAATTCCAAATCTCCCTCAAAATCGTCTTTTATAGTAGTAACCTTAGTATCACCTTTCGTCATTTTGTAGCTTTGTCATACAGCAATTGTGCGATGTATGTGAAATGTATAACATGGATGGATATGCATGTGTAGGATTTGTGTCCAAAGTAAGTTGTAGAAAATATAAAGATGGCGAAAGGTGTTAAAATAAATTTTTATTCTACAAAAAACGTAAGTCATTATATATTTTGATTATCTCTTCAATCTAGAGTAAACCAATTCAAACCGAGTAAGGTCGGGTATTTTGCTAGTAATCTTATATAATTAGTTTATTTGGGCTGGGCCCCAATACTTCGATATAAAGATTTTTCATGCCAATAAACCGAAACTAGTAGTACGCAAAAACGAATAAAGCCGTACGGAGATAAATCCGTTGAGAAGATAATAATCTTATCAAGTTAGTTTTTATTTGGGTTGTACCTCAATACTTCTATATAAATATTTCTCTTGCTAATAAGCCGAAATCAGTAGAACTCATAAACCAGTTAAGCTGTATAAATTAAAGCCACGTGTTGAGAAGATAAGTCTTATCAAGTTAGTCTATTTAATGCACATACTAGGAAAATGTTTCGTAAATAGAGGTTGAGAATAAAAGTATTTAATTACTAGTCACATAAAATCCTCTCTTGAGAAATACTACTCGGTTATACTGAATCACACACACATAAACTCAAGCAACAACTTGCTCGACTCAGCTAAAATCGTAAACCACTCACCCGTATCATCGGCTTATGGCCACGATAACAGCACCTTGGGAAAAGCAAGCTGGGAGTCAGTTTTTTACACTTCTGCCCACAAATGAAATGAGCCACGGCAAGAGAAGAAAAAAGGGTGATCGCTGTCACAAAATGTCAAAATACCTATTTATTGCTCTTGTAAATCCGCTCACGGGAATTGGAATACTTTCGACAATCTTTTCCAGGAAGTAAAAGCGCGCAGGTGGAAATAACGAAAGTGTTACTCAACGGAACGTGTCACGTTTTATTGGTTCAAATGAAACTGCCTTGCTGATTGGGAAAAGATAGTTGAAAAACTAGCAAATTGCAAGTCAACAACTTGGTCATAAAAGTTTTAAAAGAGAAAACAGTAAACTTGTAAAATCCACCAAAATCAATCAAAAGTCAATTTTTAAATTTCAGTTTAACAATTCACAAAAATAGCTGAAAACTAACAAATTGCAACTCAACAATCTTGGTCATAAAAGTTTTGAAAAAGCAAACTGTGGACTCTTTCAAAATCTCCAAAATCAATCGAAAAGTCAAATTTTAACTATCAATTTAAAATGTAACAAACAGCTCAAACAACTGCGAAACGTTCTTCGTATATTTGAATAGATCCTGTAAAGAGTCTTAATTATAATACCATGCACAGTCGTGTTGTGCTCACGGTGGAGTCAAACGTGGCGACACACCGGGAAATATTACATCATTCCTCCGTCCACGGGTGGGAGGGGAGTTTTGCGTGCTAGATATATTCCGCAGTATGCAAATTGGACTCCATACTGCTTACGAATATGCCAACACTCGCCCTATGCTATTCACATAGTTAAGACTCATTTACACTTATGTGGTTCCCCAGATCTACTCTCCGTATTAGGATCCGTCGAACCAATGAAAGACAAGGGCGGAAGTGATTAAATCCGTCAATCATTCCGTTCTCGTTGCTCATTGGTTTGAATTATATGCAAACGGAGAGACGTGCAAGTGTAAATGAACTTTCAGACACGTCAGAAGTTAATAGTTTAAGGGGACAGTGGACTTCTAACACTCCAAGTGGTTTTGACGAGGTATCTCGTCCATCAAGATCTGCTCAATTTGTGAGATATCTCGTCATTGAGATATTGACGACTTCTCGATAATGAAAAAACAAGATCTGGTCTGTTTTCTTCCAATGACTAGGTATCTCGTCCATTAAACCTCCTGGTGGTTGTCTTGACGAGGTATATCGACATTAGCAAAGCTGGCCAGCTCTCATTGGACGCGATATTCTATAATTTGAAGAAAAAATGGTCACGATAATTGTAAGAAAACGAACTGTGTCTTGATCTCGTCATCGTCAAAATTCGGCAGGATTTTGACAAGATATCTCACCATAAGCAAAATTGGTCAAATCTTGATGGACGAGATATCTACGAAACTACTTGGAGGGTCAAGATATGGTCAGTTATGCTGGTGGCGAGATAACTGGTTGTAACCAACAAGTAGAGTTGTAGAGTTGTGAAGTTCAAACAAGTTTTTAAGTCATTAACCGATTACTGTAAAACTTGCTGCCGAAACTGTGTTTGCTTTGAACTATAAAACCTGTACATAAAGTTTGGTCTAAAGATAATTAATTTGTGCAGAAGGTATTACATACAACCTAATCAAAAATTTGGATCAATTGCCAAAAATGTATGGATTGATGCCACCAAACCGGAAGCATCATTTTTCTAAAAATTGTCAAAATTTGAAAACACTTCCCCACACACACCACAGTTGTTTGTTCGTATGAATTAAATTTACTACTTTTATTACTACCATTTGGAAACTGTAACACTTAAAATTAAAAAGCAAAAAAAAAAAATGAAAATTTTGTACAAATCATTAAAAAATTTCAAAAAAGCACTGGATAAACAACATTTAAAACCAAAATTCGGAAACAGGATTATTTTTTTTTTGTATATGGATATTACAACAGATTGCAAGTGTTATTCAGTAAAATCCTGAACTAAGTCTTTTAACCCTCCGGGTGGAATTCCATCAAAAATGGGAGTGATCGAGAACCTTAGCCAATAGCCCGTTCTGATGCTGCAGACCGCGACAAAACTCTACCTACTTTATCTATCTACTCATCAAAAATTATCGTAATTGAAAATTAATTTTGCTATCTACGGAGTTTGAAATAAATATATTTCAATCCAAAGATTAAAAATCGATATTTTGGTCGATTCTTGTGGTTTTGAAAGTCCACCTACTTTGGTATTACAAAATAGAAGTGTATGGATACTCTCTCTCTCACTCTCTTTTCTCTCTCTCTGTCTCTCTCTAGATTTGTTTTTTAATTTTAACTTTAAAATTCTGGTCTTTTTACTATAGCTTATTATTTTATGCTTAAAAACATTTCAGGTAAAAAATTGGATTAAAATATTCACTAATTTGCTAATTTAGATATAATTAACCAATTTGCATGCGTTTTACAGCGATACCTTAAATTTTAATGAATTCGGAAAGACGATTCCTGTCGGAAATTATACATACAGTGCTGTGTTCTTCATGGTTTGACTCTCAATCAAGTTGTCAGAGTGGATAGGTTTTTTTACAGCTTTTTTATCAACAAAGCATAAAAATAATAATAAGATTTTTTTTCGGCATTTAAAAATCCAATAAAAATTAATTTCTGAACTCCTAACTCTGATTATATGAATCGAATCAAAACATCCAATGTATTATATAGAGTATAATGATACAAAAATGATTATAGTAGATCAATCCATTGTTAATTGTTCACCGTTTGAACTAAGCATCCTATTGCTAAAACAATTTTTCAGAAATTGAATTTATAGTTTTATAAAATTGTTGGTGACAGTACCTAACTAAAAAGCCTTGTAACGAGAAAAGCATTCCGAATATTTACATAATCTTTATATCGTTTCAATGATAAGGAGTAAGGAAAGCCATTTTAAAGCAATTAAAAAATTTATATTATGGTCGACTTTTGTGTTTTCTAGTGTTTACATACACCTTGAATATCACCGGCAAGCAAAGTGTAAACACTTGGCTATTCATAATGAAATATAATCATGTGGAACAACAGCGTGTAATACAATTAGAATATATCTTACCAAGTGCAATTCAAGAAAGGAAGTTCCGGAAGAGATCGAGTTAAATTTTCATGTTCAAAACGCTCTCACACCGTCAGAACTTCTCTGATTTCCCTTTTCGTAAAGCATCTAAAGCATTATCATAGATAAAGGAACATTCCAGACGCTGTCTGACGAGTTAGAGCAGTTAGGGAAGCCTGCTAGCAGAATGGGCTGTTATTTGGATAACTGTGTTATTTCAAAATAACAGTTAGCAAATGTTTTTGAAAGGAAATAACTGATCTAAACGCAAGTTTATCTAATCGTGTGGGTAATTTAATTAACATCACAGTGAAGCAACACAACAGGTTAATAGATACGATCCGGGATCAATACCGAAGTGAGAGATCCTAGGACAATACCTCGTAATTTTGAACCACTGTCAGATGACAATTTCATAAATATTCGGCAAAAACAGCCTTTTATAATGATTTCTATGCTCATAAAAAAGATTTTACTTTTGTTTGATGACATTTAAGTGTCAAATATTTGTGGGAAAAGCCTTTTAAATTCATTTTGATACTCAGAAACGAAATTTGAATTTTTAGCTGATATTTAATTGTCAAATATTTGTGACAAAATACTATCTAATTGATTTCGATACTCAGAAAATAGATTTAACTTTTTATTTCATGATATTTAACTATCAAATATTTGTGGGTAGGTAGGTATTTGAATTAACGTCGTATTGGAGTAACACAATTGACGACAGTCCGGGAACAATCCCAAAGCAAATATTTGTGGGAAAAACATTTTTAAATGATTTTCGATACTCAGAAACGAGATTTGAATTCCTATTTAATGATATTTAATTGTCAAATATTTGTGGGAAAAGCCTTTCAAAATGATTTTGATTGTCAGAAACGAGATTTAACTTTTTATTTGATGGTATTTAACTATCAAATATTTGTAGGAAAAGTCTTTTAAAATAATATCAACACTGAGAAACAATATTTGACTTTTTATATAATGATCCCGGAAGCAGAAAGTGCTTAAAACTGCGACGTACGTTGCAGAACAAAGACTTTGCAGAACAATTTTTCCTTAATTTTATCAAAATGTTGGCCACTTTTTTTTAATTATAAATTACGATGTTCTGCAGTGCAAAGCGCGCTCTTTGCCATACCTTTTTTTTTCTCTAACTACAGAACAACCTCCCTACTCTGTCCAAATTACCACAAACACTTTATAAATAACACATCTTCTATGTCAATGACAAAATATTTAACTGCAAAAGTTATCGACAGAATTGCAAATTCTGAAAGTTGGTTTTAAATAAAATGAGTTAATTAATTTTGATGTTTTGTTATAAATATGTAATACATATTTAGCCGATAATTGTGTTTTACGTCTGTTTTTGATTTTACTGCATTTTTCTTTTCCAAATTTGGACAAAATGCCTGCAGAACAATTGCAATTGCTTGGAGTTATGTTGTAGAACACTGAATATAATTCTGCACCTTGGATAATGATATTTAATTGTCATGAATATTTGGCGGGAAAAAAAATTTTATAATGATTTCGGTACTCAGATGAGCTGAAAGGCGTCTCTTTTTATGCTTACTTAATATGTTACTTTAAAATGAATCTTGAGGTAACACAGATAAAACAAAAAACATTTAAGCTCATTTCAGAACTATGAGAAGTACAGATCTTCAAACTTTGGGCAATCTTCGAAATGATACTGTGAGAATAGAGGTGAGAGTTAAAATATGTTTGAGATAGATCAAGTGAGATTGTAAACTCAGTCAAATGGGAACACTCTGAGCTTCGCGAGACTTCCGAGTGCATTCTTGGTTTATCCCCACAACGCATTTAAGCCGCGGTCAAATAGGAAGCTCAAGGCGCAAAGCGACACGCGCAGACCACTCAGAGTATTTTCACCGTTCGCGCCGGAACCTCTGATTGGTCTGCGATCGCTTTGCGTCTTGAGCTTCCTACTTAAGCCGTGGAATCCAACCATTGGATGTGCTTACTTAATAATCAAGTATGTTGTGAGGTAAAAGTAATATTACAATTGAGATTTCTCGACCAATAGAATCTTTCCAAAGGATTATATTCGAAGGAAAGAGCAATATAATATTTCCAAATGATTCTATTCAAAGGGAATGAGCACGTGAATCTCTGCAATTGATTCTAATGTAAGAAGCGGAAAGGAGCAATATAACTATTAGTAATGAAATATTTTTTCTAAAGACTCTATTCTAAAGAAAGGTGCAATATAATCTTTCTAAATAAATCTTTTCCACGGAAAGAGCTAATGGAATGTTTCTACAATTTTAAAGAATCCCTGTATTCTTTAGAACAATGAGTGTGGTTATTTAATCAGTGATTGTGTTGCGGGTTAAAGCAATACTGAACTACTCAAAAAAAGCAATACTAGTAGAGCTCAGAGAGTTAAGATTCAAGAAAGTTATTAGGATGAAAATAACAATTCCTTACTTATCAAACAATCCATTGCTAAATTAATAAACTTAAAGCTACGATTTTGAGTTGCAAAGTTAAAAGCGAAGCAGCGAAAATTAGTGATTTAAGAGATGGTTTTAGTATATGAATCTGTATGATTATATACAAACAATTTGTGATGTATTATTTTCTTTCCATCTGTTTATTTCTTATTGGCTTTTAATTTTCATTTATGAAATAAAATTGTCTGTGATCAAGAAAAATAACATTTTGTTGAGTTCTTAAAGGGACAGTAGACTTTCAAAATCAGCAAAATCAATCAAAAAATCTTTTTTTTTTTTAATTTTAGCTTTAAAAATTGATATATATGGAATTCGGTGGTACAAAATCAAAGATGTAGGTAACACTCAAAAACGCGTATTCTAAAAGTGAGATTTTCTTGACACTCTTCTGATTTAAAAATTTTATTTGCGCACTTCTGATTTTAATTGATTTACTAGAAATTTTTTTATTAATCCTTAAAATCTACAGAAAAATCCAAGTGCAAATGAGAAATTCGTAATGCTTCCAAACTTTGAAATTTTGGTCTAACATGCTACTAGTTATACAAACTATTTTAGTTAAAATTTTTATAGTTAGGTAGGTAGATTGCTATTTAGCATCGCACTGGAGCAACACAACGGGCTATTGGTGACGGTCCGTGATCAATCCCGAAGTAAAATTAATTTTGAAATTTTGAACCACAGTCACATGACAAGACCAACACCTGAGCTGGCACCCCACTCTACAAGCTACCACATCACACCAACGTGAGAACATTTGAGGCTACGACAGATTTATCGTTGTTTACAAAACGGTCTTTGGCTGGACAGTGTTTCGAACTAGCAATCTTCGGGTAGCTAATCCGATGCTCTTCAAACTACAGCGGCTCCTAAAATTTTGATAATTTATGGGAAATTAATGCATATTGAAAAAAAGATATTAGATAATTTGCAAAGTTTTGACCACGTTTTATGCAACAACTTGATAATTTTTACTAAACTTTATATATATAGGATTTTTAGTTGTTATAAACAGTCTGAAAATTTCACTATATAATCTGATAACTACAGGGGTTGGACAAAAATATGGAAACACTTCGTGAAATGCATGCTTGAAAACAAATGTTTATTCTAGTGTTATGTGTAGGTGGCGCTGGTGTTTTCGCCTACTGACGCCACCTATATAACGTCGTAAATATGCTGTGCAGGTCAGTCGTTGTCGGGGCACTGTTATGTGAATTTGTAATTGTATCATGTTAGAGCTAACGTGGGTAAGTTTAGAACGTGGACAAATTGTTGGAGCTCGTCTGTTGGGTGCTTCCGTAAGCAAGGTAGCCGAAGTTTTTAATGTTTCAAGAGGTACTGTATCTAAGATTTATTCCACATCTTTAAAAAGCGGAATAACATCATCCTCTAAATCACAGCGCGGACGAAAGTGTGTGTTGAGTGATCGTGACAGACGATCATTAAGGAGTATTGAGACTAAGAATAAGAAGACCATAGCTGCAAAAGTTACTGCTGAAATGAATGTCGTGCTCACAAACCCTGTGAGTACTAAAACAATAAGAATGGAGCTCCATAAGCAGGGTATTTCTGGGCGAGTTACAATTCAAAAACCATTCATCAGTGCTGCTAATGCCTGTAACAGGAAAAAGTGGTGTTTAAATCATAAAGCCTGGACTATAGAGCAATGGAAGACAGTAATTTGGTCGGATAAATCTAGTTTCCCACTTCTGGCCGAGTTTACGTCTGGCGAATGCCATCCCAAGCCTATAATACAGACTGCTTGTTGCCAAGAGAGAAACAAGGCGAGTGTTCTGTGATGGTTTGGGCAGCCATATCGTGGTTTTCTATGGGCTTCATTATTGCTCTGCAAGGGCACATTAAGGCCAAGGATTATGTGAACATTTTGGAGTATCAAGTTCATCCTATGGTACAAACTTTGTTATCCAATGGTGATGGTGTTTTCCAAGACGACAAAGCCCCTGTTCACACAGCTCACATCGTCCAGGACTGGTTTTCTGAGCACGAGGAGGATTTGTCACGTCTCCCCTAGCTACCACAGTCCCCAGACCTCAATATTATTGAATCTTTGTGGTCTAAATTGGAAAGTGCGTGATCGCTATCCACCGCTATCATCGTTATCTGAACTTGCCATCATTTTACATGAATGGTTCAAGATTCCCTTGAGAAGCATACAGGAACTGTATTTATCCATTCCGAGAAGACTGCAATCTGTTTTGAATGCCAACGGTTTTCCTACACCATATTAGGCAAGGTTACATGTTTTTTTAGGTGTTTCCGTATTTTTATCCAACCTCTGGATAGAATTTGTTTTGAAAGTTCACTGTGCACTTAAACAATTATTTATCACAATTATTTTTTCATTTATTTATTAGACTGTTCAACAGATTAATCTGATACGGCACACACACAGAGTAAATTCGGAAATACAGAGCATACAACTGACATACAATAAAACAAAACACGGTACAATGATATAAAGACACATTACTGACATGATGTCATCATAACTGTTAGTTACACATCACAAAAATTAGTGAAAAATAAAAATGTATTACTTTCTGAAAATATATGAGATTATAATTAGGTGGGGATGACAACAGCCTTTAAAAACAAACTTTTACAGTTATGATCCGATTGTTGTAAAATTTATATAGACTATTTGTTGCGCTCTTGAATACTTATGGTATAAAGTTTGGTCCAAAAATATTTAGCTGTACGGAAGTTATTAGGTAATATACTGACAAAACTTTTGAAAAATTAGAAAAAACTGATAGGTTAGATGCATATTAATTTTCCATGTAATCTAATTAGTTTAGTTCACATAATAGTATCTGTACATGTGAATCAAATTAATTCCCTAAATTGGTATGTGTACCACTCAATTGTAAAGATAAAATAATTTTTGTACTAAAACACCGAAAGTTTTTCCAAAGCAGCATACATTTTGTTTTATTTTGCATAAAATATTTCGGGAATGAAGAAAACTAATTCGCAGTGAATAGTTCTAAGTCGGAAGGAAGTAAAAAAATCTCTATTGGAGAAAAACGTGTTTTTGTTGTAATATTATACTTATACCTATCTACAAAACGTTTTATATTGTTGTTCATTTAAGTTTCAAAAGTTACCGTATTTGAAAAATTCTTTTTGCTATCCTGAGCTTGTTATCAAGTAATTTTTGATTAAAAATAAAATTCTCGATTTTTCTATCGATTTTGGGGATTTTTAAGCCTGTCTTCGAACCCCAACTCCAAAACAAGTCTCACCTGTGAATTAAAAAGACAGCAGAATGTATTCATAAAAACATTAGAAACCGAACACAAGTCTTCTAAACTTCTAGTGGCCCAATGTACTGAAATTATAAACAATTATATATTTTTCGTTAGGAAAACATTCGTGTTTTTTTTGTTTCGCGTTCGCATCAGTTGGTTCCACTGAATCTTTTAAGCAACGCCATCTATTGTTAGAATTTCCAAGCTTATTCGTTTGACTCACTTCCCATAGATGGCACTACTAAACGGTAAACTTATACGATGGATATGTTTTCTAATGAGATTTACAGACTTACCCAAGTATATACACGAATAGTCTCGGATTTCCTTGTAATGCATCGGTATTGTTTCTCGGAACCACAACTTTCCTGTAATGGAATTTGTTGCAGAAGAGGAAAAACGGGTTCAGTTTGGAAAGAAAAAAACAAATCCCATTTATCTCCTCATTTAAAGTACGATGTATTAACAGTGCCGTAACTAGCCATTCCTGTGCCCTGTGCAAGAATTTGCATTCAGCCCCCCCCCCCTAATTAATTAGGTATTATTTTAACAAATTCCTCAATTATACATCATCATAATTAATATTTTTAACGATATTGTATTCTATTGAAATAATAGAACGATTGGATACTCGTTCTTGTCCGATAGTTGATCTTAAATATATTTTTTTTAATTTCAACTTCCTAAAACTTCCGCACGAAACGGGAAGAGTTAGAAATATTCGAAAAGCGGCATTGATATTTGGGTAAGACTCAATTAAACCAAAAAATCATGAAGAAGCTGTAGAATATTAAGCGGAGATGCAGTTTCTTTATTTTGTATAAGAGTCGTTACTTGAAACGCAAAACTTTCCATTTCGCATGTGAATTCGTACTTTTTAAATCTTTGATACATTTAATAGCGAGATCTATGGCCAATTTTTTTTTTTAATCTGCAACACTCATGTATTGTAAAGACAAGCCATAGTGAAAAATAGTGGTTGATAGTTTTCATTTTTTGATAACGCCAATCTATTTGAGACAATAATGTCAAGAACACTGTAAATATGTATTTTAAATAATTCTTCGGGTGTCAAGTTACTTCCTTCATCTGGGGTTTCATCTTTTCCCTTTATCTTAACTCTTCTCTTTGGGTTCTCTCTCTCTCTTTTGGGCGTCCTTCCAAATGGGCCCAATGCGGGTGCACCTGTTGCACCTGCTTAGTTACGGGACAGTGTATCAATGACATCAACTTTGAGAAATTATTTTGAAGGGGGAGGGAAAAAATACGCAGCTGTTTTCAAAACAATTTGTTGCAGATCACAATAAAAAAACTTAAATTTTTTTTTTTTTTTTAACGTAGCAATAAAATTTAAAAAAATAATGTATTAAAATGATCAATAATGAATAATGATCACTAACATAAATATTTTTGGTATATATGACAGGATTAGCATTTTCATCGGATTGTTGTTTTTTGGAGAGGATTTTGCTTTGGAGGAGCCTAAGTTGAAAATGGAATTTTGCTTGAAAGACTTTGTGGCAGATTTTTAGTTACTTTCGTGTTTTGCTTGATGACCGGACATAAGATCAGACTGGAAAAAATACCGGGTTGGCTGTGTCGGAGACGGTCGCAAGGTTTCACACGAATACGTCTCGTTAGAGCATAGTATTTATTTGGGTTTGGTAAATAAAAGACAAACTCGGTGATCAATCCAATGTTCATCGAAAGCTGGCGAGTTGCTCTTCCGCTTAGATTACGTTCGATGTGTTTCTGCTGCTTGGCTGTCGGAGAATTGTATACCGAAATTGTGAAAGTTTTTCAACTGCAATCTAGTTTTTTAACCAACACTGCTTTGTTGTTTTCAATCGACAGATCTCGACCTTAGCTTTCGTTTGAGACCCCTTTCGAAGTCGCAGCGTTTCACTGTCCCGAGTTATACGGATTTGAAGTTTGTGTGGCACCGAGTGAAATCCCTAAAACCCCGCCCTTCCCTCTCTGCTTATTGTGTCGTGAACTCAAGGTCACAAACAAGTCTTTGTTCCTACCGAATGCACTAGGTTGGTTGTTTTAGCGTTGATAGTATTGAAAACTAGCGCGTCTTTGCTGGACTGGCTCCGAGTCGGTACCAGTTGCGCGGAGGATTCTATTTAGGACCGTAGGGAGGTAAGTAGGTAAGTAGATATTAAATACGTGAAAAGTGTATCGATTCATCAGTTCGATTCTTTCGTAACTTGTTTTTACAGTCAGTCAACTATTATCATTTATTTACCTGACGAGCAGTCTTTTTTCGTGTCTTCGATGATTTTGAAGCAGTTTTACAGAATGAATGAATTTGAAATGTTATTCGATTTCAATCGCGAGGGGAACGACGGTTAACAGAGTGACGGGGAGTGTTTTTGTTCAGCATTTTGTTAGTAGCAATTATAAAAACGACCTTGAAAGAAACACTCACTCAAAAAACAAGAAAAAGAAACACGAAAGAGGATAGACGAATTTTTGAAACACCACTACTCACGAAGCCCATTATACTCATATTCATTTCGCCTAACAAGTTATGAAAATAATTGAATCGAATTGAAGAATCGATTCACTTTTCACGAGTTTAATATCTACCGACCTACCTACGGTCCTAAATAGAATCGTCCTAGGAGCCAGTTCAGCAAAGACACGCTAGTAGTATAGAAATTATTAGACCGAACTCCGCCCATTTGTTTCGTAACGCTCTACTTTCCTTACTGGCCACATGGTACTGGTCTGATTTTAAAGACGTATTTCACGTCACAAAGCACACAAAACGCATAGAAAGTGATACGTCTCGTTTGATCGAAGTGCGCGAATAACTTACACTTTATAGCTTTAAGCAACTATTCAAACTTTTATTCTGGAAACTCAATTTTTACTTGTATATCACTGTTGGAGAATTGGTGCAACAAGTATATCTGTGAGATGGTTGAATTGTCGCTGAAAAATAATGCCCATACCCATTGCTTTCATATCTCACACAATGAATATTAAGTCATAAAACTACTATATTACATATTGATTATATTAAGCATAAAACTACTATATCACATATTGATTATTAAGTCATAAAACTATAATATTGCATCTTGAATATTAATTCATAAAATTGTTACATTACATAATGAATTCAATATTTAGTTATAAAAGTATTGTATTACATATTTAATACTAAATCATAAGACTATTATAATATACGTATCGAATATTTAAGTCATACTATTATTTTGTATATTGAATATTAATTCATAAAAAACTGTTATATCACATATTGAATATTAGTTCATAATCATAAATATTTTGTTGTTACTTATCTCACTTGCACAAATAAATTACACGAAGACTACATTCCCTTAGACTTGAGGCTCTCAAGAACCAGCTCAAGATGGAGAGGTATTGTGCAATCTTCGAAGAGCCATGCACGATTTCAGGGTAGTTGAGAATGTTGCTCTTAGTCCACAACTCACTTAATACCCAAATAACCTCATCTTGAGAGATTCTATGGATTCTTTCAACCTTTAAAATAATCTCTTGGTCCTCTGCTTGGAATAGAATCCTTCTTAGTAATGCTTCTATTGGCTCATTCTATAAAACAGAATACTTTGGAAGGTTCTATTGGTCCTTTCCTTGGAGTAGAATATTTCGTTGGTTCTTTCATTAGATTAAAGTCCTCTGAGATTATTATAATTCATCCTTCCCTCAGAAAATAACCCTTTGGAAATATTATATTGTTCCTTAAAATAGAATCCCTTGCGACGATTGTTTTGCTCCTTTCCTAAAGTAAAAATCATTTGGAAAAGATTATATCGGTTCCTTCTTTAAAACAGGGTCCCTTGGGTTGTATCCCGCGTTTCCTTGGAAAAGATACTTTGAAATTAAAAAATTTAACAATAATAGTTCATTTATATACGGATTTTATTACTAATAATGAACAAAATAAAAAAAAATTGTTTGAATAGCAGGAACAGTGTGAGTACCTTTCACTGTTAAAATGCAACTTTTATAAAATTTTTAGCCTTGGAAATTGGAAAAAATTGTTGTATGGATGTACTTAAATTAATACTGAATTTTTTTACTGTAAACTATAAATTGGCCATTGAGGGTATCCTGGGCAATTTCCCCAGAGTGTCAATGCTCAAAGATGGAACGCATAAACAAAACATTTTTTAATTACTTGTTTAACCTGAAAAGTAAGTTTTACATTACAGCTTTAAATCGAGCCTCTTTACGACTTATTTTTACTTGTTCCCTAGTGAATTTTATGTGTCTGAACAGAAGAGGGAAATCGCAATTTGTTTCAATGGAATTGGGAATTCGTTGATACCTGTTACAATCAGTTATTTCAACCCTTCTGGTGGTTGTCTCGACGAAGTATCTCGTCATTTACTAAACTGACCAGATCTTGACGGACGAGCTATCTCGTCATTAGAAGAAAACTGGTCAGATAGTGATCTCGTCGTCATAAAATAGAGCAATATTTTGACAACGAAATATCTCCTCATTTGCAAAATCAGTCAGATGTTGATGGACGAGATATCTCGTCGAAACCACTTAGAGGGTTAACATTTTCTTTTACGTCTTTTCACAATGTGAAATTTTGTAGTGGCACAGCGTCAAATTAGAGCGGATGAGATTAGGGGGGTTTTAAGGGTCCATTTCTTAGAATAATCCTTTGAAAATATTCCATAATTGTTACGTCTTGTAATTTAGAAATAAAAGTGTACGCCAAGTCCAACAAGACATTTAATTATTATATAGATATCGCAATAGACAAGCATAAAAACGATACGAGCAGCGTAAAGACTCATAGGCAATTGCTCACTTACAGCGTATTATAAAAGGATTGCATCAGCCAGTTGTAACTGATTAGAATATGTATACACCAAGGTTAAAAAAGAGTTTAAAATGAGTGTATAAAACAAATTTGAAATTGTATGAATAAAACATTTATTTATTACAAGAAAAAGTTTACAAAAATGACATTTATAATACATTATAATACTTCAAATAATATTTCAACTAGCTCGAAATCCTTCTTCCTATCGAATTTCGGCATGGCTTTTCGAGACTATTTGGTTTTCCGCAAAGCCTTCTCTCTCAAAGTTTTTGCACAATGTGGCTGAAGTTTCTGTTACAGTCTTGACTGATCTTTCAACAGCTTGTATGTAACATGGCCAGAGTAGTAAAGACAATTATTCTGCGTTTTGGGCGACAAACAGCCGAATGTCTTCGTCAGGTATGGATTTCAATATTGGTGGATGACATATATTCTCCTGTCAGTCAATGATATCGGTGTAAGTTGGTGCATCAAATTTTACAGTAGGAAGTTGAAACAGTCGGAGTCTATTGTTCTGAATGTTGCGGGCTTTCAAAATGTGACGGTCTGCCAGTTTACGGATGTGCGATTCAGAGTCGGTCAGCATTGCGATCAATAAATTTTCAGGGTGTCTATTTCTTTGAATTACGGGATTTATTTTAGCTTTTAGTTAGTTCTTTGGGCAAATATCTAGTTGCAGCGATGAGTTTGAGCAGGCTCCGTGCTCCATCTTTACAGGAATTGTGAATTTGATAGTATATCATGTTTGATCGTAAGCCTTGATGACATAAGTTACAAAAATTACTAAGTTTTCAGAAGGAAATTCCATCGAAACGTGCAAACGTAGAATTCAATTAGTACGAGTTAGCCATCGGGCATGAGACAATTTGCCTGGCGATTTGTTTATTGAATCCTTAGGAAATTTGCCTGTTGAAACCGCTAAGACTATTCTGTACAAATATATTTGATCTCTGCTAATACTTTGAACAGAAAACTAGGGTTGAAATATATGTACTTTGAAACCAAGCAACGGGTCTTTTTTGACACATTGCTAGATCTTTGCCGATTCTCCCTGAAAATGAATGTCTTGGGTCCCAATCTGCTACTATCAATATCTGATGCCATCAATATAAAAACAAGTGTCGGAAGGGTAATTTGTTTACATTCAGTAGGCAGATAATTCACTGTAACGGTTTATCTAACCTTTTTTCAAGCCCCAGATGTATGACTCCTCTATACTTAAAAAAAACTTCACCTAAATATCGATGATTGCTTGTTCTATGTATTCAGATGTGCCAAAAGCTAGTGTAATATAACTCAAGAACTTCATTTAACACTGGTTCCATTATCAATGAAATATGCTCTTCAAGAATGCTCTGTCTATACATTTTTCCGTCCTTTTCAGATATAATTAAAGTTTTATATTTCCGTTCGTCGAAGTATAAAGCAAGTATTTGTAGGACTTTGTCTTATTCAGCGGCCAATTTTCGTGCTATGTTACGGGGTTTTTTCCGGCGAAGTTTATTTTTATCAATAATTTCCAAAGTGGAAGTGTGAAGAACTGCTGAAGCAATAGATGCTCCAGTTCTGTTTGATACTTCGTATCTATCACACGTTCTTGAAAATAAATCGCAGTCTACTAAACTGTTTGTAGGGGTAGGCTTATCGACAGGAGCCGCCGACATTAAGGCTTGTGATTGTGACAGGAATACATCGTCACTGTCCGATTGACTAGATTCAGATGAAGTCAACACATTACGCTTCTCTTGGCTTTCGTTTTGAGGCTGAAACTATAATTTTTGCCTTGGCATTTTCCTTTTCAATGTGTTCGTTATTTTATTCGTTGTAACAATATATACGGTTCAGGTCACCATTCTTCTAGTGGTTCGTTGGTCAATTAAGAATCTTGTCTCTTTGACAGGTAAATTTTTGTGCCTGGGACAAATGACTCATCGATGCTCTTACACTTATTGGTTGAAATGTCAACCAATACTTTACTGGTACGGCGAAACTCTTCTAATTTCTTCTTCGGTATTTTAGGGTGATATTTTAAAAAATTTTGCATTTCAAACGATTCGCCTTCAATATTGCTTTCACTCGCTTATGTTGGACAGTAGGAATGGAAGCTCTTGACTATATTTTCCAATGTCCTCTATTTCCTTATACGTGGGTTCTTTATTAGTTTCATTATCGCGTTTTATCTTATGCCGGTTCCCCTCATAAAACTTCATAACATCTTCGTAAGTTGGTAACATATTGCATTTAATATCGCCTGAATCACCAAACAACTGTAGATAGGTAGGTATTTTAATTAACGTCGCACGGTAGCAAAGCAACGGGCTATTACCAAACAACGGACATTTCCACTCCGAACGAGTACGATCCATAATAAAAATGGAGCAAACGTGCGCAACACAACCTCGCCTTATTGCAGCTAAACTGGAAACGTGGGCAGGGAGCATGTGTTCCTTTTTTATATCAATCCAGAGGCATTTAGACCTATCAAAATATAATAATATTTCACACATGATGTTTTGAGACCATTTAGCACTTTTTTATCACTGTACCCCTTAAAAAGTGGGGGGGGGAGGAATAAAATTACCCACTCCAATGTATATGTAATGTAGTTGCAACTGGCCATGCTTGTAAAGCTTTATGTGGCATGTCTTCATTTTGCATACAAATAGAGCAATATACTTTACTGTATCTTCAATATCGTTGTCTAAATAAGGCCTACAAAATAACTATTTGGCACTACTCTTCATGCCTGTAGATCCCCCTTGATGGGTAGAATGTAATACACTCAGTACTTTTGTTCTCACAACACTAAGAATCCCAACTCTGTGTTTCCCAAAGTAGAATTTCCTCCTCCACTATAAGTTATGATCGTTTCTCATAGTAGGGCATAACATCTGAGTTAACGTTTCTTGGTGACTCCGACCATTCTACATCAGTGATTCTTGACACCCGAGACAGCACTGGATCTTTCTTAGTGGTTTCTCGAATTACTTCAGTTGTAATTGGTTCAACATCTATCCTCTCTAACTGTAGTACAAGTTCTTCTGGCACTGGTGGGTTAAATGCAGTACTCAGTGTTGATAGACGGTCCAGGTTCAGAATTATATTCAGTGTTCTGCAACACAACTCCAAGCAATGTAATTGTTCTGCTGTCATTTTGCCGAATTTTGAAAACTGCAGTAAAATCAAAAACAGACGTAAAACACTTCTATCGGCTAAATACTTCGTATGTATTACATATTTATAACAAAACATCAAAATTAATTAACTCACTTTATTTAAAACCAAGGCAAACTTTCAGAATTTGCAATTCTGTCGATAACTTTTGCAGTTAAATATTTTGTCATTGACATAGAAGATGTGTTATTTATAAAGTGTTTGTGGTAATTTGGGCAATGTAAAGAGGTTTTTCCGTTGCTAGAGAAGAAAAAAGTGTGGCAAGGAGCTCGCTTTGCACCGCAGAACATCGTAACTTATGATTGAAAAAAAACGGCTAAAAGTTTGCTAAAATTAAAGAAAAATTGTTCAGCAAAGACTTTGTTCTGCGACGTACGCCGCAGTTTTAAGCACTTTCTGCTCACGGGGTAGACGGCTGCATGTATCAGCATTACTGATCTTTTCACCCTTGCTATAACGAACAGTGTAGTCGAACGTCGATAATGTTAGAGCCCATCTCTGAAATCGTGAATTTACCATTACTGGAACATGGTTTTCTATAAGATAGTTAGTTTGGGTTGGTGGTTTGTAAGAAGAGTAAACTTTCTTCCTAGTAGGTAGTCTCGAAATTCAGTGACATAAAAAACTAGTGCAAAAGTTTCGTTCTGCAAGTGAGATTCATTTTTATCTGCAGATGTAAATGTACCTGAAGCAAAAGCGATTGGTCTATCTTTTGAATCTATCTTGTAGGACAATACCACACTTAATCCATATGGACTGACATCACAAGCAAGAACTAATACCGATGAATAACAAAGTGACGATTTTTCCTCTTCAAATGCTGATCTATCCAATTCAAAGGCTGTATTCTTTTGTAGTAATTTGTAGAGTAGTGACAACATTGTTCTCATGTCAGCAGAAACTTTAAATAATATGTTAATAAACCCAGAAAAGAACGAAGTTCTGTAAAATTCTTATGTTCAGGTGCGTCCTTGATTGCCTTCAATTTTCATCTGTAGAATGAATTCCATAAGCATCAATGACACGACCAAGAAATGTTAGCTTGTTACAGAAAAATTCACACTTTTCCCTCTTTAAGACTTATGCCTGCTTCATGTAAGCGTTTAAGCACTTTCGAAAGCCTTACTATGTGTTCTTCTCTAGTTTTTCCAGTGGTGATGCTGTGTCATCCAATGGCATAGCTACTCCTGGAATCCCTTGCTTGAATGAGCTTCTGCTGAAATAGAAAATTTAAATTTTTACTACTATGACTCCAAACAAAGTAATGCTCTTAAATAAATTTTTTGAATGCCCTCAACAATAATCGGAGTCTCATCATTAGAAAAACCCTGACCAGATCTTCATCAAAAGATTTGCTATATCTAGTTGACAAGATATCTTGTTATAAGAAAAATTGGTCAAATGTTGACGAACGAGATACCTCTTCGAAACCACTTAAAACGTCAAATAGAAAATGGATCCAAAAAAAATTAATTCAAATGTCATAACAATCTGTTATGATATTTCAAGCTGTCAATAGAGAGAATTTTGCCGAATTTTGTACAAGCCAGACAACAGTCACATTACGATATTTGGGCAGAACAGATATCACAATTCCCCAATAACTACAAAGAAGTATCAATGATCGACCTCATACTTTATAAAGAAGTTGTGTCAGTTATTGAAAGTATTAAACACCCTTCTTTAGATTAAATTGTATTCTTCATCAAACCACCCATCTTAGTTTTCTTATTGACTACTAGCAAAATACCCGACCTTACTCGGTTTGAATTGGTTTACTCTAGATTGAAGAGATAATCAAAATATATGACTTACGTTTTTTGTAGAATAAAAATTTATTTTAACACATTTCGCCATCTTTATATTTTCTACAAATTACTTTGGACACAAATCCTACACATGCATATCCATTCATGTAATACATTTCACATACATCGCACAATTGCTGTATGACAAAGCTACAAAATGACGAAAGGTGATACTAAGGTTACTACTATAAAAGACGATTTATAGGAAGATTTGGAATTCTCTTTCTTAAGTTCTTTTCATGTTCAACTCAATTAATTAAAATTACCATTTACGACGAGTGCTCTCGCACTCATAGTCAACTAAACAATATTTTTTTACTTTAGGCACTCTTGCCTCCGGTATGCGACATTGCAACGAATTTTTTAATGTTGGAAAAAGTTATAGTTTGGATATTTAAACATTATTATTCTTTCAATAACGGCATTATTCTTTAAATAACGGCATTATTCTTTCAATAATGGCATAACTACACTTAAAATTTACTGAAAATTTATACTGACCTACCTAACATTTTTAAGTCTAATACTTTGTGGTGCTGTTGCGTGTGATGAGAAGGAAAACACATTTATTAAAATAATAAATATTTAAAACAGGAAACAGCGAAATAAAACAAAATAAAAGATGTCGCAAAAAATTGTTCTAAATATATTAATTTGTGATTCAATTTTATCTCTTGATCTCGCACAGTTGCCACAACGTACAACTAAAAGTATACAAAATTTAGAAATGTGAAATTAATTCAGAGCGAAAGAACCAGAAAAAATATCACTGCTCGCGCGATCTTGTTCATTCTCGTTTCGTTGAAAAATATCGTCTGTCCTAAATATTCGGAAATCGTTTTCATTGTGCAAAGAATAAAAATAAGACTCGAAATAAATGAAGTATCAAAGCTAAAATTTCACCATAAAATTTGTTTTTGAAAAATAATAGGTTTTCAGCATTACTGGTAAAGCAAATGAAAGTAATCGTAATACTCAAACTACATTCCAATTTTTCGAAAACTATCAAATTGTGACTGATTTAAGTATACTTACTCAGGTGTTTTAGCATGAAACTCTTCTAAATATAACAATAAAAAAATGTTTAATATTGCATTCACTTAACTTATAAATAATGTATAAAATAAAATACATTGTAATCAAATATCTGGAATGCAATTCATGTGATGTCTACACAAACACACAAACAGAAAATCGAGCATAGAACAGAAAGACGGACAGACAGACTTTCGCAACCCATGCCACTCACTAAATGAAGATAAGTACTCACTGTAGGCAAATTTCCATGAAAATATCTTAAACCGCGTGGATGTGTATAGGGCACAACATACAGACAGACAGACGGACAGACAGACAGACAGACACCAAACGAGAAAAAGGCGGATTCGGCATCAGAAGGGTCCAAAACGGATAGAAAACTTGAAATGGGTCGAAAATATTGAATGTACAAACAAACACTCCATTCTTATTTATATAGATAAAAAGCTCCTACATTTGTTTAATTGCAACATTTGAAGAGACCACGATTCCCAACAACTACAAAATCATACCGATGAAAGACCTCATACACATACAGAAATCGTATAACCCATTGAAAACATTAGACAACTTTCAGCAGATGGAATTGTATTTTACATCCAGCCACTCACACACACGCACGTCTTAGTTCTCCAGTTGTGATTTTTACATTTATTTAATTGCAATCATTAGACAGAACATAGATCACGATTTTCCAACTACAAAGACACATCAATGAATGATCTCATAAGTCATAAATAAATCGTATAAGCCATCTAAAGTATTAAACAGCCTTCTTCAGATAGAAATGAATCCTACATCCATCAACAATCATAGTTCTCTTACTGACTTTAAAACAACTTACATTTGTTTAATTGCAACCTTTGGATAGAACAGAAATCAAGATTCCCAAAAACTTCAAAGATATACCAATTAATGAACCCCAAAAGCCATAAGGAAGTCGTATCAGCCGTAGAAAGCATCAAACAATTTTCTGCAGATGTGACTGTATTCTACATACAGCCACTCACACACACATATTATTTTTCCAACTGCTAGTGAAAAAACTTCTCTGAAATGTATATAATTTTGTAAACGAAAGTACGGTACAATTTTTTCCTGCATATCCTCAGACGAGTTAGTTAAATAAATATAAAATAACCTATTATATTTGCGAACCAATGTATGTAGGCGAGGTTATCATACCGAACTTATATCTTACGTACTCTTACAAGTGAAAAGCGTTTCTTTTGAAGCTCTTAGAGCATCCAAGGGAGATATGTGCTCCAGAGGTTCATTTCCTCCTCGTCTCCTAAAATAAACTCAGCTCTCCCCCCTACTCTTGAAGAGTTGCGTTGACTGCTCTACTGACTAAGTAAGCGGGGGTTACCACATTTGGCTTTCTATTCCAATATGTTACGTCAAACTAAAAGCATAAAAAATGTGCTGTGAATGAATATGAATTCATTCAATAGTTCTGTCAGTGATAAAAAAGACCTCAGTTCACGATTGCTTATTATGATTCTGTCTGACATGACCCTACAGTTAACTAAATGTTTTACATTATCTAGAAATGTGTTGGGGGGGGGCTACTTAGTAATCATCCTGGTGGTTGTCTCGACGTGGTTTCTCTTGTCTTCAGTAAAACTGACCAGAATTTGACGGACGAGATAGCTTGTCATTAGAAAAATACTGACCAGATCTTGATGGATGAGATATCTTGTAATAATATGAAAACTGGCCAGATTTTGATGGATGAGATATCTTGGAATTAGAAGAAAAATAACTTGATCTTGATCCCCTCATCGTAAAAGAATCGGCAATGTCTTGATGACGAGATATATCAAAACCACTTGGAAGGTTAAACATTAAAATATAAATGCTTTTATTGTGTACTTCGGCATTTAAAAGTGCACAAAATAGTTTTAGCATACTTTAATTTAATGTTTTTATTTACTTAAATTGGTACGTTCAGTTCAGTCTTGAGTACTTTATTATAAATGCTTTACTATCAGAGAATATTAATAATGTTCCCATATTTTCCCTTGATACACTAATATTAGCCCATTTTTATTTCCCATTGCTTACTCACCTCTCTGACTAATGATTAACCTATGCGTCGCAAGTCTAAGTCAAATATCCTGATAGCTCACAAAGCATCAATGTTCTTCGTTAAATAATTACTTTGATTATCTTCTTTAATGATTTAATTTTTCATGTATAGTAATTCCAATTCCAATTATAATCTTGAATGAAAAATAACTGAAAAAAGTAAGATTCATTTGCTTTTCTTTTCAATTAAGATTTTACCAAATCATTCCTATAGACAAAATTAAATTTTTTTTTTCTCGGGGATGTTTTTCAAATCAGGTTTTACGAAATCATTCCTATAGTCATAATTCATTTCTCGTTCTTTTATTGTTTTCAAATAGGGTTTTACTTCTCCCCCCCCTCCAAGAATCATTCTTATAGAAATTCAATTCTCGTTCCTTTTTTCTTTCATATCACGCTTTAGACAACTATTCTTTTTTGGCAAAAGTCTTTTCATGTGTGTTTTTTTTTAATCAGACTCTACGAAATCATTCTTTTAGGCAAAATTCATCTATTGAGGTTTTTTAAAAGTAGATTTTTTACTTAAGCACTCCTATCGGCAAAATTCATTTTTCGGTTTTATTTTCTTTCAAATCCGGCTCTACGAAATCATTCCTGCAGACAAGATTCATTTCTCGTTCTTTTTTCAAATCAGGCTTTTTAGATTCATTTCTACACTCATGTCCATAAATTAAGGATGATGCCAGCTCTGGCAAATAAAGGTTCAGAAACAAAACAAACGTGATTTATTCATAAAGCCCATTTCTTAAACAAAAGATAAAGAACAAAAAATATGGTGAATGTATGATAACATTCATAAAAACTACGATTTTTGTTCACTGGAGCAATTACAAAAAATATCGACCTTACAAAAACTTAACATGACATGGTTGGTATGATGGTTAATACATTGTATGTCTCCCAGACAGTGAAATATAGTCAGTACGACGCCTAGGCATGCTGAGGACCAAATTATCGATCTGATCTTGGGGAAGATCACTCCACTCAGCAAGCAATGCTCTCCGAAGTTCCGGTACACATGTAGGAGGTGGTTGACAGGCTGCAACTCGTCGGCCAAGCATGTCCCACACATGCTCTATCGGATTCAAGTCAGGTGAGAATGCTGGCCATTCCATACGAGTGATATCCTCATAATCAAGGCATTCGTTTACAATGTTTGCACGGTGAGGATGGGCGTTGTCATCCATAAACACAAATTCCCCTAAACAAACGTACATGCTGTTCCAGAATGATGTCCCGATAAATTTCCCGGGAAACATCACACAAGCCCACTGTGACGATGTCCACATTGCATGTTTTCTACTCCAGGCTAAACGCTGGCGACATTGAGTTGCCATGAGCGGAACACATCTGAGAGGCCTGCGAGCATATTGACCAACATGTCCCAAACGTCTGTAAACGTTTTTCCTTGAAACTGTCGTACCCGTATCTGAAGATAGCTGACGAGAAAGGTTGGATGCTGTGCTCTCTCTGCTTCCTTTTGCAGTTACTGCCAAATACCGGTCGTCATTCGGCGTTGTAACTCGGGGGTAACCTGTACTGTAACGTCTACTGATATTTCCATCATTTTGGTATCGTTGTCAAGGCCTAGAGATGACACTTTGGGCGATTCCAAGTTCAACTGAAACTTCCGTCTGAGTACTCCCACATTCCAAGCGGCCGATAATTCTACCACGTAAAAAATCATTGACATGCGTTCTCTGTGCCATAACTATTTGGTTGTGGCACTGAGCGGCTTACAGAACGCTTGTGAACAATTTTACTTCTTTGTTACCATTCCTTATATACACCTCTCTTTCACTCTCGCCATTGTGACGTACTATCGGCGTCATCTAATGGCTTCCTGTAGTTTGGATATTATTCTTGAAGATGTGTGCGATAATTCTACAGGTGAAATTTTTACTTTAGAGTTCAATTTTGTGTGATTCTGAATTATCATTAATTTATGGACATGAGTGTATAAGGACGATTTATTTTTCGGTATAAACATATTTATTATTCGGTATAAACTATAGACAAAATTAATTTCTTGTTTTTCTCACATCAGGCTTTACGGAATCATTCCTAAAGGTTAAATTCATTTCTCGTTTCTCTTTAATCAGGCTTGACAGAATGATTCTAACCCACAAAATTCATTTCTTGGTATTTTTCAAATCATGCTTTACGGTATCATTTCTACACCCAAGATTCATTTCTCATTTTTCAAATCAGGCTTTTGAAATTCATTTTTCTGTAAGCAAAATTCTCTGTTTTTTCTTTCAAATCAGGCTTTATGGAATCATTTCTATACCCAAAATTCATACTCGCTTTAATTCCTTAACAGGATTTTTCAAATCATTCCCGCCGACCAACCGGTATAGTGGTTAAGGTGTTAGCCTCTAGATCGGAAGGTTCCTGGTTCGAATCCGGGTCTGGGCATGGATGTTTGCAAGCATATGGTGTAGAGGCGGGTGGTGCACCTTAAATCTGTCGTGGCCGAAAGTCCTCACGTTGGGTTGGCGTGGAAGTTTGGAGAGTGGGGTGCCAGCTCAGGTGTTGCTTCGTCATCTGACCGTGGTTCAAAATTACGAGGTATTGTCCTCGGATCTTTCCCTAAAGGGACTGATCCCGGACCGTCGTCAATAGCCCGTTGTGTTGCTCTAGTACGACGTTAACTAAAATTACCATTACCAAATCATTCCCTTAGGCAAGATCCATTTATTGTTTTCATCACACCAGGCTTTACAAAATCATTCCTATTAGCAAGATTCATCTCAAAGAAGGCGTTACGGAATTATTCCTATTGGCGTTAAAATGTTCGGAAAATTTTACATATCCCTAAATAATTTTTCTCAGTCCCCTGGAAAAACACTTACACTTTGTTTACAAATCAATAAAGTATAACAATGCAACAGCACCTTCAAAAGTAGGACGTCGTCGATACCATGATACAGAAGATCCTGTAGTCGGTACCAGGTCAGAGGTCCTGAGAAATATGAAAGTGTTTGTACTGTAATGGGCAGTCGCTTTCATAAGTTCAAAAAGTTGCAAATCTGTTCATTGTGTTTACAACAAAAGAGTGTATCATTTGTGTAAGCTTTAAACATCGAGTAATTGGGGATGTGTGAAAGGTTTTTGTACTGCAATATACAGTCTGTTTACTTGATTCAAAAAGTTACAAATATGTTAATTGTGTTTATAACAAAAGTGTACAACAATTGTGTACGTTTTAAAACATCGAGTACTTGGGATGTATGATAGGCTTTTGTACTGTAAAGGGCTGTCTGTTTTCTAGGTTTGAAAAGTTACAAATATATTCATTGTGTTTATAACAAAAGTGTACATTTGTGTACGCGTTTAATATTGAAGTACTTTGGATGTGTGAAAGGTTTTGTGCAATCTGTTCATGTGCAATCTGTTTCCTAGGTTTAAATAGCTACACATCTTTTCAAAGTGTTCATAACAAAAGTGTACCAGATACATGTAAGCGTTAAACAAACTTCTTGGGATGCATATTTTTCTTTCATGAGGCATCAGCAAATTTAATACTAGGACCCTAATTACAGATATGGGGGGGGGGGTTAACCCTAGATTTTAAGCAGCCATGTTTGATGTATTTCGGAAAACAATTCTAAGGGAATATGTTAACTCACCTGACATTTCGAAAATCAAAACTTAACAGTACGAAATATTGAAAACGAAAAGTGTCGTAAATGAGGAATCTTAGGATAATGAAGTCTTAAATCATTTTTGCCTTTCTAAAATGTGCTTGTTCGAAAATTTTCACTATAATTAAGTTAAAGGTTATTATTCAACGAGTATATATACCCTACCTCTTTCCAAAATATATTTTTTGCAGGTTGCTGGTAGTTGTTGCCCGAGACCTAATACGAAAATTATCCGATTATGTCCCACTTTCTTTCATAAAACGATTGGGTTATGGGTAAGGTGCAGGCGCCTGGGAGTTGATATACGGGACCTGGAATAAAAATTGTATGAAGGTGTCCCACCTCCCTTCATAAAATTGTTGGACTATGGGTAGTGTTCAGCCCAGGTGCAGAATTATATTCAGTGTTCTGCAACACAACTCCAAGCAATTGCAATTGTTCTGCAGGCATTTTTCCGAATTTTAAAACTGCAGTAAAATAAAAAATAGACGTAAAACACAATTATCGACCAAACATGTATTACATATTTTTTTAAACACGAATCAAAATTAATTAACTTACTTTATTTAAAACCAAGACATAGTTTCAGAATTTAGAATTCTGTCGATAACTTTTGAAGTTAAATATTTGTCATTGATATAGAAGATGTGTTATTTATAAAGTGTTTGTGGTAATATGGGTGGTGTAGGGAGGTTGTTCCATAGCGGGAGAAGAAAAAAAGGTGTGGCAAGGAGCGCGCTTTTCCCTGCAGAACATCGTAACTTATAATTAAAAAAAATAATCGGACAAAATTTTGATAAAATTAAGGAAACATTGCAAAGACTTTGTTCTGCAACGCACGTCGCAGTTTTAAGTACTTTCTGCTACCGGGGTGTTCTAGCTGGCCATCAGGCTTCTGAGAGTTGTAACCCGGGTCCTGGAATAAAAAGTATTCGAAGGTGTTCCACCTCCCTTGATAAAATGATTGAACTGTGTGTATGGGTCTCATTTTTCTGTGAGTTGTAAAATAACACCTGGAATAAAAAGTACCTCAAGGTGTTCCACCTTCCTTCATAAAATGATTGATCTGTGGGTACGGGCCTCATTCTTCTTGGAGTTGCAGCCAGGAACCTGAAATAAAAAGTATACGGTGTCCTACCTCCCTTCATAAAATTATTGGAGTATGTGTATTGGGCTCGTGTCCTATGAGTTGTAACCTGGCACCTGGAATAAAAAGAATCCAAGAGTTTCCCACCTTACTTTATAAAATTATTGGGGTATGGGATGATGGGTTCAGACCCCTGGAAATTGGCATCCAATATATGGAATGAGCATATCCAAAGTATCCGAACTCTACATGCATCCAAGCCAACATGGAGAAATTATTGACCTATGGAAGTATGTGTACCCAATTAGTCCTATCCAACTTTTCCTAGCTCACGTAATTGTCCGATTCGATTTGTCACTTCAATTTATGTTACTTCACTTCATACATTCAGTCGCCTGTGTCATCGAGTCCTAGCACGTTTTCTGAAGGCCTCTTCCCTAAAATATGTACAAATATGCATTCGAAGAACTTTTAACTTGCGCGAGTGTATAAATTTTTCTGACTTCTTTTTAACACTTGTACTGTCACTGAGAAATAATATAAATGCATGAAACGATTTATAACTTTTAAACTTAAAAACAGGGTAAATATTGCAAAAAGAAAACTTTCCACATTTACCTTGCCAGTTCGCCTTCGGGTCCTGATTCCATGGTACTGTTTACCCTTCTACCGGCCTATGTTTGTACTGCACTGTATACACTGAAGTCAATGAAGTAGTAATGCAAACTTTTAGCTGGAACTTCCGTCGTATAAACCTGTACTCACGTCATGATTTCATCAGTTGCGAAGTATAATCGCATGTGTCAGGTTGGACAGTTGCCAATAGTATTATTGAATGCAAACGAGAGTTAGAGTTCGAAAAACAACTGTAGTGCGAGGTTCCATAGACATGTGTATAACGTCAATGCAGCGTACTATGGTGTCCTTGGGTTTTGCGAATCCGACAGAAGGTGCAATCAATTTCCCGAAGTTGTTTGAACATTCAACATTCCATTGTCCATTCTCGTTCAAAGTCCTGCACCTTCTAATATTTCTGGATTGCAATTTCCAGTCGAACACTATACCATGTCATCCGGTTCCGGTTGTCTAGAATTGGTTTTACAAGCATTCGTGAGAATTCCGACGGATGGTGTTGAAAACGCTTAAGTCGACTTGAACACAAATAGCGCATTGATGGGACAATACAGAAAAAAACTATTCGCGTTCAAAATCCTGCAACTACTAGAATTTCATTTTCCAGTCAGACGCTGCTCTATGTCATCCGGTACAGGTTGTCAAAAATTGGTAGTGGAAGCATTCTGACGGATGGTATTCAAACGACTTGGCTCTATTTGAACCAAACTTGCGCATTGATGTGAAAATGCGGAAAAAACTATTCGCGTTCAAAATCCTGCAACTACTAATATTCCCGAATTGTATTTTTTAGTCGATCACTACACCATGTCATTTAGTTCATGTTGTCCAAACTAGGTTATCGAAGCATTCTGGACTGCTCCGACGGATGGCGCTAACACTTCGCTTGATAAGAACCAAATTAGTTCATTTATGGGACAGTGCGGAAAGGATAATTCGTATTCAAATTTCTGTACCTATTAATACCAGGAAATTGTGGGTGGTTATTCAGATGGCATGGCTCAATACCTGTCAGAAGTATTAGATTCACTAGTAGAGTCGATACTATATCGATTTAATGCACTTCGCCGAGCTACATGTTACTAGTTAAGCTATTCCATGACTTTTGGCACTTCAGTATATAGTAGGCGAACTAAATTATATATGATAGTGGAACTTCAATTAATCTAGTACCAGATTAGTTGAAGGGTACCAATAAAATATAAATTATGTATTTCAAGTACATAAAACTTACACAAAGGAATTTTACTCATTTTCTTTGTACACTTGTTATATAATATCACATGAAAGGATTTATAATTTTTAAACTTCCGAGTATCCTTGGCCCCCTCGTTCTTGGATCTTGGTACCATGGAACCGGTAACCCCTCTATTAGGGAGGACTGTTTTTGCTGCATTATATAGAATAGTCCAGCTACATTTTATATAATTGTCGTATTTCAACTAACCTAGTACCATGGTATTTGAATAGACCCAATGAATTACAAATGTGTATTCGAAGTAATTTTAACTAACATAGGTGAATTTTGTTCATTTTCTTGCACCCTTGTGCATCTCTGCTGTATAGTAAATATCTAAAAGGATTTATAAATTTGAAAAATGAACTACACAATAAAATGCCAAATTTTTAAGGTATTCTCCTGTCCCTCTTAATTTAGGTTCTGGTATCATGGTACAAGTACCCTCTATATTCACGGGTTTGACTTTCATTGGATTATATAATAATTGAATATGGAACATTATTCGGAGAGTCAGTAAGTTCCAAATGGGGTTTACACGCTGTCAAATTGTTGTTAAAAACAATTCTATATAATTTATTTAAAATTGGCTTCTGGAGATATGTTATTTCCTTCTTGTCACCCTTATCAGAAAAGAGGGAATTTAAATACACGGCATCTTTGGCGAAGAAAGTTGAAGTTCGCTACACGAAAAACAACCCTAGACTAGCACTTCTGAGCCAAGAAGTCGGGAGGATTTTTTTAACTTTTTTGTAGGGGGAAGAGAACAAAGTTAGCGTTATTCCTACTGTGTGTGAGTATTGTAAATTCCATTTAGAAAAACTACATCCGGTGTGTTTTGCCAAACAATAGGAAGGTTATAAAACCCCTTGTTTTGTGGCATGGATCGCAGATTCTCAATGTGGGCCGATGTGTCTTCAGCTGCTATCACAGGGATAAAGGATAAGGACTCTTTATCTTCCGGGAAAAATGGATTCGTCAAAACGGTAGGTGCATTTTTGTGGATTTCGTGCTGATTAAAATCAGAGCTTGAGTAAAACAATGGTGTTATTACGGGATTTATCCAGCGGTTGGAACTTGTGCATTTTTCTGTTACAAGTTTCACTTGCAACAAATGATATAGAATTTCTTCTGGAGAGGGAAATTTAAATATTCTAAGTTTTATTGTGTGTTATAAATATGTGAAATTTGATAAAAAATGAAATAATTTTTAAAAATTTGTTTTGTTGATTAAAATATCGAATAATTAACATTGAAGAGAGGCGTGGAATTAGATTTAAAATGAAATATTTGTGAAAAAATGTGTTTTGTTGATTAAATTATTAACTAATTAGTACTGAAGAGAGGCGTGGGAATTTTGTCTAAAATGATATAATTGTGAAGATGTGTTTTTGTTCATTTAATTATCAAATAATAAATACTGATGCGAGGTGTATCATGCAAACAATTGACAGCTGTGGTTGGTAATTTTCATTAAAAGATAGTAAAAGTTGTGAAATCATAATTTTGAATACAGTGTGTATATACGATATGTATATCTATAGATAAATATGAATGTATTATACGTAATCCTATGATTATAGTGTTCTAGAAATAATTTTAAATAACACATTTAATTTATTTATAATAATCGTTCTTTAGAACTGCAAAAATATCTTAAGTTGAATATTTACTTTTCAAATAATATTTTACAGTTGATCAACATGTTGATCTAGTGAATATGCCGGTGATGAACTGTAATTAACATTCACAAAAAGTGAGGTTGAACGCTGTTTACACATAATTAGTTTGAAAATTAGAAAACAGTAAAGAAAATAGTTATGTAAAAAAACTATGCTTCGAATTTTGTTACACTTTGAATGTTATCGAGTGTTTAAGTTTCTTAGAAAATTAATTAACAAGTTTTACAATAAATGAAAATGGAGTCAGTAATCTGAATTTTAAAATATTACAAAAAGAGCTCATTAACCCTCCAAGTGGTTTCGACGAGATATCTCGTCCATCAAGATCTGACCAATTTTGTTTATGACGGGATATCTCGTCATCAAGATACTGCCAATTTGTTTTGTAATGACAACATCAAGATCTGGTCAGTTTTCTTCTATTGACGAGATATCTCGTCCATCAACATGTGACTTAATTTTTCTGATGACGAGATATAAAATCACCAAGATATTGGCGATTGTTTCATGACGACGAGATCAAGATCTGATCAATTTTCTTCCACTGACGAGATATCTTACTAATTTTGCTAATGGCAAGATGTCATCAAGATATAGCCGATTTCTTGATGATAACGAGATCAAGGTCTGGTCAGTTTTTTTCTAGTGACGAGATATCTCATTCATCAGGATCTGGTCTGATAACCACCAACCGAAATAACCATCAGCTTTATTCAGTTATTCCTTGTGTTGGTTCAGGTAAAAACAACTGACATTTGCTAGGGATATGTACTTGCCCTTTTTTTTTAAATCAACAGCAGTGTTGAATAGAAATACTTGATCAACTTAGACCAACCATGAACATTCTTCAACAAAAAACAATTCATACACATTCGTTAATTTCTAACCGGAAGAGTGAAAATCCAAGTTCTTCAAAATTATATCTGATGGTGCTTGCAAAAATTAAATTAAATGTTGAATGGAATTCTTATATTTCTTTGCAGGTTACAACAGTATTATAGGAATTAATTGCTAGTGTCAATTAAAAGCTAATAGAAAACACATTTTGTATATTGTTTTGGAAAAGTAAAGTACCTTGCCACCGCTAAATAGATTTATAAAATATGAGTTTGTTAACAAAACTTTGTGCTGAAAACAAATAGTTTCAGCACTCTTAGTACTCAAACCGTGTGATACTTAGCAATACATAATTTGGTCAAGTTGAAAAATCAAAAAACAATTCATAAATGAAAAAGGTTCATTTCCGGAGGCAAATAAACTTAGTTTAAGTTGTTATTAATAACTGCTTTAAACTTAAGACCAAATTGTATAGCTTAAGAGTTAAAAATGTTTTATGAATTAAAATGATAAAAAAACTAAAGATAGGATTATTTAAAACTCGAAACACACAATAGATTATTTACCATACCTTTAGAATTTTAAGAATATTTAAATATTTTCAACCATGTGTGATCGCATATTTTTTAAAGTTATGATTTTGATTTGTACTAACAAACAAGTTATTTCAATGTTGTTGTTTACAAATTATGCATCTTACAGTCATGCATTTTCTCTATCCTTCTTTTATCTCAGAAAAAATTAACATTACACAGCCTTTGGTAATTCATTGTGTTTAATGGCGCTGATTGATTGCTAAAAAAGACGCTACCCTCTATCAAATACATTATACAATCAAAATAGCTTTTTATTCATTTCACTTCATATTGATAATTGCCTAAAATGTGAATGAAACGCCCATTTAGATACTGCTTGATATCTAACTATTTCGTATGCAACAAAAATTTGTAGTTTAAAATCTACTTTGATTTTTTTTTAACCTTTGGTTTGATGTAATTATGTTGAGTAGAAAATGGGAAACAGATGAACTAGTATCTCAAGTGTCATTCCTAAAATAATAATCGACGATTGTAAATTTCACAGCAAAATAAAGAAAACCTCAAATACTCCTATTGGTGATGTGTGTAGGGGAAAGAACTCGTGGAACTTTAAAGCAGCTGGTGAAGGGTCGGAGTGAGTTTGCAATTTACTATCATCTGTGCTTTGCTAACTCCAAGAAGGAATCCAAGTAATTAAAACAGCATCTCTTACACAGAACTGCTGTCAAGTTATAACAGGTTTTTGTATCACATTAGCTACTACAGGGCAGTTTTCCACACGAGGATATACCACTATGAGGGAAAACCCTTTCAAGTATATTTCTATTTGATTAGCTGTTGAATGTACAGGGTCCATAAAGTCTCATTACAATTTCAAAAAATTATTACAAAGGCAAATGAAAAGACAGATAAGTAGAAATTATTACAAAATGAGAGTTATATATTTAAGTTTTTTTGCCTTGTTTAATGCGCCTCTATATGGGCACCATTAGTTGCACAAAGCACATCAAGACAGAACTCGATTTATTGCCATGTTCGTTGTAGCATACACTCATTAATGGTAGCAATGGCATCTGCGATCCTCTGCTTTAGATTAGTGATGTCCCGTACCTTTGTTCGATACACCACATTGAGATTGGGTACAGCATGTTCGTGGGTTCGTAAACGAAACATTTCCAGACCGGTGGATTGGAAGAGGTGGCCCGATTCCATGTTCACCTCGTTCATCAGATATCACTCCTCTCGACTTCTTTCTATGGGGTTATGCTAATGATATCGTGTATGCCATTGCCACCATTGATGAGGGTATACTACAGAGAACATGGCAAGAAATTTACATAATGGTGCTTCATGCTAACTAGTCGTAAGTGATAGCATTTCTGTGGATCTCATTTGAATCTATAAGTGATGGGAATTTTTAACTTTTTTACTATCTCGCTCTACTGTTTCTTTTTGTTATGATCATTCAGTTTGTGAGGCAATTGAAATGTCATTTCGAATATGAATATTATAAACGAAAACGTTAACTAACTTCGTATCTCCTTGATGAACTTTCAAGTTAAAAGCAAACGATAAGTACTTAAAGTGCTAATTAAAAACTTCTTAAAAGAGAAGAGAGAGTGTTGTTTCCTCAATTGAAAATAAATTCTTGATGGTTAAGAAAATAATTGTGTTAACCCTTTTTAAAAGAATAGAATTAATCAATAAACAAAAATAGTATCTCAGAACACCTCGGTCCTGGTAATAATGGACGTTTTACTACAGCAAAATGGCCAGTGACTACATTTTATTTCTGTTTTTAATATTTATGAATTGGTTTTTTCAAGTTTTGTATTTTGTAGTATGCATTCAAAGGGCTGAAGTCAGCAGCCTATTTTATTTTTTTCTTATATCTCACACATTTTACCTTCTTCGTTATTGTTTTTACCAAGCTCTCATATTCTTTATAAACAATATATTTAAAAAAAACAATATTTGTCGTCTGACCGTGGTTCAAAACTATAAGGTGTTATCCTCGGAATTTTCCGAGGATTGATTCTGGACCGTCAGTAGCCAGTTATGTTGCTCCAGTGAGATGTTAATTCAACTACCTACCAAAAACTAGTGTAAAAAACGTCATTTTGAAGATTGGGTGTGACCTATTTTCGAATAATCAGGATTCTTCTTTATTTACATTTGTTTTCATTCATTGCCACAAAAATTTGTAATAACTGTTTCAAAAATTAAAATTAATTATGCGACAAGTGTAACAATACACTTTAATATTCGGAGGTTTTCTGGGTTTTTTCTGAAGGTTATCTAAAATTAATCTTTAAGTCATTGGCAGTGGTTTAGCTACAAAATAGTATTCAAAGTTTTTCAGTTATTTTTTAAATGTTTTCGCGCGGAGTTTATGCACACACATACAAGGAATAGTATGAGCCTGTTTTAAATATAAACCGTTACATGTTTTAGCAAAAAAAATGTGATTCGTTGAACCAAAATATATTTATGCTATATGAAGGCTGGTTGCACCCTACGTCCTGCTTGCAAACACAATTTTAGCAACTTATTATTTTCTATTTCTGTCAGAATTTATCTACTTTTATAACTATTTAACGCCACACAGATTTCAATATAATGGATATTCTTCTATCTCCGAAAATACGGACTGATGAAGTATGAATAGCGTACGATACCACATTTGTTAAACACCTGTGTATTTGTAGATCACCTAAATACATGATGTGAACAGCTGTGGAAATACTTTCAAAATTAGCTACAACTCTACTTTGACGATGAGTGTGTGGGATTGAAATAAGCTAACGATTTGTCAGCTTTCTGCCTCTTGTAAAATATTCAACAATTACTTTAGTGCGTCTTGTTACCAACTAATTTCAAAAATAACAAATGAGCTATCATTTTGTCAAGTTATCTCTAAGGTTATTACGCAATTCTCATTGAGAAGTTTAGAATTTATTTTATTTTGAGAATTCTTCACTTTCAGAGGCGAAAGTTTACAAAACTAATTCAAATGCCTAGCCAGGCTAAATGTGCTTTTATGACACTAAAAACGCTTCGCCTAAATAAGTTTATTTTTTAGATACTTTGATTAGATATCACTTTAGACTGGTATATGATATCTCACAGGATGTTGCGCAGTTCTCATTCATAAGTTTAAAAATTATTTTATTTTGCAAATTCTTCCTTCATTTTCATAGGCAAAAGTTTACAAACAACTACGAATTGCTAGCTCTCTAGCCAGTGTAAAATTGCTATAAAATCTAACACAAAACTGGCTCGTCTAGAGCAGTTTACTTTTTAGATATTCTGATTAGCTATCACTTTTCGTACTGGCATATACTATCTCTAAGTATCTTTCGCAAAGTTCTCTTTGAAAGTTTAGAAAATATTTTATTTTGAGAATTCTTCACTTTCAGAGGCGAAAGTTTACAAAACTAATTCAAATGCCTAGCCATCTATCCAGGCTAAATGTGCTTTTATGTCTGACACTAAAAACGCTTCGCCTAAATAAGTTTATTTTTTAGATATTTTGATTAAATATCACTTTAGACTGGTATATGATATCTCACAGGATGTTGCGCAGTTCTCATTGATAAGTTTAAAAATTATTTTATTTTGCAAATTCTTCCTTCATTTTCATAGGCAAAAGTTTACAAACAACTACGAATTGCTAGCTCTCTAGCCAGTGTAAAATTGCTATAAAATCTAACACAAAACTGGCTCGTCTAGAGAAGTTTACTTTTTAGATATTCTGATTAGCTATCACTTTTCGTACTGGCATATACTATCTCTAAGTATCTTTCGCAAAGTTCTCTTTGAAAGTTTAGAAAATATTTTATTTTGTCAGGTCTTCACTTTCATAGGCGAAAGCTCACAAAACAAATACGAATGTCTAGCTGTTTATCCACGCTAAATTTAATTACGTCCAAAATAAAAACTGCGTAGTCTAAAAACATTTAGTTTTTTAGATATTCTGTGATTAGCTATCACTTTGTACTGGTGTAGTTTGCTATCTTTAAGGACATTGCGCAGTTTATAAATTAGTTAATTTCGTAAATTGTTCACTTTCTCATAGGCGAAAGTTAACAAATTAAATGCAAATCTATCCAGACTAAAATTACTATAAAGTCTAACACTGAATCTTTTCGTCTAAAGAAGTTCATTTTTTAGATATTCTTGTGAGGATCACTTTTATTTATAATCTGTAAGACATTTTCCCCACAAGAAATTTGCATTCATTCTAGATACCGCTTCTTGATCAGTGATACTGCTTCTTGACCGTGGGGAAAATAATAAGGGATGGTCAAGTTAGACACCTGTTGCTTCACATTTTTATTGTTTTTAAAACAATAAGTAATGTGCGTTTATAAAATGTGCTATAATATTACCCTATCAACATAAATATTATCTATACATTTGTTCCTCCAGTTTAAACCTTGCACTATAAAATCCCCAAATCCACTCCAATCCTTCAGTTTGATGGGACAGATCCCTGTCATACATTTATTTGAAGGCAAGAGGGTCGGGTATCAAAAATTTGGCATCCCTGTCTCTTGAACTAACGGTCATACGACAAAATGAATAAGGTCGAGCCACCGTGCACTTTTAGTTATCATACCATCTGTACATTTGTTATTTATCCCACACAGGGCTATCCTAAAGCAATATAAATATTAAGAGGCAAGAATGTCGAACACTCCATTAATTGTCACCTATGTCGACATAATAACCAAATGGCCTAATAATTGAAGTCGAAACAAACCGTGGATTTTTGTATATATTACATGTTCTTTCTTATCTATCCTACATGCGTGAAGGGGGCCAGCCATACAAATTTTGGGAGGCCATAATTTCGAGCGTTCTATTAATTGACACCCTTTGTCTTGACATAACAACCAAATGCCTAATGATTGAGGTCGAGTCACCATGTCAATTTTGGATAGCCATGCAATCTTTGCAATTTATCCTACATGCTTGAAGGCCAGCAGTCATACAAGTATTGGGAGGCACGAATCTTGGGCACCTATTAATTGACACCCTGTGTCCTGATATAGCGAGTATATGGCCTTATGAGTGAGGTCGAGCATGTCTGGACATCTATATCTACTATCGGCAAATCTGTTAATTAATTCCATATATTTGAGGGTCAGCCATCCAGTTGGTCAAATATTTGGAGGCAGGATGGTCAGATACCCCATTTCTTGATGTTGTGTCTTGGTATAGCGACATTAGGGATTAATGAGTTATGTCGAGACACCATGCATTTTTGAGTATCTATGCAATCTTTGTTATTTATCCTACATGCTTGAAGGGCCAGCCATACAAATATTGATCGACATCTTGTGTCTTGATTTAGCGACTAAATCGCCTTATGAGTGAGGTCGGAACCGTGCATGTTTGGGCATGTATATTATCTACAAATTTCGAGACTTATTGGGATTTAGAAAATATATTTATCCCGTCGCTGCAAAAAGATATAAATGTATACTCTCTAGATGAGGGGTTTGCTTTAAAATATTCCGTCATCTGACCGTGGCTCAAAATTACGAGGCGCTGTCATTGGATATTTCTCTTAGGGATTGATCCGGTCGCCAATAGTCCGTTATGGTGTTCCAGTGTGACGCTAGTTGACTACTTACCTTTTATAATATACTATATAACTAGATTGTAGAACTTTCCCCTAAGTGAAGACTTGATGATGTTCTGCAGTCTTTAATAGGTATAAAAACTAGTTTTTGTAAGAGAGTTTTTGAAAGGTCATCCGACTCTGAGCATTAGTTCAACAAATCCTGGGTATTGACCCCGTTTTAGAGATAGGTGATCCTAGTATTGTTCGGAATCCAGTATAGATCGTAGGTTACGGTCTAATTTTCCCTCGAGTAGTATGAAATGACCTATTGCGACAAACCAAAACATTTTATTCTAGATACGGATTGAGCACTAAATTCTAGAAATGTATTAAGCAGTCTGTTTTGCCCAAGGAAGCGACTGAAAGGTACAAGTCAAACATCCAATTGTAAATAGAGTGGTTCAGTGGTTTTTCTCACTGCGCTAGCAACCTGTGAGTTGCAGCAGCGTAGATTTGATACCTCCCTAGGTATAATTATCCCCTTATACAGTAAAACCTTTCCGTGTGTGTGTGTGTTTTAATGTGCTGATATACCTTCAAATGAAATAGGCAGAGCATTTGTGTGAAGTCGCTGTCATAAGATCGCAGAAGAGTAAGTCACGTCGGCGTTCGAATAGACTTGGTCCGATTGGCTATTGAAGCACAGACTGTTGTTCTTAATCACGCTGGATAATCATTTTCCAGGGGATTTCTTCAAGATATCTCATCTGACGAGATATTTCCTCAGTCAAGATCTGATTGGTGAGTTTAGCTAAAGACAAGATACCTCTTGACGTGATAACCACCTCGTCGTGACAGCCACCAGGAGGATTGTCAAACAGAAGTGACCAGAAGAAAAAACTTGAAGCTCCGCTTACACACTCCATCTGTTTCGTTAGAAGTTCGATGTCGTGAACTTGACGTTGTTTGGCGCTGCTTGGTCAAGTATGGTCTTGCGCCATACGACTCAACTACTAGTTGAAAGAGAGCTTTCGTTTGGGTTTGAAATTTGTAAATGCCTCTATTCTATTCTACTTTCTTTTTGTACATCCCTTCCTCTCCAGTTCTACAATAACGTTTGACCCATTTCAAGATACAGTTTTCACTTTGAACCTGTATCAGTGCTTCGTTTTCCATTCAACAGAGCGTGCTCAATGTACGAGAAGGTTAGCTCTCAAGCCTCTGAAACAAATTACAGAAATGATTCAGCCTTTGCTTTTCATCACGAATAAACCAACTGCCTCGTCTAACACTAACCTTCGCTCCTGCTGCCTTGGAAAAACAAAACCGATTTTATACCAGTTTTGCGAGTAAAGGAATATGCTTTCAAATTTCGCCTTTTGAACCGGATGTCAGAACCTGATCTCGACCGTCCTCAGTTAAGAAAATGGGGATTTAAAAGCTTCGGTTAAAAAAATGGGAGGACAATAGATGAAACAAGTTATCATGACATTTCATTCACCTTGTACATCCCAGTTGTAGTGATCTTAAAAGCTAAGTCTTTTTTGAAACATACTGGTGGGCCTAAAATCACGAAATGATTTCAATAGTTAGTAACTCTATTAGGGTTTTGGTTTAAAATTTACAATACCGTAGATTCTTAATACAGTTTTCGCTTAGAATTTACAATACCGTGTCTTATACAGTATTTGAAGGATATAAATTTACTCTATGTCCTTTAGCTTTTATTAGGATTTACAACACCGCAGAATCTTAAAACAGTTTTTGTTTAAAATTTACGATACCGTAGAGTCTTATATAGTATCTGAAGGATAGGAATTTCCTATATGTGGTCTTTTAGCGTTTGTTTTAAGATTTACAATACCGTGAGTCTTTTACAGTATCTGAATGATATGAATTTACTCTATGTGTTCTCTAGCGTTTGTTAAAGATTTACAATACCGTAGAATCTTGAAAGAGTTTTTGTTTAAAATTTATAATACCGCAGTCTTATACTCTATCTGATGACTAAAATTTACTCTAGGTCCTTTAGCTTTTGCTTAAGATTTACAATACCGTAGAATCTTAAAACAGTTTTTGTTTAAAATCTATAATACCGCAGAGTCCTATACAGTATCTGATGGATATGAATTTACTCTAGGTGTCCTTTAGCGTTTGTTTAAGATTTACAATACTGAAGAATCTTAAAATAATTTTTGTTTAAAGTTTACAATACAGCAGTCTTTTCAGTATCTTATGAATATAAATTTATTCTAGGTCCTTTAGCTTTTGTTTAAGATTTAGAATCTTATACAGTATCTCAAAGATATAAATTTACTCTGTCTCCTTTGGGTTTCATTTGATGTTTATAATACCGTAGAATCTTATATAGTGTCTATATGACATAAATTTGCACTAGGTCATTTAGTTTTTGTTTGAAATTTACAATATCGTAGAATCTTATACAGTATCTATCTATATTTTAAAAAATTACCGCCGCCACCGCCGCTGCCGCAGGATTGAAAACTGGTTTGTTTATCTCAATTCGTAAACAGTTTCCTGAGAAAGTACGGATCAGAAATTACGAAAATAACATGGTATGTTCTTCATAGTGTTCCCTGGACAATTTTTAAAAAAAATTTCAATGCAGCTATTAGTTTAGGGTCAGAGTACGGCTATTAGTCTTCAGTCGAGATTTTTTTTCAGAGTACTTCTAAACGAGAAGTTTTGTTGCTCGTCGAGTTTTTTTAGAAATTTCGATTTGGTTCCTGATAATATTTTTTTTTAATTCGGGAAGAATCGGGACATTTTTGCTATTTTTTGTTAAAACTATTATATCTATATCTTATTACTATTAGTTGTTCAATTTGAAAACATCGCAGTTTTCCTTAGAATGTACTCTTTCTTACGGTACAATTATTTTTGCAATTGGTTAATAAATAAATTCAATGAGATCAAAAGTTGGTCAGACAAATTTCGTACTTTTTAGACCACAGAGCTATACGCGTTCATTTTTATTCACGGAAATTAAGGTTACATTTTCTGACTAACGGGTTTGCCCGATGGCCTTGAAACTCGCTGCGCGTCATGCTCGTTTTTTCACTCGATTCTCAAAAGGTTTGCCGATTAAGTACAGATCAAAATATTACCAGATTAACATGGTTTATACAAAATTGTACAGGGAACAAGATGGAGATGGTTTTTTACTGATACGGCTGTTAGTTTAGGGTGCATTAAGTAAAAAAAAAAGTGAAATCACTTGCGACAGAAGTGTTGGTTTGCGTAGCAATCACCGGGGGTGTGCCCAAGGGGGCAGAGGCCTCGAGAAGACGTCATGGACCGGAAAGTCAGATCAGGATTATACAAATCATTAAGATAGTTTTGCCGTTGCAGGAGATTGACTCTGCAAAAGGAGTGTTGGTTTGCGAAGCAAACCAAATGGGATTGCGTAACAATCCCCGGGAGTTGGCGAGCGTAGGCGAGCAGGGGGAGGAGTCTCCTAGTAGGATATAAATTTTCATTAGGTCATTTAGTTTTTGTTTGAAATTAACATAATCGTAGAATCTTATATAATATCTGTAGGATATAAATTTAGACTAAGTGTTTTGGTTTTTGTTTGAAATTTACCATTGGCTCTTATTCAGTATCTATAAGATATAAATTTACAATAGGTGTGAAACAGAATCTCTAAACCCTCCTGGTGGTTGTGTCAGCAAAGAATTAAGGCATTAGCAAAACGTTCAAGATCTTGATGAATGAAATACCTGGTCATTAGAAAATAAAACTGAACAAATCTTGATGTACGAGGTATCTCGTCATTAGTAAAGGTGTCCAGATATTGTTGATGAGATATTTCGTCGTTTGAAAAGAAAACTGACCACATCTTGATCTCGTCGTCATAAAAGCATCGGCAATATCTCGATGACGAGCTATCTCGTCTTAAGCAAAATAGTCATATCTTGATGGACGATATTTCTCGTTGAAACACTTGGAGGGTTAAAGGGCGTTCGTTTTCTGCTTCGCGTCACGCCTAGATGTTTAGTGATCGGAGTCCATCCTGACAGCATTGCCCACCAGCTTCTCTCTATATCAATCATATTTTAACTTCTTGTACACGTCTTAGACATTTTTATCGACGATTTTTTAAAACCTCATCACGAATTTTATCCGACTTGTTGGTTACCCTCCGCGTTATTCAATTTTTTCCTTTATGTATCACTCAAGATCTTTATCACATTTATAATCATCTTTTAATTACGTCTGAAATCCAATTTTACTATTCAACTAAGATGGAGATACCCCATCTTAATCTCAATTTTTCTCCAGTTCTTATATTTTTAGCTTCCATAATTTGTTCCGTGGATAATCTATTTGTTTTTATGGATCTCATCTTTTAACGCACCAATAGCTCGCCGAGAGTTAATATACCCCTTTCGTCACTTAAATCATGTCCGTATCATCTGTTCTTCGAACACATATTTTTAAACCTACTTTTTACAGTGGTTCCGTTATTTTAACTTTTTATCAGTTTTCGTTGGTTTGAATTACTTCTTGTGTTTGGCGCAGCTTGTCTTTTTTGAGCTTTGCACCATAAAACCCAAACGAACCAACCATTTTTTGCTTTGCATAATTGTGCCCTTTCCAAAGCGTATTTTAATACACTTCCTATATATAGTGTTTCGGGTTCCAGTGCTCTGATTCAGCCCCAATAATGTTCTCCAGTTTTTGGAGTGTCTGAGGCTTGTTAACATAAACTTTGAGATAGGCCCTTAGGAAGAAATCAGGAGTTGCCAGATCTGGAGAACGCCGTTCCTAACCAAGAGTGCTCTGCCTGTTCGTGGAAGTGTTGCTTACTGAACCCAGTTCCTTAAAACACCAATTAAGCGTCTAATAATTAATTTATTAGGGTAATCTTTCATGCCATAATGACGACGATATGCTCTTTGGGTCAAAATTATTGATCCTTGGGTTAGATAGTGAAATTACACGATTCATGTTTGGTCGTCAATTTTTCTATGATTTATCCCCTAGGTCAGGAAAGGCTAACCTATCCCACGCGTGTCATAGTTGCCACGTGCGAAAATTTTGCTGGTACATCAAATATTTACAGGTGATATAAGTTTATAAGCTCCAATGCCTAGAAATATTTTCAAAATAGCAAAAACATATGTGCATATCAAGAATCTCATGAAAAACCAGATCAAGTTAAATTGACACAGGAGTTTTCTGATGTTATTCAGTCAATGATAAACGAATTTTCATCGGGACTTACGCAATTCAAGCAGTTTACAGAAAAATCACAATATTTTTAACATCCAGTCAGAATATCAACAAATAAGCTCAATTTGAAGACATGAGAAGCTGAACTTTGATGGCACAGAAATGCAATTAATCGATTTTCAGTCCACTTCTATAAGGAAACAAAAGTTTGTCGGTCTGTGAAATGCCTTAGAATTAATTGAAAATGATTGATTATTGGGCGCAATTCAAAAAGTCCAGAAGAGGAAATAATGAAAACTTGAAATGTGTGTGTGCTATTTCCAATATCCCAATATCCTTGGTTGTTTAAAAACACTAGCGACGTCTGTATTATCAATTTTCTCCCTTTACATATGCTTGTGAGTTGTTATTTTTCCAGATATATTTCATAAAAAAAGTTTGAGAAACAGGATGTCTGATAAATGTAGTTGGGCCCGTGTATTACTAATATTGATGAAATATGAACTAGATATAAAGCATTTGGCATCCAATGTACCACAGCCAAAATTCTCGTTACATATTAGTTAGTAGTTACAATTCTCATTAATTCTGCAATGTGTTTGTCATGTATCGAGTTCATCTTTATAAAACAAACGTAAGCTTTTAAATTTGTTTCCATAAAATTCTGCAATAATAAATTTTCTATTGTTGTCCTTGATTACAAACTGATTAGCACGTCAGCAACACCAGGAATCTTATTTGTATATTTCTGACACACGCACATAAAAAGATTCGCCGCCACAAGCCCTAGGTCTTTATAAAAAATCTAAAGAAAATATTTTTATATAAAATTTTATATAAACCTTAAACCTCTTCATGGCTTTCGGTGAACTCTGTAGACTGTAATAGCAAAGGGAATATTGGATGGAAGCCCATGCACGTGTCTTAAGTTTCATCGTATTTCAACATAATGTACTGTTAGTAGCGTGCAGCATCATGTAGGAAGACGGTTATGGGCAGGAAGTGAAATGAGAAAACGAAGCAACATATTTTACTTTTGGATGGAAAAGGCTCTCGTATCATTTTGCTTGAGCACCGCACACATGCAATCAATAGTATCTTGCGAAATATAAAAACTGAAATATAGATTCGTTTTTTGCAAATTCAACTATGTTTACGGGACGAAATGCTGAATTTTGATCTGTAGTAAATAGCAAAGGAAATATTGGATGGAAGTCCATCTACGTATCGTAAGTCTCATCACGTTTTAAGATAATGTACTATTAGTGGCATACACACACACAGTATCATGTAGGAAGACCGTCAGTTGCATGCAGGAGGGCGGTTATGGCAAAAAAGATCCAACCTATATTATTTTGGGGTAGAAAGGCACACCGCACGCATACAATCAATCGTATCTTATGAAAAATAAAAACTGTAACCTTGATTCCTTTTTGTCAAATTCAACTCTTTTCTGGGAATGCTGAATTTTGGTTGATTGGGTTTTATGGCGTAAACGCCATATTTGGCCGAGTTGCGTTAAACACAAGACAGATACCATCAAGTTATGGACATGCAAAAATATGTTAGAAAGAATCCAAGGATTTTTTCCAGCCTTTAGAAAGATTTTATTGGTCATACTTATCGGTTTCTCTTTAGAATGGAATCTTTTGAAAGATTCTATAGGTCAAGAAGGTCGCAATTGGTTAGGAGTCATGCGGGACGTCTGTAGTTTGAAAAGTAGAATTATGTGCGTGAACGCCTTAGAAAGTTTAGAAATCCGACAGCAAAACCTCATGTTCCAATAGAAAGATCGTAAGTCTTCTGTCTCCTCCTGTTGACACCGAAGAACCTCTTCGACGGATCTCATCCATCAAGATCTGGTCAATGTGCTACGGTGGAGATATTACCGATTCTTTGATAATGATGAGATCAAGATCTAGTCAGATTTTTTCTAATGACGAGATATCTTTTAAATCAAGATCAGGACAGTTTTGCTAGAAGCGAGATACCTCGTAGGAGACAAACACCAGCAGGGTTAACCCTCCTGGCACTCTAAGAGGTATCTCGTCATTAGTAAAATTGACCAGATATTGATTGACGATACATCTCGTAATCAGAATAAAACTGACCAAATCTTTATCCCGTCATCATAAGATATTCTTAAAAGATTTTGCTGTTGACGAGATATATCCGTCTTCAGAGAAATTGCTCTGATCTTGATAGACGTTCACTTACTGTCATTTTTCTCTACTCGATGGTTAATTAAACCCAGACGGTTTGTATTAGATTGAAACTACAACCAACATCCTTACTTCTTTTCTACATTCAAATCTATAACCTGTCGTACCGAGATTTATAATGGTAGCAACATGGACACCTGGGAGCATTTCTTTCTGTTTGAAGTGCAAGTTCTTCAAAATATGCTTAACTAATCCACCTTGCAAACATATATCAGTACTTAAAACTGCTGTTCCTAAATGAGAAGCGCATGGTTTCCTTTAATAGTTTCAAAGGCTACCATCCTTTCAAATAATCTTGATCAAGAGGCAGGCTGTAACCTCTTTTGAAACAATCTTGGCACGATATCAATGGACGGGAACGTATGAGAGAGATGGAAAGAGAAACTAAATTCTTAAGACTTTGTTCACGCTGTCATTCTTCAGTGTCTTATCTAAGAAACGTACTACAAAATCCATCAACTGATGGTAATAAACACTTAATGAGTGGAGGTTGGAGTTTTTAAGTCCTTATGTGTCTTGTCTTAGAGGAAACCTACTATTGAAATCCACGGAATGATAGCAATAAACACTGAATGAGTCGGAATTATATTAATAGTCATTCTTCAGTTCTTCAGTGTCTTATGTAAGAGGAAACCTACTACCAAAACCCATCAACTGATGGTAATAAACACTTAATGAGTTGAAGTTATATTAATAGTGTCATTTGGAAGTGCTTAGGTGTCTTATTCCAGAGGAATCCTACTTCTGAAATCTTCGTTTAATAGTTGTAGGCATTAATGAGTGGGGGATTTGTATTAATAACCTAATAATAAAGTTTATATGTCAAAATCTGATTTAATTTATTCTGGTAGTACTTTTTCTGGCCAATCGACGATCCGTTGGTGACGGTCTAATTAGCCCTCGTGTATCAAAAAAGTATGGCCGTAGAGTGACAAACCGAATCTTGCAGATTTAGTTCTAATTAAATCATAAAACATATTTTAAAACAAACCCTTCTTTTCTAACAAAATAATATTTAAAAAAAATTCAAATGATTAAATTTGGTGTAAAAATGTAATAATAGAATAAGTGTTTCAAATGAAAAATCGGATGCATCGAAAGTATTATCCTAAATTCACACTTAAGTTTATTGAGCATTTAAAAAAAATACATGTATCACCTTTCATCGAATTGTTAAAATAATATATCTGGCAATACTTTGTAATAGAAATAAGACTTAATAATCAATCAAGACCAGTTTAGATGGTGATTCCCTCATTAAATCAAAAGTGTTGATTCCGAAAGTATTATTTTTAGGCCCTCCACACAATGGATGAGATATCTCGTTCATCAAGATCTGGCCGATTTTGCTAACGACCAGATTTCTCGTCATCAAGACACTGTCGACTTTTTTTTTATGATGACTAAATGAAGATCTGGTCAATTATAAATTTTTAACATATAAAACAGATTGCACATTTCAGTACCAAAACCTTTCACATTTTTCATACCCTGTACCGGCGACCCCATTTTCTATACGGATGTTCTGATTAAATACAAAGCACACTAAATTTAATAAATCTTATTACCTAGGTTATGCAAACGGAAGTGTAGCACAGAACTATAAAGCCGATGGCCCTTAAATAGGGTCCTTGTTTACTTCCTGGTGTAAATCAACTACCCTAATGACGAGATTTATAAATTTTAAATGTAGAAGAAAAATTGCTCATCCCAGTAAAAATATTTCACATATTCCGTTGCCATGGCAACAGAGATACCTTCCTTATTGGGGACCTGATTAGGCACTGAAGAGAAGTACATTGAGTAGATTCTTAAGTCCTATTTTGTTAAGGCATGTCTACAATCCGTTGTACAGAACTATAAAGCTGGCGGCACTTAAATATGGTCTTTTTTACGTTCCGGTGTAAATCAACTACTTTAAATTAACTCTACAACAAATATGATGTTTATAAATTTTAAACTTAACACACAGGTTGCTCATCCCAGAGCAAAAACATTTCACATATTCCATTGCCATGGCAACGGAGACCCTTTTCTTATTGGGGGACTGATTAAACACTTAGGTGGTATACATTGAGTAGACTTTTAAGTCCTGTTGTGAAATATGTTTTACAGAACTATAAATAAGGTCGCGTTATTTTCGCTCAACCACAACTGTAACAACTTGTCATAGTGCTTATGAATGTGACAATTACCCTAAATCAAAAAAAAATAAAATAAAAAAACACAATGTCTGTACAGCTACTTTTGATCAGACATGCTGAACTCCAAGCTACGTGCGAAAGAAGCGGTGTGTTCTCATTAACGGTTCGGAATTTCCAGCTGGTGTAATGTATTTATAGGACGTCTCGTTGCCGAGACGTTAATAGAACACGTTCTGGGGAGAGAACTCAAGACCGAGGCAGAAATCTAAGCATCCTTGTGGTGGTGTTATTCTTTTGTGTTTTGTGTACCTGTTTTTGAAAACAACGCCTTTCTTCGCCTGAGTGTAAGAAAAATATGAAATCTACCAGACGTAAAACTAAGTACACAGCCTTTACTTTTCTAAAAAATTCGTTGATTAGAAAATTTGCTTACTTGAAATCCATGTAAAATACATTTTTTAGAAAAAACTCAAACAAAATTTCTTGTTTTGACTTCAGTTGATTTATACTCCTCCAAATTAAGAAATGAAGGGCTCAGCGAAACTTAGTGATAAGCTAAAGAATGAAGGTTCCGTAAAGAAAAAGTAATGTAATAAGTAACAAGTCACACGTTAACGTTTTTTTTAAATAAGTAACGTTTATATTATTTACAATTTTTTTTTAATTCAATAGCTTTGTTTATTAACGTGATTAAATTTTAATCGCTTATTATCTGTACGTCTTGTATACGTGATGCCGTTCTGAAATATATCTGAATCTTCAGATTCAGATATATTCGGGTTATATCAGCCCTCGTGTACCATGAAAGTAACATAGAGTGACAAATGAAATCAGGTATATTTCGTCTGAATATAGAAAATATGTTTGGTTTACATGATTCACAATTTTTTAAACTTAGATTGCTTAGATTTTTATACTGACTTATTAACATGATTAAATTTTAATCGCTTATAAATTGTACATATTGCCTTAGTAATGCATACTGTTAAATCTGAAGATTCAGATATATTCCGGGTCATATCAGCCCCTGTATACTATGAAAGTAACGTAGAGTGACAAATGAAATTAGGTATATTTCATAGGAATATATAGAAATTAAGTAAGGTTTACATGATATACCAGATATTCGTAGGAAAAAAGCCAAATTCGTAAGGGGGCAGGGAAAAGGGCCCTGCACAGGCATGGCACCCTGGACAAAGGGACGCACAAAAAAAAAAGACTAGAATTCAAAAATAACATTTAAAATTTTAATTAATAAAATTATAAAAATCAGGTTATATCTGTCATCAAATCTTTCTCTATAATTTCGAGTTAATGTATTCTTGAATATATGAATTATAGTGCTGAAATGACGACCAGAGAAGGGAAACAAGAATATTTATCTTCATTCTTAAATGCAAATCAATGATCTTGTATGTTTCTTGTGACCACAAAAGAGCTATTTCTAAACCATTGCAAATAGTTTTTGTTATTTTTTCGTACAAATATATATCAAGGGGCCCCAAAACGAAATTGCATGTCAGGATGCATGGGTGGGTTGTTAATTAACGTCGTACTGGAGCAACACAATTGGCGACGGTCCAGGATCAATCCGGAAAGGAAAAATCTAAGGACAAAGCCTCGTAATTCTGAACCATGGTCAGATGGCGAGAACACCACATGAACTGGCACTCTCCAAACTTCCAGATCACGCCAACATGAGGACATTTGAGACCCCGACAGATTTAAAATGCACCAGCTCCCGTGTACACGACCGTCTTTGACTAGAGCTAGTTTCGAACTCGCATCCCTCCGATTGCTAATCCGTTCCTCTTCCAATAGCCCGTTGTTTCTCAAGTAATTAATTAAATATCTACCTACCGTTGCGAACTGTTCCTTAGAACTGTTACAGCGATCCATACATCGTTAACTTATTGGTAAAGTTCTAGTTGGTAAAGTACTAGTTGCTAAAGTTCTAGTTGGCAAAGTACTCGTTGCTAAAGTTCTATAGTTGGTAAAGTAATTGGAAAAGTATTGGAAATGGTCATGACAAAAAAATATTGAGATTAAAATGTCGCAACTCCCCTAGAAAAGAGTTACACTACCCTACAATAACGTACCGGACAGCAATATGTAATGGTATAAGGGAAAGATTATTTGCATTAATAGGAGATGGTCCCCCACGTGCTGCAATTACACTAGTATTCCTTCTGGGCATACTCTCAACAAGGTTTTGATACACAGCTATGGGTATTTGCGTCCATTCCTGCTGCAAGTATGTCGCCAGCTCAGCTGTTGATTTCATACACTGTTAACTGGTCCATAAGCATCGCTCTAACTCGTCCCACAAATGCTCTATGGAGTTTAGGTCGGGATTCTGAGCATGCCAGGAAAGACGTTTTACATCCATACCTTGATACCACTGCTTGACAGAGGCTGAAACATGACATGGTGTTTTGTCGTCCTAACATTCATCCATTTCATAAAATTTCCAGAGCGTAGGAAGAACCTGATTGTCCAAAATGTTCATGTAGGCGTAGGTGTTCAATTTACCAGGAACAGCATGCAAAAATCCCAGGCCATACCACGAAAAACAACCTCAAACAAGTAGGTAGTCGGATTTTATGCAAATCCGCTGGCGTCCGGTCCGTTATTGTAGGGTAGTGTACTTCTAAAACAATGTTAATTTTTTACGGTAGAGCCAAAAGAATGATAATATTTAAAGCATATTTTACTTATCAATATAAAGACCGCAGTAGCCCAGTTGGAAATACACAGTTCATTCACATTAATGTGTCCACCTGTCAAAAGCCAGAATAACAACTTTTGGCAGAGGGGACCGCTGCGAGACGTGCAGGAAGAGAGTCAATTAGGTTTCTGATGATGAGTACACCCAGTGAATGCCAGGAAAACATTCCCCAAACCATAATGCTCCCTCCTCCAGCCTGGATCCTTCCGGCAATTGTTGCAGGGTGTTTGCTTTCAGACGTTTCACGCCGTATACGCTAACGTCCATCTGTCCGATGGAGCATAAAACGTGATTCATCGGAAAAACCACCTGTCGCCACTCTGTGGACGTCCAGTTGCGGTACTGGCGTGCAAATTCCAGCCTTCGTCGCCGATGAACAGCAGTCAGCATAGGTGCATTAACCAGGCGTCATTCTGCGGAGGCCCATGATCAGCAACGTTCGCTGAACCGTTGTTGAGAGTACACTCTTGGTAGCCCCTTGGTTCATCTGGGCGGTCAGTTGCTCAACAGTTGCACGTCTATTCGCCCGAACGCATCTCCGTAGCCTTCGTTCGCCTCTGTCATCAATAGCCCGTGGTGCACCACATCTGCCACGCCGCTGATTTTGGATAGTGCCATTTTGCCATGCACGGTATACTTTTAACACGGCGGCACGCGAATAGTTCACAAAATTAGCCGTTTCCGAAATGCTTCCACCCTTGGCCCGAAAGCCAATAATCATGTCGTTTTGGACGTCGGATAAATCGCTACATTTCTGCGTTACGCCAACGATTGAAATGCTTTCCGATGCCCTAGGACATCCTTTATATACACTCCACTGCAATGTGCTGACACCTGCTTTTATGATTGGTTATTTCACGTTGACGTCGAAAGTAGGTGGTGGTCACATTAATGTGACTGGACTGTGTATAATCCATTAGCAATCGGTATGGTATTTTAACTAACGTTGCACTGGAGCAACACTAAAGGCTATTAACATTAGCAATCGGAGGTTTGCGAATTCGAAATTCAGTCCAACCAAAGACCGACGTGTACACGGGTTCTGATGCAAGTAAAATCTGTCGTAGCCACAAATGTCCTCGAGGTAGATTGGTGAGGAGGTTTGGAGATCCCGATATCCAGGACCGCCATCAATAGTTCCTTGTAATTGCTCCAGAGCTACGTAAATTCAACTACCTACCTTATCCACTAAATGAAATGGAAATTCTCAACCAACGGATCAACCAAAGACCTGTATGTGGGTTTGCGTTATTTACGGTAAACGTATCCGTTATAAGATTTTTTTTTTAATTTAGACTAAAAATCCAGTTTTGCTTCATCCAAGTCATTAGCTTATGCCAAAAATCACGTCAGCGTGGGAAAAAATCAGATTAAGTTAATTATTAACTGTCTAATTTAGATATAACCATAGCCCGTTGTGTTGCTCTAGCGCGAGGTTAACTAAAATTACCATTACCATTACCATTACCAGATATAACCAGCTAATTAGCATGTATTTTAAACATTTATATCTCAAATTCTAAAAATTTACTCAGAAAACATTCCGTTTGGAAATTATTCCTAATATTATTCTTCCTGTTTTGAACCTTAATCAAGTTACTAGAGAGAATAGGTTATTTTTTACAATTGTTTTCATCAAGAAAGTCTAAAAAAAAAAAGATTTTTCAAGAATTTTAATATTTAAAAATCAACTAAAAATTAATTTCTGAACTAAAGTCTCTGATTGAGGTTCAGAACATCTACTGTATTATTATAGATTATACTGATACCAAAATAATTATGATAGATAAATTCATTGTAAGTTATCACTATTTAAACAAAACATCGTATTGTGTGCAAAAACACAGTTCTTCAGGAATTCAGTTTAAAGTTTTGGAAACGTGGTTGTTCTGGTCACAGTATCTAACGAAAAACCATTGTAACTGGAACAGCATTCCTAATATTTACAAGATCTTGGTATCGTTTAACAGCTAAGAAATTGGAAAATATTTTGAAGCAATAAAAACAAAATTGATTTTCTGCTCAATTTTCGTGATTTCTAGAGTATGCATATACCTTAAATGTGCCGTGGCCTCAACTGTCATCACATTGACGTGGTGAGGTAATTTGGATACCAGCTCAGTAGTTGAGTAGGATATCATCTCATGTGTTGACCCCGTCATTTAACCGTGGTTCAAAATTATGAGGCGTTGATCTCGCATCTTTCCCTTCAGGAATGATTGTCATCAATACCCTGTTGTGTTGCTCCCAATGCGACGTAAATCCAACTACCTGCCTCCTTCCCGTTTCGAGGTCCCCATAAAATGATTGGGGACTATAGGGCTCAGGCCCAAGAAGTCGGCACCCGCTGCTGTAAGTAACCGAACAATTCATACATAATACGCGTGAAAAACACAGCTTAAATCATAAATCTAAATAACATAGTCTTCACTTCGTGATCTTAAGAGAGAATTTCTTGAAGTTGTCCGTATGAACCAGGTTCGTTCTCTCAAATCCAGAGCGATAAAGCTGAGGTAAAAAAAGTGCTTTTACAACACGCTGCTCGCTCTCGCATTCTAATCTATTATTCTATTGTTCACTTCTAATGCCTCCTGAAACTGACATTCCATCGAAAAAAAGGCCATACCAATGCATATGCGAAAAATAAAATGCTTCCGTCCATTGTCAAGAGATGAAGTTTTTAGTATGATAGACAGTAAAAGAGTTGACTGTCCTGTTCCAATCTCCGCAATACTTGGACAAAACGATGTTTTTTTTTCAACCACTCCTCCGTCTTGCAAATCCATAAAGAATTCGAATACGGGAGAACTTCCCGATTTAACCTTCTTGCTGGTTGTCTCCGAGGAGTTTCGTCGTTGGCAAAACTCACTAGATCTTGATGGACGAGATACCTTCTCATTAGAAAAAAAACTGACCAGATCTCGATACCGTCAGCATAAAAAAACGGCATTATCTTGATGAAGATACCTCGTCATTCGAAAAATTGTTCAGACCTTGATGGACGAGATTTCTCTTCGAAACCACTTGGAGGGTTAAACCGCACCTACGCTTTGAGTTCTTTCTTACTTGTGTGAGGCTTAGCTAAACAAATGAATACAAGTTACTCCAAAAACTCAAAAAATACGAAAGAAAAGGGGAGAATAAAAAATCATGATTTTAAGTTCCTCTAAATATTCTCTCTATGTATAAATCGATTTGGTCTTCATATTTTGTTTGCTCTTTCTCTCTTTATGTGTCTCTCTCGCGCTCGTTTAGCACTTTGTGGGGCTCCAGTGTGACGTTAATTAAAAACCTTCCAAAAAATACTTCGCTCTCGTACACTCTTTATCATTCATGTTTGTTTGGGGAAAGGGTTTCTTCAATTTCCGCCTTCAAAATATTTTCCATTTCTTTTCTTTCCTCCTTTATGCTTCCTCTCTCTCCCCTCTCTCCTCTCTCTTTCTGTTCTCTCATTATATATCTCTTTCGCTCGTACACACTTCATCTTTCATGATGTTTTCTTCAATTTCCGTCTTCTAAATCTTCTTCATTTCTCATTTTCCTTTATTTGCTCTTTGATCCTCCCTCTAACTCACCTGCTTTCTTTTTATGTTTAACTCTATATCTCAGCTTCCCTCTGAACAGAGGAAGAAGAATTCAACCTGTATTCACAAATTGAACCTTTTTCTTTTTATACGTCTGTCTCCTATTGTGTAGTCGATTAAATATACAAGGTTTTGGACACAGCTATTTGTAAAGTATATTTAAATTGATATGTTTATACAGAAAAGAACCGAGCATAACGTTTCAAACACCAATAAAGTTCACAATACAATAAAACCTAACATTATATCTTTCATATCTGATATTCATTATAAGAGTTAAATTCACAAACTATACACAATTCACACAAATAGTGTTTCGGTATAAAACAGTCGCAGCAGCCGGTTGGTTAGAGCTAAAGTTCCCAACGTTTTTGAATCTTGGAGTCCTTTTTAGAATCAATGTCTATGGCGGAGCCCCTTAGACCTGACCTATGTTTTGCAAGTTGATGGTGTCTAGGATAACTAGTACAGAAGGGAAGAAAAGGGATATAGGGGGAGAGAGTAAAGAGATATTCAAACGATTGCACAACGTCAATGCAAATAAATTATATTTTTAAAAGTTTGAAATTTACCATAATATCTTAATTTATTCTCAATACCACCACCAATACACATGATATTGTCAAACTTGGATGCATAAAAGTTCTTCCAAAGTTCAATGAATCAAATCATTTGCGTTTCAATAGATTTTATAGTGCTCGCGACATCAACAAAATAAGGAACCCCTCAATAAACTCAGTTCTTTGTTCCTTTGTTCATTACATCCAATTCAATTCATATTCGTTCATTACTTGCTATTCGAAATTTTTATTATTCATTTTAGAAGACAATCGTATTTAATTTTACTAAACTGCACTATAGTGCAACAGTAAGCCTAAGTGAAGACATAGCATAAAATAACCTATAAACGTTTAATGAGACAACTGTGGTTACATTTGTTTGCACAGTTTTTTATGCGGAGCCCCTTTGATTTACTATTTGGATTCTACTTTTCGTTTCTTAGCCTTTATTTAATTTAATTTTTATTTATTTTTATTTTTTGAGAGAGAGAGGGGGGCCGCGGTCCACAGGTTGTGAACCACTGGGTTCGAGCATTCGTTAGGAGAGCGATAGACTGAAGCACTTGACATCAAGTTCGAATCATGTGCACCGACGCCAGACTGGTTGCACGAAGTTTCTTGGTTTCTACAAGTCGACACGTAAATGCAGGCCAGCTTCTCCTGAGTCCTCCAGGATGTATTTTGAGCCCCCGAGTTTACGAGAGAAAGAAGTAGGTTGAGTATGTCTCTGATCATAACCAACTAGTCAGTACCATCAAATCGGTACCATCATATCCGGATCGTAGTAAGTCGTAGATAGTTATACCACAAAGAAGTATTGTAATTTAATCTGCAAATTCAAATTTGCAAGTAATTCAAATTTACAAATTCGATTATGCATCATGGGACTCGCGAACGTTAAATCTGTCGTGGCCTAAAATGTCCTCACGTTGGCGTTAGTGTGGAAATTTGAAGAGGTAGGGTGCCAGCTCTCTTTGGGTTTGATCCGGATCGTCCCCAGTAGCCCATGGTATTGCTCCATTGAGACGTTAATTAAAAATACCAAATACCAATACCTTATAGATCAGATTTCGAAGCATGTGTTGGTGTTAGTTTCGGCAAAGAATATACCCGATGTTTTACTCTTTATATTTTTCTACCCGTTATCTTTTTCAATCCTGTCTTCCTACTCTCCTTACCTGTTTCCCCTTCCCTTTTTCTCTATTTTCTTTATTTTTAGATATTTCTCTTTTCTCTTTGTGTCATCATCTTCCTTTCAAACCTGACCCCTTTTTATCTCCCCTGTGTCCGTTCCTTGTTTAGATGGGGCTGGTTTATGAATTGGTATGTAGGTTTATGTCAGTTTCGTATGGATGAAAAATGAAGTATGGGATAAGGTTGAAGTTCGTACGGTGCTTCACGATTTGATTTGTGAAGGTCGTAAGAGTGTCACCAAAATGAGCAGCAAGCTCTGAAGTTTCTGTAGAAAGACAGATACGTTTATTCACTCAAATGCTAATCACTTGTACGGGCCGTCCTGACTCAGTGGGTATGTCATTGCGCCAGCAACCTGCGAGTTGTAGGCGGCGCAGATTCGATTACTCCCTGGTGTTATTTCTCTCTTCTGTATCAGTAAAACTTTCCTTGTGAGTGTATGTACTTGACGTTGCATGTGTTGTGTTTGACGCAGCATAGTCAAATATGGCCCTTGTGCCATTTAACCCCGGTTGTAAACGATGCAAGTTCTATTCCCATCGCTTACCTTGGTTGCACTTATCGACTGTATGTCCGTAAAACTTTCCATGTGCGTGTGAATGTCCATTACTTGACATTGTCTCTCCAGTGTTTGGTGATGTGCGGCCAAAATATGATCCTTGCCAAAACCCAACCAATCAACCCGTTCTAATCAACAAGATACCTACCTCCAAATTTGAGGTTCACGTTGGCGTGGTATGGAAGTTAAAAGAGTGTGGTGCCAGCTCAGGTGTGGATCTTGTCCCCTACCGTGGTTCAAAATTACGAGGCATCCTCGGATCTTTCCTTTCAGAATCGATCCCGCATCGTCACGAATAGCTAGTCTTATTTCTCCTGAGCGACGTTAATTCAAATATCTACCTAGGCGTACCTAAGCTTGATATTTTCAAATCAACGATTGTTATTTTCTGTGCATAAATATATATTAGTTAAGTACCATATAACTATGTAGCCCATCAACAAACTGATGAACAATATCTTACTGTGCTTACTGTTCTCTGTTCTTTAAGGCACCAGATACTTTTATATGTAACATTTTATATTCGCTATATTTTTCAACACTCCATAGAAATGAACACCAACACATCTACCTTAAGATATTACATCGCCAATAGAGACGATAAAATTCCAAATTAACTACCACGTTAACTTTCTGTTATAATCAGCTGCAAAAGTTAGCCATTACGTTACTTCTAACAATTAATAACAAAGCTGATTAGCCGCTAACACTGTAAATTGCTTACTAATAACAAAACTGCTAAACAATTAAAAATAACTATCATTACACCTTAGCAATAACAGTTGGCACTGTTAATAATAAAAAAAAATTCCCATCTTTTGTAGCTAGCTTCAAATAGAGGGTTAGGGAGTTAGGAGCTACGTACTGTGCATGACAAACACCACTAACCAATCAGATACCAAGGAACATCAGGGTGAGATGTCTGCATATACCCTCGATAGAGTTAGTTTTTAACGTTCTTGTTTTCATGATTCAGTGGACGTTTGGATAATATGCCAGCTCAGGTGTTCTCGTCATCTGACCGTGGTTCAAAATTACCTGGTGTTTTCCTCAGATCTTCCCTTTGGGGATTGATCCCGAATCGTCACCGATAGCACGTGTGTTGATCCAGTTCTACGGTGATTAAAATACCTACCTACCTACCTGATTCAGTCGATGACTTTTCTTTCACCAAGGGTAATTGGTAATTGGTAATTTTAGTTAACGTCGTACTAGAGCAACACAACGGGCTATTGACGACGGTCCGGGATCAGTCCCTCAAGGGAAAGATCCGAGGACAACACTTCGTAATTTTGAACCACGGTCAGATGACGAAACAACACCTGAGCTGGCACCCCACTCTCCAAACTACCACGCCAACCCAACGTGAGTACTTTCGGCCACGACAGATTTAAGGTGCACCAGCCGCCTCTACACCATACGTTTACAAACATCCATGCCCGGGCCCGGATTCGAACCAGGAACCTTCCGATCTAGAGGCTAACACCTTAACCACTATACCGGTTGGTCGGCTCTTTCACCAAGGGATACCGGGCTTCAATGAACATTACGCCACTGAGCAGAACTATCAGTTTTGTGGATTACAAATTCAATTTCATCGAAGTATTTTTGGACGGTGGACGGTATAGAACACGAAGTCGGTCTTAACGAGTATTTTTGGTAGATTTGTCACGCCACACACCGTTCTTGGCTCACACAACTTCCATTCAAAAATGTTTAACGACCTGTTAAAATCACTCACACTTCAATTATCACTGTTTCTCAATCCTTATATCGTCGATAGCTCAACTTCACATCCTATTTTTTTACGAACCATTAAAATCTGATTCACAACCCACACGTTGAGAATCCCTACTCTAGACTGTCTGACCAAGCCAGTCTATTAACAAGTGCTTTTTGTATACATGTCAAGCCACAACGCACTGTCCCTGTATCAACTTCACATCCTAAACAGTTAATCAAGCTATTAAAATTCAACTAACGACTCATATTTTGAGTAACCTTTCTTGTTAAGCCACATATTCCTGGACCAACTTCAAATCCTAAAATTTCCCACGACCCATTAAAATTCTGCTCACAACGACCCACGTTTTGAGAATCCTTTCTTGTCAAGTCACATATCGTTCCCTGGCTCAGCTTCACATCCTAAATTTTAACGAGCCATTAAAATCTGATTCACGACCCACACGTTGAGAATCCGTACTCTAGAATGTCTAACCAAGCAAATCCATTAAAAAGTATTTTTTGTATACATATCAAACCACACAACGTGTACTGTCCCTGGACCAACTTCAATTTATTAAAATTTTAAGCGACCAATTAAAATTCAACTCACAAGTACCCACATTAAGAGAATACTTTCTTGTCAAGCGACATATATATCGTCTCTGTATCAACTTCACATCCTAAACTTTTAAGCGACCCATTAAAATTCGACTCTCACGACCTACACTTTGAGAATCCCTGCTCTAGAATGTCTAACCAGGCCGGTCGATGAACAAGAACCTCCAGAAACATACCGGTGATCAAATCTGTTCCTCGTGTTTTCATAATTTGGCAGACATCCACTTTCCAACCTCGTCATTCAGACGTAATCAACTTCTGTCTTTCGTCGTACTTCTCAGTGTGTAGTGTGTGCGTGGAGATAGGTAGGTGGTTGATTAAAGTCACACTGGAGCAACACAACGTACTATTGGCAACGGTATCAATCCCGGGTGGAAATATCCAAGAACAACGCCTCGTAATTTTGAACCACGATCAGATGACGAGAACGACATCTGAGCTGGCACTTCATTCTCCGTGTGTGTGTGCGTGCGTGTGTCTGTATACCCGCACGTTTTGGTAATTGGTAATTGGTAATTTTGTAATTAACGTCATACTAGAGCAACACAACGGGCTATTGACGACGGTCAGGGATCAATCCATTAAGGGAAAGATCCGAGGACAGCACCTCGTAATTTTGAACCACGATCAGATGACGAAGAAACACCTGAGCTGGCACCCTACTCTCCAAACTTCCACACCAACCCAGAGTGAGGACTTTCGGCCACGACGGATTTAAGATGCACCAGCCGCCTCTACATCATACGCTTACAAACGTCCATGCCCGGACCCGGATTCAAACCAGGAACCTTCCGATCAAGAGGCTGACACCTTAACCACTATACGGTTGACCGCACGTTTTGTACTACGTGCACCACAAAAGTAATACTTGCATGGATCGGATAAATTACTAACAATGACAATTTTTATAAAAAGGTTACTCTGGAAACCGGGCTACCGATGACTAGGAATGTATGCATTTTAAATTAACGTCGTACTGGAGCAACACAACGGGCTATTGGCAACGGTCCGGGATCAATCCCCGAAGGGAATGATCCGAGGACAGCACCATGTAGTTCTGAAACATGGTCAGATGACGAGGCAACACCTGAGCTAGCACACCACCTCTCCAAATTTCCACACCACGCCAAATCAGATGACTAGGACTCGATAACATGGAAACGATGAAAGTAATGATTGATTCTAGCAGAACCTATAAAAATATGCGTGTTTGTAACATTGTTTAATAGTTTTGGAAGACGTACCGTCAACTGAGGTGACTTTATCCGCCAGGTGACTTTGCCTAATTTTAAGTAATGGTAATGGTAATTTTAGTTAACGTCGTACTAGAGCAACACAACGGGCTATTGACGACGGTCCGGAATCAGTCCCTTAAGGGAAAGATTCGAGGACAACACCTCGTAATTTTGAACCACGGTCAGATGACGAAGCAACACCTGAGCTGGCACCCCACTCTCCAAACTTCCACGCCAACCCAACGTGAGGACTTTCGGCCACGACAGATTTAAGGTGCACCAGCCGCCTCTACACCATACGTTTACAAACATCCATGCCCGGACCCGGATTCGAACCAGGAACCTTCCGATCTAGAGGCTAACACCTTAACCACTATACCGGTTGGTCGGCCCTAATTTTAAGAAAAATGTTTTTGGTGGTGTTCTTAGTTGGTCGTTTATGGCGCTGCAGTCGCCGAGGCATTCATTTTACATGTAGATGAGATGACCCTATGTTTGTGCGCGTTGTTTTCTTTTTGATAACGAGATGAATTCCATCAGCTATTATTGTTATTGGTAGATGTAATAAAGATTATAAAACTATTATAGTTTTGGTTTCGAACCTTTACTGAAAGTTTTTATATTAGTAGGCAATGTCTACCAGGGGAATTTGGGGTCACTTCGTCCATTCTCTAGTTGTTATTTCATATTGTAATTAAAGATTCCCGCATTTATTGGGGTATTGTAATATCAGAAAAAAATTCGAACAACATTGTTGCTGGCTTCAAGAAATGCGGCATTGTCCCTCTGAATAGAAACGATGTCCTCCAGAGTATCCCTGGTGCGATCACACATGATTGTGGCGACAGGCGATCAGGTGTAAGTGATACACTGGTGGCATATTTGAAATAATGGAGAAAACTGACCATCAACAGAGGAACGTTCCTCGGAAAAAAGTATCTGTTCCTGCAAGAAAAGCTATTTTCGAGGAAGATGTACAGGAGGATGACGTTCCTATCCCTTCAACTTCACGTAGACCCGCTTCAAAGAAGAGACGACAAGATGAAGATCTGAGCAGCCAGGAAAATGACATTTCTTACCATGACTCCCTGAGCCCTTAAACAACTGAATGTGAAGACGAGATCTTGAGACAACATATATTCAGTCGCAACCCCATAATTTCGAAATTTTCGACTTCGTGATAATAAGACTTTTTTTTGGGGGGGGGGGAAATCAATAAAACACTACATGGCGAAAATTATGTACAAGTGTGAGGATGGAGATTTGGAAGGTGCTGGACGAGTCAAGTGTTTCTGTCAACTATATTGTGCTCAAGCGAACTCTTTCTAAAGAAAGGCGAAATGTCTTCCAGTTTAGCAAAGACTTCTCTAAATATTTTTGAACCTAAATATATTTACGATTATTTAGTTTTTTCTGTTTTTTGTTTAGTTCCTTCAATTTAAATTGTTTAATAGAGTTATGAGTTTCTTTTTCAATTAAGTCATATGTAGGAGAAAAGGGGGACTCTTGAACCATTTTTGACAAAATCGCTCTCTGACAACATTTTGATCTCAGCGTATATGACAGTATGCCTTAATTGAATCTTAGTTATCACTCTACAATTGGATCAGGTTGTAGTGGCATTATCTACACTACAAAGACATCTGGAGGCATTTAATAAAATCTGGAAAAATGTTTCAACCGACCCCATAACCGGGGCGGCTGTAACAGTGATTGGGGTCAGTTGTAACACTAGAAAAATAATGAGATTTATGTTGTTACATATTTATTTATTAAGTAAAAATCACAGAATATGGTCATTTATCGTTATTACTAATGATAAGGCACAACATTAACGTCTTACGTAAAAATCAGTCTCATTGCTATTCGAAAAAATAACTAAGCCTAAACTTTATAAACCTCAATTAAAAACTTAACTTCAGCAGTATAAGCTTAAATAAATTTGAAAACTTATAAAATTCAATGAAAGTAACAAAAATAACTTATCTGCGATAAAACAAATAAAATAATAATGAACAAAATCTTACCTAATCAGTTAGATTCAGAAGTATGACGGAAATAATAAGTATCATAATCTGTACAAACCTCATGGGCCCATATTCCACAGATTGTGCATTGAACCCAATCGTCTCCTGACTAAGGATGCGACATCGACAACAAAACATCGATGTTCAATATTAAAACACCGATGTTAATAATACATGGCCCCAAAGCCATCGATGTATTTAAACTTTTTTCCCCTTTTTTTAAACTAGTTTAGCAACCTCTAGCATTAATGTTAGCCCTGGGGGGGGGGTTTAATTTGTCAGTTGCCGTGTTTATTAATTTAAAACTAAGATTTTTTTTTAACTGTCATTGCAAAGGCAAAATAATTAATAAGAACAATTCAAATTGAATAGTACAAAAGAAAATAATATTCACAACAATTTGAAATATGTACTACTAACTATAAGTATAAGTAGGTAGGTACATAACAATAACTATGTTAGTTATTATTAATTACACTGCTCTGCATGAAAAAAAGCCTCGACACAATTCCTGCTGTTTCTTATGTAAAATGACCTATTGAATCCGTATATGACCCCCGTTTTTTTCCCCCATCACGTACCGTTTTTTGGGGACGCACCCCCTATGTTTATCACTTTTCGATATAATTTTATAGACATACATTTGATTTGGAGTGGGTAAAGGCTTATTTTAACCATTAAATTTCTTCTGAGGGGCTAGAGAGTTTAAAAGCTCTAAAACACGAACATTTGTACCAAGGAGGGAGATGTAAGGGGGTTTGTCCCTTTAAATTGTAAAAAAAAATCATTAAAAATAATCGTTTTTTCTGGGGGGGGGGGGTTTTCGCAGTTTTTTCACTTATTTTCTACATATTCCAGCTTCCAGTCCTTCCTTTTCCTTCCCCAAACACCACTAATTAATAAAAATATATAGCAACAATTTTGGCTAGAAGCGGGTGAGGGGGAGAGGTCCAGAATCCCTCGAAAGAAAGTTTGGAAGATTCACTGTACGACGGTGTCGCGCTCAATAACTCGCGCGCTTCGTGGTTTGCGCAGGAATTTTCATGCTTTGACAAGCTTAAACTTGCATTACCTTTATCACTATAGTTGTGAACTGTAATCGTTATCTTCCCTCTTTACATCTTTCGCGATCGTAGTCAACTTTTCGGTATTCTAGGCGAGGATTCTGTGTTTCCAAGTTGTTTAGATTGTGTAAAACGGTCCAAATTGTTTTGCTCCGGCTTTTTCAAAGGGAATTACAGTACGAGTGTAAGTTGTGATTAATACCGAGCATTGATTTACTCTTTAATCATACCACGCGAATGTAAAAATCACATCTCGATAGCTTCTGCTATGTATGCGGTGAATAAACTTTAAAAGCGCAACGAAAACCCCTTTCTCCGCTTCTTAAAACTACTTATCAATTTTACTTTGATTGCTTACTACGATCGCGAAAGATGTAATGAGGGAAGATAACGATTACAGTTCACAACTATAGTGATAAAGGCAATGAAGTTTAAGCTTGTCGAAGCATGAAAATTCCTGCGCGAACCACGAAGCGCGCGAGTTATTGAGAGCGACACCGTCGTATAGTGAATCTTCCAAACTTTCTTGCGAGGGTTTCGGGACTTCTCCCCCTCACCCGCTTTTAGCCAAAATTGTTGCTACACATTTTTATTAGTTTGGGATGCTTAGGGGACTAGAAGCTGGAATATGCACAAAATAAATGAAAATATTGCGGAAAAAAAAACAGGGAAAAACGATTTTTTTTTTTACAATTTAAGGGGACAAATCCCCCCTCCCCAAATCTCCCTCCTTGCTACAAATGTTCATGTTTTAGAGCTTTTCATCTCTCTAGCCCCTCAGAAGAAATATAATGGTTAAAATAAACCTTTACCCCACTCCCAAATCAAATTTATATCCATAGAATTATATCGAAAAGTGATAAACATAGGGGGGTGCGTCCCCAAAAAACGTTACGTGATGGGGAAAAACTGTGTGTGGTCATATTCGGATTCAGGAGATCATTTTAGATAAGAATCAGCAGGAATGGTGTCAGAACTTGTAAAAAAAAATAGTTTTTTGCAGGGCAGTGTTATCTATTAAATTATGGGGGGAAACATAAACTTATTTTTTATGTCCTGCAAATAAAAAATATTGAGGCCTATAATTATTATATGCCCCTATATTTGTTATTTACAGTTTCTAAAAAAAGAAGTTTGTTAACACTCTCCCCTTAAGCCGACTACTTTTTTCACTAACTGTCCCACCAGTTAGGGAAAAAGAAGCTCTTTCTGAAGGGACGGGTGCCGTTATCACTGAAAAATACTTAATTGCATGGTTATTTTTTAAATTTTTACAATGGTACTTTTTTCATTCAAAAATAAAGCATCGACAACGTAAGAACATCGACAATGTAAAAACATCGATATTAAACGAACATCGGCTCCAATACATCTATGGTAAATAAATCGATGTTTTTTGGTAAAACTTCGATGTTTTTAAAACATTGACATCGATGTTGCATCCGTACTCTTGACCTGCTAGTGCCTTAACTTTCAACGCACACCAAGCATTAATACTCCTCCTCTTGTTCGTCATCTGAGGACATTTTTGCTTTTATGGTCATTTTCTTGCTTTTATGGTCATTTTCTTGCTTTTATGGTCATTTTCTTGTTTTTATCTTAGGATTTTGATTTTTTAATTTTTTTTTGTTTAAATTGACTTTTGCCTTTTTTTTTTCGTTCTCTTTCCTCAGTTTCTTATCGTATTGCCTCTTTTTCTGGAGTATCTATGACCTATGTACATTGCAGATATTCTTTTTTTTTCCTCTTATTTGACGGCAGTCTGGGTGGTTCTTTGGGGTAAGGTTTGGGGCTATTTCAGTTGAAAAGACATCAGTGCTCGTAGATGGTTTCGGAAAATCTACTCGACTATTTGCATTACTTTCGTTTTCATGTGTTGGAGGATTTATTGGTAGAACTAGAGAAGACTGAACAGACTCTAGGGTTGGATTTGCTTGAGCGACTTTTTCTGTCTGAATAGAACATGTTTCATTATAACTTTCACAACTTGCATCATTCAGATTTGGTGTGTGTTCATAATGGTCTACATGGATTGCATTGGACGCCGTAGGCGGACACCGTTTCACCTCTGCGGGGCTTTCTGCTGTATAGTTCGCCTTACGGAGGAGATTCGGGGATAAGGGAGAGCCGAGCAATCCACAATATATATAAAACATTTGAGTACACAGAAAAAGGAAAGGCAAGTGAAGGGAAAAACATGTAAGAACAAAAATACATAATGACAAAAGAAAGGGATGACAAAATGTGATAATTGACACAGAACAAAATGAGAAAAAACACAAAAACATATACAATAAACAAATACCACACATAAAAACAGGAAATCATTTTCAGAAGGGAAAAAAATGTAAAATCCTAAAATCAGAACGTTTAAAGACAGACAAAATGACATATACTAGTTTCGAAAGAAAAGTAAAGTTATTTTGGAAACTTTCGACTTCTCAGCCCTCACAGATGTCATCAATGTTGGAACTGAGAAATTTCATTACTTTAAGGATTTTGTGATGGCTGTGTCCGTTCTTGGCAGTACATTGGCACCAAAGAGAGTCGTTTTGAAGAGAAGTTTTCACCAAATGCCACGGACTTCACAGCCAAAAAGGTAGTGGATGGGATCACCTCTCGGCCGCAGAAGCAAAGCGCACTAGTTTAAGATGGAAACGTTCTAGATATGCCGGAAATGGTCCATGACCTGCGAAAAATTGTACCAGCTTTGAGTTCTGATATTCTAGGTCGGTTGAAATTGATGAGAGTATATCCCTTTGGTAGAAGCATCCTATTCTACTTTCCATTGGTTCAAGAACAATGTATCAATATAACTTAGTAATTTGCACCTAGGCTACATTAAACTGGTTGTTTGGTGAGAAATTCCATTTGGCTGCATATTTCGCAAGTTGGTCTGCTTGTTCATTTCCCTCAATGCCAGCGTGTGCTTTAACCCATGAGATGTTAATTTAGGGTATTTCATGTCTTCAATCAATTTTTCCTTGACCTCATTGACGATCTGGTTGTGGGAGAAGAGATTACCAAGAGCGGCGATACCTGGTGCACTGTCTGTCATGATGTTGGCTGCTTTCCTCTCTGAAACACAATAGTCGACTGTTTCCTTAAGAGAAAGCAGTTAAGCTTGGTATACAGAATTGCAAGGATGTAGGGTACTGGCCCAACTATGATAGATTGTGGAATCCTCAATAAGTACATATGCGCTGCCAACACCTTTGGGAGTTTTCGAGCCGTCTGTCATGGGTCTACATGGAAGTTTGGCTAGTCATTCAAAATGGAAGGACTTATAGCCGGAGTAGGATTGCCATCTTCATGATACGCTTCATTCGGATTTGGCCGGCCAGTCACATAAGATGGCGCGAAATCAAGGTCAGTAAATATGTAGCTGTTAAGGTTAAAGCCAGTTTTCTTACAGCCAGCATGAAAATTGGTTGGAGTGAGAGCTAATGGCATAGCAGTAGCCACAATGCCAGGAATGTCATAATTACTCATTGTTTTGCCAGGGTGGTTCCGCATTCAAGCGTCACACTGCGAATTTAGATTTTTTATAACGGCCCATATACCTATCGATCAAGTGGTTGCAGCTTGTGCGAATAATGTCGCGGAAACTACAGACATACATTCCGTTTTCTATACAGAAATCCAGAGCATTAATATGAACGTGAGATGAATGATTGTCTAACACAAGTAATGTTTTATAGGCAGATGAAGAGTTTGTGTGTTTTTGAAAATGTTTCAAAAATATTACAAAACCTTTGTATTGCATCCAACCTGAAGGGTTTGTTGTATTTTTGGTTGAAACGTTTCATCCGACCCCAAAAACATTGTTACAATCATACCCTGCACATCTTTTAGAAAATTTGTCGTCATAACCTCTAAAATAAACAATTTAAACAAAAAAGAATTACACCAATTTGAACTCCAATAACCAAAGTTCTTTCGTAAAAAAACAATGATAACCACAACTAGTATAGTTTTGGATTAAAAAGCAAAATAACAGCAACAAAAATACTTACTTTTACACGCAAAAACACAACAACCCTTCTCACACACGTGTGATGCTCTCGAAGAACACCGAACAATGGCGGACAGATTCAGACACGAAAGCCACGTCCTTTCTCCTTGCATTTTCCCCACTATAGCTAATTTCCCTACCACTATTAGCGTTGTTTCAAGCGACCCCGGTCTCACCTATATAAAATAAAATGTCATTGTTTTGCGTTATTTTTGTTGTCATTTTGGTTTTCTTGACACCTCTTGGGGGTCACATTGCATTAAATCCACTCACAGCCTTGTTATATACACAAATCAGGTGGTCAACAAAGTGACTCCATTATGTCAGGTGACTGCCCACCTTGTTTTTACTTTTTCATAAAAAAAAAGGAGGGGTGATCCATTAAAGTAACAACTACATAAATCACATCTACAAAACATGAACCAAACGTTCAAATTTTATTTTCGACTTTTAATTAACGGGGATAGAATGAAAAAATTTTCATTTTTATTTTAATATCGGGCAAAGTTACCCCAGTTGGTATTTGTATGGTTGGAAAGAATGTTTTTAAAATTTGGCCATTATCAGTTGTAGACCAGAGTTGTTACCAAAATATTAGTGAATTATTTTGTTTTCCCTTTTTTATTAGAGTGGTTTGGGATGGTTATCGAACAGATGTGTATATCCGATTTTGCAGTATCATTGGCAAATTTCTCACCTAATTGATTTTTTCAAACACCAAAATGGGACCTTTAATCCACTTCCTATTGAACTGCCAATGTTTTCCATTCAATTGCCGCTACAAAGCATGTATGTGTGACGACGTGAAGTATACGTAGAGTGAGCAATACTACTGATAGTGGTTTCGAAAAGTGGAACCAACATGTCGACTGGTAATCACGTGACAGCTCTGTGAAAATGAATTTGGTTGGCCGATTTGGTATCTTATCATCTCGTTTAGCGATGTAACATCTTATAACAGGGTAGGTGTGTGAATCAGCATACCTATAGTAGAGTGGTAAGAAAAATGGTGAAATCGACAATCCTACTACCTATCAGATGATCAATCAATAAACCAATTAAATGATCAATCAATGAATGGGCGTCTTTTCCCATCCCGTGGACTAATCAGACGACGGATGTTAGGTTCCACCAGCAGACGAAACACACATACAATCTAAGAGTCACGTTACTACTAGTTTTTGTCACATGATCTTGGTCGCATTAAAAGGTTCCCATTGCTCACTCTACTTTTAAATTTTCACTAGGGTGTGCGGTGCTTTAATTTGAAACGTATAACTACCTTCATATTAGCTACTTGGTTTATATTGATAGTTATACATCTACGACTAAATAATTCTAATATATCTCTCTCTCTGTCTCTCCTTTATCTAGACCATCGAAAAGCTACCAGACAAAGTCCTACTGCAAATCTTCACGTACCTACCCCACAAAGAAGTTGGAAGGCTGGCTAGAGTATGTAAAAAATGGAGAATGATTTCCAGTGATTCTAGGCTATGGACACATGTTTCGCTAAGGCCCGATATCTCAGGTCTCCATGTCACCAACATCGAAACACTCCTAGCCTTGATAGCTGTACGATTTGGTAAAGATTTTTCGCTTCACAAATCTTATGTATTGATATTGTGGTGAAATTAGCAGCAAAAATGAATTTGCTATATAGTATATGCCTGCTCATGGGCTGCACACACAATAGTGGCACAACTTAAGAAATCCCGTTTTGAGGTAAAATTGTATTAATGTTTTCGTTACTATGAAAATACATACATGTTGTTCACCGTCCAAGTAGCTCGTACATTAAGATCTGACCAATTGCGAATGACGAGATACCTCGTCATCAAGGTATGGTCAGTTATGCGAACGACGAGATAACCTCGTCGAGACAACAACCAGGAGGGATAAACACTTCTGCAACAGCGGTCCAGTATTAAATTAACCTTCCAGGGGGTTGTCTCGATATCTCGTATCAAATTACCAGATCTTGATGGACTAGATATCTCGTCATTAAGGGAGAACTGGCCGGATCTTGATCTCGTCATTGTAAAAAAATCGGCAACGTCTTACCATTTGGAGGGTTAATAGATTTGCCTGCATTACTGCTGTTAAGTATGCAGTTGTCCACATTGATACATGTATCACTTCAAAAATCATGTTTTCATAGTTGTGCCACTATTGTAGCCTATGAACGAGACATAGCAATGTAATGCATCCCCACCATGAAATACTTTAACGTAGACGGAAGGGGCACTGTCTTTTCACGCCCTTCTTCATTGGGGCGCGGCCCCTTGTTCCGACCAGTAAAAGCCACAACAAGTTGAGGGGAGGCACCTGAACAACAAAGGACTATGAGTGAGGGTCTGATTCGTGCCGTTACACCTAGCACGCTGTCTAAGGGCGATAAACTACCTATGCAGTAAGAATGGGCCAAGCATAGAAACTGTTCCTTCCATGCATGTAAACTACTATGCAAATATAGAGCTAGCACTATCCTATTTAGCCTGTATGATGATTGGTTATTTCACCTAATTATCCATCTCGGATGTACCACCAAACTGGATGGGCTTTCATACTGCCTTGCATTCGCATTACAAGGAAGAGAAACCAGTAATATCTTTCATAGAACAGTGGGAGAGGACGTTAAATATGCCCGGGAGAGCGCTAGCACCCGTTGCGAAAAGTTTGCTTGGTAGATCACCTAAGCACACTACACCTCATCGTGTGCGGCTTGCTTGTACAACGCCGCATGTCTCGAGAATGTCCCGAGTAGGACCAGGTTCCTTGGACTTCCTTTTAACGTCCTGCTTCATTGGTGACTGATATACATCGTTACGAACACGCACTCTTTCATGCAAGCCAGATGGTACAATCTAGATTTGTCGTTTCTTGCGATAGATGGTGCACACAATTATAAGGTGAAATTGCCCAAATCGATGCATATCACTTCCAACAAATGTCTGAAGTACTGCCGACTGAAGAACTGAATGATAGCCTCTACTTCTACTCATATCATAGCTTCCCTCTTCTTCGTCACTCAGCCTCATATCAAATCTGCCTGTCTACACTCGGCTGCTAAAGGCTATACAGGACAGTCAAACGGGCGCAATTATACAACGCACGAACATGCATACGGAAGTACACCTGCTATCTTAATATAGTTTTTCGTAGTCCTCAGGCAGTTAGCAATCAATCACCAGTGTTAACATCCATCAAATTCCTCCACAGCTAGATTCTAGAGGGTTAATACTGTGAAAAACTTAGCTATCACTACAAAAATGAACTTCACTATAGTATTATATACTGAAGTGGCATAAGAACTGGTACTTGTTAGGCTTCCCACTGGGCGTAGAACTACAGAGATACATCGGGACACGGATCCCACATGTTTTCGGAAGTATTCTGTAGGCATTGAACACCATACTTCCTGTAGTGTAGTCCATAATTCTGTTGTATTCCGAGGTGTAGGATTTCTGTCGCGTTGCGTTGTATCCCAGATGTGTTCTATAACATTGTGATCTTGTGATTTAGGTGGGAATGGTAAAACCACAAACTCAAATGTATGTTCTTCTGATCATAATTTGACGTGTCTCGACTTGTGTGGCAGTGGCAGTGTCTTGTTGTAAGAAACAAAACCCATCTGAAGAATGCATTACATAAACGAGTGTAACATTACAGAAAGGAAACCACATAGCGTTCACTTATCCGAGTCATTTATAGCATACCAGGGTTCCCATTGAATGCCAGTTAAATAAATCCCTTAGCATTACGGAGTCTCCTCGTCATAACAAGCTACTCGTTTTCGGTCATCAAATGTCCAGTGGCGGTGGTCTCGAGCCCAGGTGAGGCGCATAGCTGTCTTCCGAGTAATCATCAAGGATACTCGAGTTGATCACAGGCTCCTAAAACTTAAAATAACGTTCCACAGTCTTCACGCTGATGTTTGTTGAGGGCCCAGCATTTAATTCTGATTTTATTTGAGGCAGTGTTGCACGCCTATCGCGTGAAACGATTCTTGTCAGCCAACGTTGGACCAGAAATCTTGTACTCATTGTACGCCTTTGAATTGATAATAGATGAAATTCTAAACTTCTCCGAAATGTCATGACATATCTCACGAGCTCCAATTACTAAACCGCTTTGAGAATCGCTTAAATCGTGATAACTTGCCCTTCTCATGGCGTAATTAGCTCTAGATGCTGCCTGAGATGTCCATCGCTTTATATATACACTGTTAGATGCAGCCAAAGACGTGCGTAGGTAGCGTTACTATGTATTTATCAAAGTTTCGTCTATACCAGTTTTATGGCGCTTCATTAAATATAGCAATGTAGTCCATCTCCGTGTAGTACTTATTAGTAGATAGCATTGTATAGAGTGCTAAAAGAACGGCTTGCTAAATTATTGTGTGTATGTGTGTGAAGTAGATTATTTTCATAATTTTAAAGTAGTTTAGCTTCATATATATATATATATATATATATATATATATATATATATATATATATATATATATATATATATAGTTTTTTTGTCTACTGAAGAAGTTTTTTTTCTATTGAAGTAGTTTATTTTCATATAACTGAAGAAGTTTATTTCCAGATTATTGAATTAGTTTGTTATCATTTGTAGGGGGTTTATAATTATATTATCATGTCGTATATTATTGAATTAGAAGTCGCAGTTGCCTTGAGCAGCTGTCTTGATTCTTATCTTATGCATCAAATAGACACAATCAAATTAAAGTTAACTATTAATTTTGCTCTACAATTTCGTTATTTTTCAGTCTTATTAGCAATTTCAGGTACTTTGAGGCTCAGAAGGAAATGATAACAAAATTATTTCATTGGCTATTTCAGGTACTTTGAGGTTCATAAATAATACAAATTATTGTATCGACTATTATATGAGTATCTTAGTTCTCAAGTATAAACAAATATATTTAACGGCTGTTTTAGGTACTTTGAGTCTCAGAAATTATAACAATTTTGTTTTTTAAAAAGAGGGTCCCCATGTAAGTAATGTCCCCTTCCCCATTTGGGTACGTTACTTCCTTGCATCATAACATTAGGATGTAACGGAATGAGAACAGCATGAATTAATGAATTTACTTTAGCGTTTGAGGTAAAAAAAAACTATTATTTTACTATACCCATATAGGCGCACTAAAAATAATATTTATAAAAGCATTTCATTTAATGCATGCGAAATTGTCTTTTCTTACTATTTTCTGTCCTTTTTCCTTTTTAAGTGTAATTATGAATTATTCAAATTATTCTTACAATTCCAGGTCCTTCTCTACGGTACATTGAACTTCCCATCGAATTGATCACCCACACTGTTCTACAAGAGTTGGCCTACAAATGCACGTCACTTACACACATGTTGCTAGATTTCTCCACAGCTATGCAACTTCATGACTTCAGCGACTTGCAAACTTTTCCGAGCAGATTGAGAACCATGTGCATATGTTTGTCGGAAGTCATCTTTATGGAAGGATTTATGAGAAAGATCTACAACTTTATTAATGGCCTGGAAGTTTTACATCTGATTGGTAAGATGAACCAGACTGAAGAGTAAAATTATATACTACAAAAAGAAATACGAAACACTGACTTGATAGTTAATTTTATAGAAGCTTCAGAAACGACTAATAAAGATTTTAACCCTCTAAGTGTCATAAGATTTCCAAGTAGTAAAGATTTGCTTTTGCCCCAGAATAACTAAATAATGCATGGATTAATAAGAATTATCCAAGGATTCTTTCTGATCTTTAGAATTATATATTCTGTCAGTCCTTTCCTTAGAATAGAATCCTCTGGAAAGATTATATTACTTCTTTCTTTAGAATCGATACTTTTGAAATATTCTATCGATCCTTTATTTAAATACTATCTCTTGGAACGATTCTGTAGGTCCTTTCCACAGAATAGAATCCCTTGGGGAAATTCTCTTGTTCCTTTCCTCAGAATAAGAATCTTATAAACAGATTCTTGCGGTTCTTTTGTTAGAACTGACTCATTTGAAAGATTCTAGTAGCCTTCATCTTAGAATTGAATCCTTTTGAAAGATTCTGGTGGTCTTCTTAGAGTTGAATCCTTTGGACATAGTTTCTAGTGGCTCTTTCCTTATAACTGAATTCTTAGGAAAGATTTTATAATGGTCCCCTTTCCTTAGAATAGAATCCTTTGAAAAGCTTTTACAGGTCCTAATCCATTGAACAGATTCTTGTGGCTTCTTCCCTTAGAACTGAATTCTTAAGAAAGACTTAACTGGTCCTTTCTTTGGAATTGAATCCTTTGTAAAGATTCTATATTGGTCCATTCTCTTAGAATTGAATCCTTTGGAAAGATTCTGGTGTTCCCTTCCCTTAGAACTGAATACTTTGAAAAGAATAAGGTCAAAACTGGTTAGAAGTCGTGCAGAGCAGGCTGCAGATTATGATGGGAAATTATATGTATGTATAGAGGAATAAAAAGATGGTCAATGAACCTTTCGGCGCATCTGCATTTCTAACATGTCAGGATCAAAATGGCCACTGACTAATTTGTTTTTAATACCTTTATGAGTTGTTTTTTTTTCTTTAAGTTTCTATGTAATCAACTACGCTTTCGGCTAAGAATTGTAACTTTGTTGTACTAATGACTTAATTAAAGTAAATATGTGTCCTAATAAGAGAGACTAGAAAGGTGGTTGTGGAGTGGAGCAGGCAGTCGTTTGAAAGGGTCCATTTGGGGTGTAGTGTTGAAAATTGACAAGCGGAAAGACAAAATTTCAGAATGATAGTTTATTAAATGCAAGGGTCTGTGATACATCAGTGAACGGATTCTATATTTAGTGTAGAGTGTTTGGAATGGCTCTGAGCTACTCACTCTAAGGGGATCGTTGAAGAATGAGAAGGTATGAATTAATCCGCTAAAGGTTTAGAGGATGGACCTACCATAGGCTTAAGATATAAGTAGACTGAACATTACTATTACGAGAAGCTTCAAAAAGTGTGACCAATATGTCGACTAGTAGTCACATGACTGCTCTGTGAAAAATTCACCTGGCGGCTCATTTGTTATCTTATCGCCTATTTTGACGATATAATAACATCTTGTGACAGAGTAGGAGTTTGAATGCGCATTTCAAATAAGTGGCGAAAAAATCGTCGAAATCACCAAAATGTCGCCCGAACCAATCAAATCATGAAGCAATACATGAATGTTTTCTCCCGTCACATGAATCAATCAGATGTCAAATGTTCGGTTCCACAAAAGCTGACGAAAGTAGTCTAAGGTTCACGTTACTACTTTTATTTTTTTCTCGTGAGATCCTGGGAACATGAGATTATCACAGCTTATTCTACTTTTATATTTCCTCTATGAGAAAAAATTTATTGGCAGAAAAGACGGGTATTTTATTAACGGAATTATTTGAAGCCATGGTTGGTGAGGTAGGAAAGTTCAAAAGGGGAAAGTTGTGGCAGTATGTATTGGACTAGGTAGTCGAATTTTCGGGACACTGGATCAATACAATGGACTATTGACAACGGTCCGGGATTAATCCCGAAGGGAAAGCTCCAAAGACAACACCTCGTAATTTTGAACCACCGTCAGATGACTAGATCAACGCCTAAGTTTGCTCCCCTCTCTCCAAACTGCCACACCACGCCAAAGTAGAGGATATATTGGAGATGTATGACTGAAGAAATGAAACAGACTAGCGTGTGAAAAAGGAAGGGAAATTTATTCTGGAACGCTAAGCTACGAAGCCAGGGATAAAATTTTATTTTATGGGTTTAACTTAAGTATCTTTCTATACATCGAGAAAAATGACTGTTCAAGTTGTAGATTTTTATGTATTTCAATTAAACGATTCTGTATTCGGCGTATGTATAATACCAAATAAAATAAAATAAAAGAGAAATTGGATGGAATACCAAATAAAATAAAATAAAAGAGAAATTGGATGGAATTTTGAATGTGAAGTGAGTGGTGTTGGGAGTCAGAGAGGAGGTAGACCAAATCAACACAGAGCGGTGCTTTTTACGCATGACCAGCAAAAATGCTAAAATTCTCATGCTCTCCCCAAACAGCACTGTGAACGATAAAAGACAAGCAAGGTAACCATTTCAACGAGAAAAATTAAAGCGTTGTAAAGACAGTGTAAAATAGAAAGAGATTTTAAAAGTTTTAAAATATTTTTATTTATTTTTTTTTTTTTAAGCAAAGAACTAACTAGCCGGGGTGTGTTGTCTGGGTCAGGTTTTTTCCTGATGACACCCTGATTCATCAACACTTTTATTTTCGAAAATATCCAGAAATTTGTTTACTACTTTTATACATTTTCTTTTTTGTTTTATATTTAATTAAATTTAACTTTGTTCATAAAATTATATACTGTGTGTGCGTATGTGCGTGTGTGTATGTGTGTGGTTCAGGGAGAAGCATGCCCAGACAATACAAATAGCTGCTTTCTGCGTGTGAGCAGCAGTAGGTCAAAGTAGCCCACACACACACCTAGTGACTTGTTTATACGTATTTGAGTGATGTGAATTTGTACATTTCAAACTTCAGGATGGCGGGTGAGTATCGAGGAGGTTTGGAGGTAAAACGTTAAGAATCACTGATTCTGTTTTATTTTTAATATGCTCTATTTTTTGTCAATTTAAAATTTCTTCTCTAGACTTATAGTATGTGTTTTTATCTTAGGCACATACGAAAAAGTAACAGAAGAGGAAGAAGAAATCTATGAAGTAATCAATATCCACAAATTAAAGAGCGCAGTCCCCAATCTACGAGTTGTAAACTTATACGGAATCATCTTTGTTGACGACAGTCATGTAGAGGCTTTGAGCAGTAACTGCATTCAGCTCGAATGCCTTGCTATCAATTTCTGCATCAAATTTACAGGAAGCACACTGAAACTACTGCTCCAGCGATGCAAGAAACTCAAATGCCTTCTCATGCAACAGACATGTAAGTTATGTTACATTTGATGAACTTCCCTATCACTACAAAAAGTAACTTACAATACAATAATATATACAGGGTGATCCATGCTTAGCGTCGATGTATGGATTGGTGGACGTTTCCGCCACTAGAGAGCACTGCTTGTTCAGGAACGCTTAAACATCGTTCCTTTGCTGGCAGCTGAAAGGCGAGCTTCCCAAGTTTACCACACTGCCAAGCATATATTAATATTGTTGGTCGCATGTTCGAGCAGTTATTGTAAGAAATCATTGTAAATAAGTAATTGTAAGATAATAATGTTATTAAGCGTTCTGTTTCATTTCCTATTCAATTCTTGTGGTTGCGCCTAAACGCGTCACTAGTGCCCAAACCTTGCTATACAAAAATGATTATTTAAGTGTGCCCTAATACCCCTTAAAGTTTGTCCCATGAGTTCCTAATCACCCTGTATAGCAATTCAAACCCTCTCCTCCATGAAGTACTTTTTGGTAGACAATGTTGCACTGTCTTTCATGCGTCTTGTTATATTGGTCACTGGTACACGTGATGGGAGCACAAGCTCTTTCAAAGACAAACCAACGGGCGTTAGCTTCAATCGGCTCACACTCATCTTTGGTTTGTTCACGCTGAGTAGTTTAATTGTGATATCACTTCCAACAACTGTTTGAAGCTCTTTGATAACGGACACTACTTCCACTCCTATCCCAACTTCTATATTCATTGCCGCTCAACACAAACAACAAACTCCCTGCTTAACGAACTTTTAACAAAAGACAAACTTTTACAAACTGCCTGCTGTACTCACACTCGGTTGCTCAAGGCAATAGAGGACAGACAAACGATTACAATCATCCATTGCAAGACCACGTATAAGGAAGTACACTCGTTATCTTGATGCAGCTTTCACGGTCACCAGCAATTTGTTATCAATCAACTAGTGGTAGTATCTATCGAATTGAGCTACTCATAATTCTAGAGAGGAAGTATTGTGGCAAACTTACTAATTCTATTTTTCACAGAGCAGTCACCTGACTACTGGTCGACGTGTTTATCACATTTTTTGGAACTCTTCTCAATAGCAATGATCAGTCTACTTTTATTTCACGCCTATGCTCAGCAGTCTTATTTATTAACATTTCAGTATTCATTTATTGATTTAATAGCATTTCAGTATATCACTGATATGTATTCAGTATATCACTGGTAATTAGTAAATAATGAGCTAAAAAGTAATTACTTTTGCAATGGATAAATATTTTCAAACTTCATTTGTTGAGAAATATTTTAAAATCAACTTAAGTCCTAAAGAGTGTTCAGGTTTACATTTTTATGCGCCCCTTTCTGCATTCTTAGACAGGCTCATTTGAAAGTTTTAATATCAGAGGTACTTACTTCCCCTGTGTAAAAAGAAAAATATACAATTGCTTTAAGAAAAAGGTGCCAAAATTCCTGGGATAGCATAATGCAAAAAATTTTAAGTTTTTTACTTCGTATAGACTTGTCGCTGTCGTATAGACTTTGAATAGCGTGAGGGCTTTTATAAGTCATGATCTGTAATCTCGTGGGTCAGGTTGAACAACCACTAATAGAAGTATGGCAAGCCGACATTAATTATAAAAGTTTGAACGAGGCGTTATAGTGAAAGCTTAACTTCCGAAAATGTGCCAACATTCCACGGTCCTCTATGTCGCATGCTTACCGAGAATACTACATGTCTAGAATTTCCAGTCACCGTAGACAGCGCAGTGATTGATCACGGATGCTGAATGACCATGACTTGCAGGGTCTGACATGGATTGTTTCTGCTTAGAAACATGCGACACTGGTTGAGATAATATTCAAATTCATTGTGCGGGAGGTACCTGAGATGTCCATTAGGTCAAGGTAGCGTAACTTAGCGTCCATGCTCAATGGGATAAAAAGACGCACCCAAGTGTCTTTGCCCTAGCCCCACAACATCGGACACAGCACCTCGCCTGGACTCGTAAACACAGCAACTGGACCCTGACTGGCAAGTATCATAGTCCGATTAGTCACGCTACCAGTTGTTACGAGCTGGTGGTTAGGTTCGGGTGTGGCGTAGACCCCATGAGGACAACTTTGACTGGCCATAATTATCCATGGTAGCAGACAAGCGACACTGGCTAAGATAACATCTACATTCACTGTAGGAGGTAACCAGAAACATATATACATTACGTCAATGCAGCGTAATTTAGTGTCCATGAGGTATGTGGCAGAATAATTATCCGATACCACACAGTGATAATACCACGACATCGCACACAGTGTCTGACATGGGCTCGTGAACGTGTCTGGATGACTGACAATCTGTGACGTGGTTTAGTGAGTCACGTTGCCGATTGTTACGAGCTGATGATAGAATTCAGGTATAACCGCGCAGACAACATGAGATCGAGGATTCAAGTTCTCATTAAGGCACTGTACAAGCGGATAGGAGTGGTTCCATACATGTACGTAGTGTCTATTGTCTCATTTTAGGTCCACAGGTCCTTGTCAACACGTCATAATTCTATCATTACTCTACTGTGACGAAAGGTTTCAGATGCAGATCCTACATCTGCAACCTTTCGTCAAATTCGTGTATTTCAACAACGATGACATTTTCCAGGCGGACAATACACCTTGTCATAGGGCCCAAGTTGTTCAAAATGTGTTGGAAGAGCATTCTAGATGGTCTTCACGTTTCGCTTGAAATTCACACAACAGAACATTTCCGGGACTTGATTGAAAGGTCCATTCCCACTTGTCAATGCGTCATAAAACGGTATTTACTTTGTTACTCTGTTGTGAGATCATTTGTAGCTCTTCATGGACCCTCTTAATACCATTGATAGCACCACACCATCGGACTAAACGCCTCACATGGGCTGGTGAACACGGCAATCAGACCCTGGAAGACTGACAACCTCTGACGTGGTGCAATGAGCCACGCTTCCAATTGTTACGAGCTGATGATAGTGTTCACGTGTAGCGGCGCAGATACAATGAGATCATGAATTCAAGTTCTCAATAAGGTACTTTGCTAGCTAGAGATTGTATCATACTTGTGTGAGGTATCTACAATGCATAATTTAGGTCATCTGGTCCACGTCAACACGTAGTTAACCGGTAATCACTTTGTTGCTATGCTGTGAGACTATTTGTATATCTTCATGGACTTCATGTACCCCAACAACAATAGGATTTCCCAGCAGAAAATTGTACCATGTCATGCGGTCCAAGATGTCTAAAATTAGATCTAGAAGTATTCTGAACACAGTTCCGACTGATGATGTCGCACAACTTCGTTCGACAAGAACCCAAATAGCTCATTTCTGGTACAGTGCTAAAAGGAAAATTGTCGCTCAAATTCCTGCACCTACTAATACCAGGAAACTGGTTGGTTATTCAGATGACAAGGCTCAACATCTGTTCAGAAGATTTTTCCGGCCACTTGTGCCACGTCGAGTTTCTACACTTCATCAGGCCACATGAGGTCCTTCACGATATTAGTTAGCTATCTCAGGACTCTTTTGGCACATTAGTATCTATAGCAATTCCATCTAGGAGTATACTGTCATATATTGTAGCTCTCTGGAAGTCGGAACAATTTTTATGAGTGAATTTAGACCAATAATCGTAATAATAATACTGCGGGGTCCTTAAATCAGGGACCTTGGTGCATTATCCAGAGTGGTCATGATTTATGACGGTACCGTACACTCTGAAGTACTATACACTACCCTACAGTAATGGACCACACATCAAGATGTGATGGCATAAAGGAAAGGATAGATTCTTTAATAAAGGGATGGTTCTCCCGCCTGCTGCAATTACACTAGCAACCCTTTTGGGCATACTTTCAACAAGGTTTTGATACACAGCTATGTGTATTTGTGTCCATTCCTGCTGCAATAATGTCGCCAGCTCAGCTGTAGATTGCGGACGTGATTCCCTCGTACTTGATCGTCGCTCTAACTCGTCCCACAAATGCTCTATAAGGTTTAGATCGGGACTCTGAGCAAGCGAGGGAAGACGTTTAACATCCATATCTTGATACCACTGCTTGAAAGAGACTGCAACATGACATAGAGCGTTTTTGTCCTGAAAGTAACATTCGTCCGTTCCATAAAATTGCCAGAGCGTGGAAGAACATGATTGTCCAAAATGTTCATGTAGGTGTCGGCGTTCAATTGACCAGGAACAACATGCAAAGGTCTCAGGTCATACCACGAAAAACACCCCCAAACAAGTAGTCGGATTTTATGCAAATCCGCTGGCGTCCGGTCCATTATTGTAGGGTAGTGTATGTAGGTGAACCTTTCAGGCAATCGTGTCTTTTAAACCTCCTGGCGGTCGACGAAGTATCTTGTCATTAAAATAACTGACCTGATCTTGATGGACAAGATACGTTGTCATTTGAAAAAAAATGATCACAGATCTTGATCTTAACAACATCGAAGAATCTGCAATATCTTTGTGACGAAATAGCTAGTAATTAACAAAATTGGTCAAATCGTGAGGGACAAGATATCTCGTCAAAACCACTTGAAGGGTTGACTGCTAAAAACTTTATATTGTGACTTAAAGTTAGTTTCCTTTGCTGTTTAGAGCGTGTGATGCGCAAACATCATAAAAATTTGTCAGATTCTTTAGGTAAGAATGTGGTTTCTTCAACAAAAGTGTTTGGTTCTTTTATGCTTAGCATTAAAGAGTGAACACGTTATGGCTGCAGAATGGGACAAGACGGTTCTCCAAGAATTAGACATTACTGCAACAGAGCTTTCTACAGATTGCTTGATTGACCTTCTAACCAGACTTCCTGCTCTGCGATACCTATGTGCTGGTCAACAAGACGGTTTCACAGATCAGGTAAATCGTTTTCCCACCTCATAATCAAGGTCCCGTAATAATAAAAGATATCACATACCATATACATTAGAACCTGGAGGTTTGTTGATGGGCTCCATAAGGAAATTATGGAATATTTTACCTTATACATAGTAGTTATTTATTTATGTTCATTTCAAATTTGAAAATTTGGACAATTTTTCAGGATTTTAGGTTTATTAAATCGCCCGCACCTCTGGATCTAATACTTCGATCGAACTAAATTGTGACTTATTTTGTAGATAAATGTTCACTTTTTCCAATGATTTATAACACGACCTTGTGGATAAGATGTTTAGTTTCAAGATCATTCAAATTGACATTTTACCAGAATTATTTTTTTAATTGATTTTTTAATTTATCCACTTTATAGTATCGAATTAACATACTTAATATTTGCTTTGTTTTCTGTTTAACCTCTTTCTTCTAAAAGGCCCTTATATGTGGATCTTAATTTTTTTCCTTTTCAAACAAAACAAAGGGGAGAATATTCTATTGTAACTAGCATTCACATTTGTGAATGTCTTATGAGCATATGAATGCGTGAATCCGTGAAATCAAACAGGTTTCAGTAAATAGTTTTTCCCTAGCTGGGTTTTAAGACACAAAACCAAAAGTTCATATGCATTGCCTCAAAAGAATAATTTGTAATAAGGCTTTTAATTATTCTAGGTTATGAAAGAGTGGATTGAGAAAGGCAATGTTAAACAGCTGGTTGCCCTTGATTTGGATCGAAATGAAAATATTTCAGAAGAAGCACTTGCTAAGCTTATCAAAATGCAAGGACCCATGCTTCGTGGACTGGGGCTGTCCAACATACCACACATTACAGAACATTTTTGGAATGCAATGCTTCCAACTTTAAGAAATTCCAGGTAATATTTTAATTGTTCAATTTAGTTGTGCTTGCTAGTTTGTAATGCATAAAAACTTTCCCTTTTTATTCAGCTTAAATCCTTTACAACTATATAGGTTGGGCACGACGAAAATGAAGCCTGTCTCGGTCTCGTTACTGTATGTGGAATATTACACAAAATATGGTTTAAAGAGATACGGTATTCCACCTACCTTTTACAGGTGTTGAATATGATCTCTTTGAACATCAGTGCACCTTTCTGCACGTCGCAGCATATTTTGAGACTCGTTTTTACTCATTGACATCAATGTTCCTTGTAACAACCCAAATATTATTTTATAACAATTTGTCAGTTGTCTTGGGGCTGTTGGCATGCATTTTTCCTTTCAAGTTTATCCACAATAAAAATCACACGTCTGTTGGTCCGACGCATGAGGAGGCCACAACCTTCGCAGTCCGTTCTTCAGCGAAGGCCTTGTGGATTCGAATCCGGAATTAGCCAGATATGCGGCGGATCGATTCCTCCTGCTGGATAAAGCAGTATTGTAGTCCCTCGGGCGTGACCTGTGCTTAGAATTCTTCAAAGATTTACACTTACCGCTTTTTCGTGGCTCTAACCCTGTATAAGTTTCTTTCCTCTATCTTACATTGAGTCTCAGCCATCATTTGAATATTACCGTCTCAGCGATAACTGTCAATTCATTGCCAAATAAAACCCGATCGTGATATCAAATCCGCATAAAAATATTTTCAATAACACCCTCAGCTCCAAGTATATATCATGCAAAAAATATAAAAGATTGAGTACAGGTAAGTACACTCTATAACAAAAAAAATCAACGCACCAAGAAGGAGTTGTCCGATGGAGACAAAAATTGGTGGATAGGAAAATTTTGTACAGAATAGAAAATGATTAAAATTTCAGAACAATTGAATGATTTATTTCAGAGTTACAGTAACGAGCTCAATAAGGTGTTGACCCGCCTCTAGCCTGGATGCAAGCTGCCACACGGCGTAGCATAGACCGATAAAGCTCCAGGATGGTCTACTGCGGTATTTCTTGCCAAATTTGCTCCAATTGTCGGACTACGTCATCAACATTCCCTACCGGATGCAGTCGCCTTCCCATCATATCCCAGACATGCTCGATGGGAGAAAGATCTGGTGATCTGGCTGGCCAAGGAAGTGTTTGACAAGCTTGAAGACGGTTCATAGCTACACGTGCCGTATGTGGTCTGGCATTGTCTTGCTGAAAAATAAGCCCAGGGTACTGCGAAAGGAACGATAGCGAAACAGGTCTCAGAATGTCGTCAGCGTACCGCTGTGCAGTAAGTGTACCTCTAATGACGACCAAAGGGGTCCGGCTATCAAGGGAAATGGCACCCCAGACCATAACTCCTTGTTGAGGGCCCGTGTGGCTTGCAATAGTGAAAGCAGGTTCTGCACGCTGCCCTGGGCGTCTCCAGACACGTCTTCGATGATCGTCAGGACACAGTTGGAAGCGGGATTCGTCGCTAAAGACTATACGTCCCCAGTCAGCATCATTCCAGCCTGATCGAGCCAAGCACCACAGTAATCTGGCTCGACAGTGTGCAGGCGTGAGTCGCAGGTGGCGTAACGGTCGGTACGAGCGTAGATTTCGCTCTCTCAGCCGTCTGTGAATGGTCATGGTGGACACTCGTGTGTGGGTCGCACGACTGATGGTTGATAACAATGAATCAGGCGCTGTGACAGCTGATCTGACAATCACTCTGTCCTCGCGATCTGTTGTGGCCCTACGTCGACCGCTACCATCATGACGCTGAAATCTGCCATTGTCCACCCACTCTTGCCAGTATCTTCTAATCGCCGCATCGCTTCGACTCACATGGCGAGCGATTCTCCGATTTGCCCAACCTGCCTCTTTCAATCCACTGATACGATCTCTTTCAAACTCTGAAATTTTCTCTTAATGAGCTCGAATCCTGCGGCGAGGCATTTTTTCAGTCGTTGAAAGGTATCCTAAATCGTAATGCAGCAGAAATTTTTAACAACAGTTCAAGAACAACTCCTTATATACATCTGCTGGATGCGCAGTTCCGATGCGCTGGAGATCGTACTATTCATTCATTGGACACCAAATTTTAATCATTTGCATATTTGGTCAAAACATTTTTGCATACGAAATTTCAAAACAATCGTATGATTCCTTCTTGGTGCGTCGATGTTTTTGTTATAGAGTATATTTTATGTGTCATATGATCATATGACCAAAACTTGTAAAGCGACCCTTAAACTTGCTTTCGTCTGCAGGAGGGAACAAACATTCGTGATTTGATTAGTCCACGAAATGGGAGAAGACACCCATTTACTGATTCATCACTTGATTGGTCGGGGCGACATAGTAGTAGGGGCTTCGGCGAATACAGCATTCTGTCGCCATTCTAAGAAATTCGAATTTACGCATCTACACTGTCATAGGATGTTATGTCGTCAAACGAAGGGATTAAATATCATATCAACCAACCAAGTCAATTTTTCACTAAGCAATCATATGATTACCAATCGACATGTTAGTCACGTTTTGAAGCTCCTATCAATAGCAATGCTCAATCTACCTATATTTCACGTCTATGATTTATTTCATGTTAAAATAGGTTTTCTGATTAAGAGTCAGAAAAAGCTATTTTAATATCATCATTCATTGATCATTGAGCTCCTCATATGATGATTGATCAATGCTTAGTGCAACAGGTCTGCTACTTGTGATAGTGAGTGGTCCTTGTTGAATTATAAATCAATACCTGTCAGATATACCTCTGTAACTGTATTGCTATCAATCGGATCTTGTTTGCATCCTGTTCCTTTGCATACTGACCTTACGGTATGTGTTCAGTAAACTATTATTTAACTTCTTAATTCTGATTGCCTTACTTATTACATTTTGGTAATGCGTATGTTTAAGTGGTTATGGTCCCAGAGATATGCTTATTTGTGCATCGCTGAATAGTTTTTTAAAGAGGTACATATCGTGACCGGCAAGTCACTAGGCTTAAGTTCCTGATCGTCAAAGGTACGTGCGTTCTGTGCAGTTTGTAGCTGACTCTAACATGGAGAAATTTAATTTCATTGAAAAGTTAGAAGGTGAAAGGAAATAAGTGTGCTAAAAATTTGATATTGAATTGCAGCTCACACAATGCAGAAAGCCATGCCCATAGTACAGGGTGATATGACTAAACCTGAATCGACTACAGTATTTGCAACAGAGGATGAAAGAAAAGCACGTGCAATAAGCTTGAAAGCTTATCAGGAAGCAGATGCCGTAGCTCGATATAATTGGTTCTAGTGTTAGGCCTGAGCCTAAACAGCACATTTTAACGTGTAAAACGGGAAAAGAACTGTAAGATGCTCTTCATTGTGCTTATGATCAGAAAAACGAGCGAAGATTGGATCTATTGTATTGCCAACTTTTCAACTACATGAAAGATCCCTATGACAATATTGCTTCTATGGGTTCAAATTACAAAGAATTTGGCAGGAACTGCAGGAATAACTGAGGAATGAAAATGTGCAGCTACCAAAATCTATGTTGTTGAACAGAGTTTTAAATACACTAACCAAATGAATACCTTGAGTTCAAAAATGCCTGGGAATCTGTTCCAAACTGTGAAATAACTCTTTCAAGTCTTACTGAAAGGTTACGCCTACATGAGCAACGTTTGGAAGAAGTGAAACCTCCAGCTGAAAACAAGAGTGTTGCTTTTGTAGTGAAGCCAAATAGTAGTTGAGGTAGAATGTTCAAAAAGGTGCAACTAGTCGAAAAGATTGGAAGAAGAAAAATGAAATGCAACTCGTCAAAAAGATTGGAAGAAGAAAATGAAGTATGACCTAGGTGGAAATAGATACTTTGTAGCATTTAAAGAGGATTACTCCAATTGCAGGACTGTTTATATGATAAAAGAAAAGTCTGAAGTTACAATCATGTTGTCAAGATTTTTGAGAGAAGACTGCTGATTATACAGTGAAAGAATTATTTACTGATGGAGGTGGAGAGTTCAATAACTCTGAAGTACATGATACTGTACAGAAAGATGGACTAAATCATCGAACATCCAAGCCTTATACTCCTGAACAAAATGGGGTAACTGAAAGGGAAAATAGAATTTTAGTTGAAGCTGCAAGATCCATGCTGCATGCTAGGGATTTACGAGAAAGTCTGTGGGGTGAGGTTGTTAATTCAGCTGCATATGTGATTAATCGCACAGGTCCTTCTCCAGGGGAATGTAAATCACCATATGAACTTTGGTTTGGCAAAGCCCCAGCAATTGATCATTTGAAAATCTTTGGTACCGAGTGCTTTGTACATATCCCTAAACAGAAAAGGAAAAAATTCAACAAAAAGGTTTGAAGGGACATCTTGTGGGATACTGTAGAGATGAAGGATATAGAGTGTGGATTTCAAATAAAAATTAAATTATTTTATTATGGAACATTGTTTTTAAAAGTGAGGTAACTTCACAGAAAATGTTAGTGAATCAGATTTCTATGCATTCTACAGAAAGTTGTGTGGAACAGATAGTACCAGAAATGGGGAAGCTGCTGAAATTCATAATGTAGATTCCATTGAGGATGATGGAAACCAAATGAATCTACAAGACAGAGCTCGAATACAGAAACCATCAAAATTTGATGATTTTGTCATGCTTGCTGAAGATGATGAGCCAGAAACGTTTCAAGAAGCCATTCATTCAGCTAACACATATGGGTAGAAAAGTGCAATGCAAGAGGAATTGAGTTCACTGAATGAAAATAACGCTTGGAAGTTAGTGGGCCTACCGGAAGGTAGAAAAGCCATAAACAATCGCTGTATTTACAAGATGAAGATTGTGGAGTACAACTGATGGTGGAGTACACCGTTTTAAAGCCAGACTCGTGGTTAAAGGTTTTTCACAGAAGCACGGAATTGATTATCAAGAAACATTCAGTCCATTTGTTCATTGGGATACTATCAGAACTGTTATAAATGTTGCTGCAAGAAATAATTTAGAGTTAGTACAGTTTGATGTGAGGAGTACAGTATTATATGGAGAGCTCAGTGAAGAAATTTATATGAAGCAACCTCTAGGATATGAAGATGGTTCTGGACGAGTCGGCAGATTATTAAAAAGCCTGTATGAACTGAAGCAAGCTCCCAGATGTTGTAACCAAAGGTTCAAGAGCTTTCTTCAGAACTGTAAACTTTAACAGATGGATAGTGATCCTTGTTTGTTTGTGAACAACGATAAATCTTTTTTCTTAGTCCTCTATGTTGATGATGGAATTGTTGCTGCCAGAGATAAAAATTGCTTGATACGTTTTTTGGAAAACTCGCAGAAGAGTTTAGTATCAAGGTTGAATCTGCAAATTATTTTCGCATGCATACCCAATATTTAAAGGTCCATTTTCATTCATCAAGAAAATTATTGTAAGAAAGTCTTGGACTGTTTCGAAATGTCTACTGCCACTCCTGTCTGTGTTCCTATTTCTAAGGATGTGTTATCAGTAGAACCATCTGAAAAACTTGACGATGGAACATCCTACAGACAAGCAGTTGGTAGCCTCATGTACCTGGCTACTGTCACAAGATCAGATATTGCTTATGCAATTAGTGTGCTATCTCAGGTCTTGGACAAGCCATTAAAGATACATTGGTGCTTAATCAAGAAAGTCTTAAAGTATTTGCGAGGAACCACTAGATGAGCATTTTGTATAAGTCTAGTGTCAACAGCTCATTACTATTAGAAACCTTCAGTGATTTTGATTATGCTGGTGATCCCACTATAAGAAAATGGTTTTTGGAATGGTTTTCAAGTTTAGTGGAGGAGCGATTACCTGGTCCAGCAGACAACAGAAATGTGTGGTATTATCTACAGCAGAAGTTGAGTTTGTTGCTGCCAGCCAGGCATCGAAAGAAGCTGGTTGATTACACAAACTGTTCCTGGACATTTCTTTCATCAGTTTTCCTGTTCTTCAGGTTGACAACGAAAAAGCCATAAGACTAGTTAAAAATCCACAATCCACAAGAAAATGTCACAAGACCAGATATTGCTTGTGCAATTAGTGTGCTATCTCAGGTCTTGGACAAGCCATTAAAGATACATTGGTGCTTAATAAAGAAAGTCTTAAAGTATTTGCGAGGAACCACTAGATGGGCATTTTGTATAAGTCGAGTGTCAACAGCTCATTACTATTAGAAGCCTTCAGTGATTCTGATTATGCTGGTGATCCCACTACAAGAAAATGGTTTTTGGAATGGTTTTCAAGTTTAGTGGAGGAGAGATTACCTGGTCCAGCAGACGACAGAAATGTGTGGTAGTATCTACAGTAGAAGTTGAGTTTGTTGCTGCCAGCCTGGCATCGAAAGAAGCTGGTTGATTACACAGACTGTTCCTGGACATTTCTTTAATCAGTTTTCCTGTTCTTCATGTTGACAACGAAAAAGCCATAAGACTAGTTAAAAATCCTGAGTTTCGCAATCGCACAAAACCTATTGATGTGTGTTATAAATTTGTTCGAGAAACGTTCCAGAATGAACTTTTGTACATTAGGTAGTGTAGCAGGGAATGTCAGGCTGCAGACATTTTCACGAAACCTTTACCAGTTTCGTTTCCAAAAACTTCGTGAGTTAATAGGAATGTGCCAAGTTGACACTGGAACTTAATTTTCCCCCCTCGTTTTATGTATGACTTTTTTTGTTTGTTTTATTTCCTTATGTGTAAGGAATGGATTTAGGGGAAGTGTTGAATTATAAATCAATACCTGTTAGATATACCTCTGTAACTGTTCCTATGTAACTGTAACTGCTCCTATGTAACTGTAACTGTTCCTATGTAACTGTAACTGTTCCTATGTAACTGCAATTGTATTGCTGTTTTTCGAGACTTGTTTACCTACATTCTGTTTCTTTGCATGCTGTCCTTACGATTTGTCTTCAATAAAATATTATTTAACTGCTTAATACTGATTGCATTACTTATTACATTTTGGTAACATGTTTATGTGTCCTATCATTCCAGTGTTCGACCCACGCGATTGAACTAATTTCTTTAGTAAAATTATGTGTTTAAAACTTATTCATGTCTTGTGTTGAAGTATGATTCATAGTTTAATCACTAGGTGGAAAATTTGTTTCTCTGAACACTATAATAGCTACCAAAGCCCATTGGTTCCTTCATTCTCATCACTTTATCTATATAAGCCCCCTTTTCTCAATTTTAAAAATAAATGTTTTTTCGTTAACACTCTAAGTGATTTCGACGACATATTTCGTCCAAGATATAACCAATTTTGTTAGTGACGAGATAGCTTGTCAAGTTATTGCCCATTTTTGGATGATGACGAGATCAAGATCTGATCAGTTTTCTTCTAACGACGATATCTCGTCCCTCAAGATCTGGTCAGTTTGACGAGACACTTCGTCGAGACAACCACCAGGAGGATTAATGATATATGATTAACCTTTAGACTACGGCCGGTACAGCAGTTGTACTTTGATCGCGCCAAGAAAGAATTTTGATTACGGCTAGTACAGCAGTTGTTCCTTGAAAGTTATTAGAATCGCGCCAGTTATATCTATAATCGTAGTCAAAAAGTTAAGACAAAAAAAAATAGAACCTTTAAATCTGTACTGTTAATTACTATGCTGTTGAAAGATTGGTAAGTTTAAATATCATCTTAATTATCAGTGGTTTTCATTAAAATTAAATCACAAGAAACTAAAATATGTTATTTTAAGCTATGGATAAAATCCATAGCTTAAAATAACATATTTTAAGAGCTTAAAAGTTATTTAGTGTTTTCAGATAATAGCTGGTGATAAAATTCATAGTTAAATAGATTTTGGGATATTGTCCATGAGAGATTTATCTAGAATGGAATTTCTAATAGAGAACAAGAATCCTCACTTTTCAAAGCGTACGTAATAACAGAATGTTGCTTAAAAAGCACTGTGCATTGTTGAAAATAATTCAGTTGCATTACAATAACCGATAAAATCCAAATAAATTGCTGTTAGTAAAAAAAAAAATCCCAAGAGCCGAATTATCTGAAATAGCTTTCAAATACTTAGTTCACATTCGTTGAAAAGGTGCAGCACGAAACCAATTCATTTAAAAAACTAGTAAGAATCTCAGCTTCATGAAAACGTCATCAACCTGAGACATGTTTACACGATGCGAAATTAGAATACATGCATGTTTATCGTTAGTTAATCAGCTGGACAAATTCTTAAGACAGCTGCAAAGTGTAGCTTTATTCACGCTAACTTGTCGGTAAGAGCTTAAAAGTTATAGTTACTTTATTTCCACATGGAAAAACCATAGACAAACCTAACACGCACAAATGCAATTAAAGGACAAGACCATGCAATAAATACATTAAATCATCTTAAAATTTGAATGATCCTTGGACGACAAATAATATTTCGATAAGAACGATGCAATTCATCAATTCGTTGAGAAAAAGAAATTAAGAATAAAGTCCTTTGGTTAATACACTCTAAGACAAAAAAAAAAGTTGCACCTGGAAGGAGTAGACCGATATAAATGAAATTTGGAGGAGTGGTACATATGCGTTGGAGATGCAAATGATCAAATTTTCAAAATCGTTTGAGCATGCACCATGCGCAGGGAAGCTCTCAAACACGCCGTATACCAGGGCATAAAGACATACAGTAGTGCAGCAAATTCATTTCGACTCTGTTATGTTAGTTACATAGTTTTTCATTGAGTTATGCCACGGAAAAACGTTAGCAAGCAATTTAACCAACTAGGGGAGTTTGACAGAGAACCAGTAATTGGCCTCCTAGAAAGTGGATGGTCTAATCGACAGAGTGCGCAACATATTGGTTGTAGTGATGTTACAGAAGCCCGCTGTTGGCAGCGGTGGATACAACAAGGCACATGCCAGCATCAACCAGGCTCAGGAGGGCTTAAAGAAACCGGACAGAGAAAGGATCGACGTGTGTTGTAAGACATGCGCGTACTGATCCAACAGCCAATGTTCCAGACATCCAACGGGCAGTGGGTACCTCTCGATCATACAATAAGTGATCGCCCCATTTGTCGACGGCTTCACGACGTGGGACTAAACACGCGTAGACCGTTACGACGACGACCTTTAACAGCATTGCATCACCGTCAAAGACTGGAATGGTGTCGTTCCAGATGGAGATGGGGCGTCGAATGGCATAGAGTGGTCTTCACTGACGAATCCCGCTTCTTTCTGGTTGGAGACGACAATCGAATCCATGTGTGGAGACAACGTGGTCAGCTCCAAGATTCACTGTTTGTTGTACAGCGCCATACGTCCAGAAGACCTGGTGTCATGGTGTGGGGTGCAATTGCGTATGATTCAAAATCACTTTTGGCATTCGTTATAGGCTCTTTGACATGCCAGATTTAAGTACGAGACATTTTACAGCCTGTTACCCTCCCATTCCTGAACTCCCAAGTTCAACCGCTTTTTCAGCAAGACAATGCTAGATCTCATATTGCTGCCGTCTCTAGAGCTTGTCTACGACACAACGATATCTTACCATGACCGGCATACTCACCGACCTGTCCCCGATCGAGAATGTATGGGATGCTATTGTTACCACTCCACCCGTTCGCGTAATCAGCTGGAACTGCGTGACAGGGTTCAAGTAGCACGAGATGGACTGTCGCAGGACTTTATAAAGAGCGTGTGACTCACTACAAACGCGCTTGGCATGCTACATTAGATATAATGGCGGTCATACGCCATACTAAATACCACTTTTTTGTATTTTTCTCAATAAAGTTTGCATATTTCAATCTCAAATTTTAATCATTTACTCATTTATAAGCGCTTTAACAACCTTACAAAAATTTCATTGCATTCTGACAATTCCTTCTAGGTTCAACTTTTTTTCTTTTAGTGTATTAATTACAACTTGTGATAAACTTTGATGGTAATGAAAGTGGGGCTATTTATATCATATATTATGTTACTCTTAAATAATGAAACGTGTGCAAGTATAGCTTGAAAATTCACCCCGATTTTGCAGTTGCGACACCGTTGTTCTGGAAGTAATGAAGTATTATAGAAAAACTTATAATCTCCCAAGCGTCATGCCCGAGTGTATCTCGGATTGTTTTTTTGTGCGGAGACGGCAGACCCGGAATATTTCGTGGCACGAGAAGTACGCACATTATGGGTCTACCGCTTGCCGTATGGGAATTTTTCGGGCTGTATCGAAACGGAATTTTCCACCAAGTGGTCAGCCGGAGTACATTTCGAAGGAGGTTTCTGTGTGTGGGGGGGGGGGGGCACGAAATATTTCGAGGAGCGAGATTGAACGTGGTCCGGGCTAGATTGACTGTTAGGGCGAGATGACTGAATATTTTAAGTCTGCTGCTTACTGTGCGGGAATTTGTCCGGGAAGTGTTATCGAATTGAATTCTTTTATCTGTGTTCGTGTCTACAATTAACTCTCCAGGTGGTTGTCTAGACAAGGTATATTGTCATCAGAAAAACTGACTAGATCTTGATGGACGATATATCTCATTAGAAGAAAACTGACATCCTGATTTCGCCATCATCAAGAAATCGGCAATACCTTAATGACGAGATATCTCGTATTCAGCAAAATTGGTCACATCTTGAAAGACGACATACCTCGTCGAAACCACTTGGAAGGTTTAAGATACTGCCACTAAGGTCTAAGTGCTTACATTCGGTTTTCTTTGCAGGATACTCATAATGGGTATGCCGGAAGACTGTTGCCCAAAGATTTCTCAGAAAATTCACGTGGATTCACTCATGGAATCCATAGCAAATAATTGCCCTGTTCTGGAGCGATTGGAAATTCGTTGGGATGCAGATACATTGCGGTTCAGTGATCGGTCCAGTAAAGCCATTGATTTTGTAAGAGTCAAGTGTCTTCGACTTCGCTGCATGACACTAGCTGATGGAAAGTACTTCGAATTAGTCAAATCGAATTTCTCGAGAGCTGATAGAGGGACTGTTGTCAGGACAACAACGAATTGCAGAATCACTCTTTGCTATCTTCTTTTATATTACAAAGATCTTTTGTTCAATTAATTGCAGAATTTCGCGAAACTTTCGCTCCTAATGTGATTCATTCATATATTTTTACTCATCTGAAAATCATGGCATTGAACAGGGTTTACATCAACAGATATAAAAATACAGGTAATGCATACACATGTTTGCAGTTATGTATTTTAAAATACTATTTAATTAAAACACCGAAATCACCACCTAAAAGAGAACTTTTTCCCTTATTCTAATAAAAATAACAAAATTTCGAAGTTTATTGTATTTATTACTGTATTCATCAATGTTATAAATGCATGAGATGCACTTAGTTTGGTATCAAAAGGATTTTGGCGAACTATTACAAGATTGAGAACCGTTCTTTTGATTTTATCAGACTGGGTCTCAGTCCCCCAAACAAGAGGAGTAAGTAGTATACAGCCCTCAAACACAAGGGCCGCACTTAATCTGCTACCAATAATGTGGTGCAAAATTACAAGTTGGACTATTCTTATGATTTAATCAGACTGGATTTCAACAGCGATATATAGGTACACCCAAGTCTGTTCTGCAAATCTTCTCTCCGGTGCCATGACTTCTTTTACCAGTTTTTACCTTATTAACCAACGTTTCCAAAAAATGATGGATTCCAGTCACTTGAAATCCAGGGCAACGAAATGGTTGACTTCATGGAAAAAATAGGAATCTCGTTTTCCAAGTTTTTTAGAGGTTAGTTCTTTCATTACTAGCCCCCCCACAATGAATTTCAAACCGAAGGAAATTAAACTTTTCCAAGTCGCAAGATGGTTGGGAATACAAGGCTGCACACGTTGACAAGAGGAATCTTATACCGCACTCCCCACCAGATCGACAGCAGTTACCCATTTCATACTTTAAAAGGATTGACAACTCTGTTTTTGAAGAGACCAGACAAGTTAACGCTGATCATTTTGGACGCGTGCACAACACGTAAAGACTAACGGACTTGTGCAAAGTAGAGTGCCTATATAATAAGAGTGGCGACATACGGGAAACAATTTCTGATTGGCTTAGAGACCTTTTCTACCGCCCGAGGCGGTCTTTTCCTAGCTCCCGTAGACTTAACATGGGAACTTTTTGTGTGTTCGAGAAAAACGTGTGTATATTAAATTAAAAAGAAAATATAGCTTATTCTTGTTCCATTTCGTGTTCTAGAATGTTTATTTATTATTATTTTAGTGTTTTGTCAGTATAAATTTGAAGACTTTTTAAGTAAATAGCTGTTTCTTGAACAGCATGGTGTTTCCCGCAATCTAAGTTAGCGCGTGTGCAATCCATCTCATCAATTACGCATGTAATTGAGCGTTTATATGATTCATTTAAAGCGAATATATACATATTATAACAATCATATGCTTTTTGTTCTCCTTGAAATGATATATTAATTCGCCCAGCAACATTCTTTGAGACGATTCTGGTAGAAAAATGGCTGCCGCGCATGCGCATTGGGAAAAATTTGGTCCCTTGTCGCCACTCTTATTATAGTGCAAAGTACTGAACAGCCCGTGAGATACTGGCATAACCAAATGCTCGGCATGTCAGCATGTTTCCGAGGATTCATTCACCCAAAAAGGTGTGGTTATTTAGTCGTTATTAGGGGATCAGACTTCCAAAATCACCCAAAACTATTTTTATTGTGACGTTAAAAATTAATCGCCATCAAATTCTGTGGATAGCAAATATAATTTTTCAAATACTATAATTTTTGACGGAGTTACATGTATATCAGATGTACATGAGTATAAGTAGTACAAGAAAGGCGTTTTCATCCGATTGCTGATTTCAAAATGTTTCCTGCGCATCTGGTTTTTTAATTAATTTACTGAAATATTTTTGTATAATCCTTGAAATCTGTTGTATATCTAAGTACTTAATAGAAATTCATCCTGCTTCTAAATTTTGGTTTGAAATGTTGCTTAACCTATTCATTTTTTACCAAATTTAGGTATTATAGTATAATTATTTTTCCTTGTTTTAAAATTGAGCAATACTTACCAAATGGAATTAAATTTTGATTCAGATATAAAAACTATTGTGAATTAAAATTTTGACAGTGCATTAAAAATTAATTCGCATGGGACCTATCATTTTTTGCTAATTCATTAAAATTTTTGACCATTTATGTAACAAGTTCTGAATGACTTAATATTTTAGGACCAAACTTTTTTGCTCTTTAGCAGATAGTCTCAAATTTCATTGCGATCGGATAACTGCAAGTTTACTTTGAAAGTCCCTTTAAATGTGATGTCGATGAATGCAATGTGCAACACTACACTACTCGGAAATCTATTGCTCAGAGGTGAAAAACCAATTTCTACATGGCAGTGCTCCCTCATATGAATATGATATGTTAATAGAAATGAAATTCTTAAAAATCGAAAGATCGGTGACATGGTTCACACTTTTAGGAAAAGCTAATTTCTAGAGTCGTAAAAATTTTACACTAGGTTTTTTTTTTTTTTTTTTTTTTTTAAGTTTTTTGGAAGGCATAGAAATTTGATTGAAGCTGCAGCAAAACTGTCTTTTTTTTCTTAACATGGTTAAATTTTCCAACTAAAAATATTAAGTTATGCTAAAAATAATCATTTCCTTGACATTTATTCGCATTTGCAAACCAATTGAACTCAAATAAATTGAGAAGAAATTACTTGATTACGTTTTATTGCAAAACACATCAAACTGAGAAGTATGAGTGAAATATACAACACTAAATGACACCATGTAAGATGACAAAAGTTACACTATATTAATCACATTTAACAGGTTGCCAAGATATATTAAACATTTGTATAAATTGCACACATACAACTTTATATTTATTATGGATGACAAGTTCTGAGCATTAGTTAGGGTATTTTTACAAAATGCATACAAATGAGTCACAAACAAAATAAAGTTTGCCCACAATTTAGCTTTTGCATACGATTTTTAACAAGGGAATCAGCATGTTATCAAAAATTTAGTTTTCTGGCGGTATATGTTAACTTTATGATTGAGCAATTTTTCGTCCAGATACAAAAATAAATTTCGATAGTAAAAATTATTAACAAGCAGTTAAACAGCAGATTTGACTTTCGAAGAAACAATTTTCTAAAATACCAAAAGAATTATTTCAAACCTTTTCAAAATTAATCAAATTTTGTAAGACCAAAACCAATATCGATCAAGCAATCACTTTAAAATAGATGGATTTTACGATGCCAAGAGTAGTATTGTGGAACAAATGAATTGCATAAAATATCTCAACTCAATGTAAAATACAGTAGTTCAAATTATGTATTTTTCATCAAGACCTTTAAAAATGAAAACAATTGTCCGGACTAGGTTTATCACAACCATGCATGTAAATAGTTACATTTTCCGTTTGTAACCAAATAGTCGGCTCTACATGCTACAAATAAAATATCAAAAATTTTGTAAATAGGAAGGTTCTATCATGATATACTTGAATACAACGAAATTTCAATCAAATTAATTCCAATTTAATGTAAGCAGTCAGCATATTTTTCTTCAGACCGACTGAAATGTATTTTAAAATCAAATTTCAATGTTGTCATGGAAAGTTTCATATCATGTAACGATACAGAACTAATACAGGTATTGTTTTGGTACAAGGAATTCCTCATTTTATCATAAAACTAATAAGTTTCTACATTGCAATACAAATCTAATTGGCTTGTAAGAGTACATTCTGAAAGCGATTACATTTTTCATCAGCATGCAATACCAATTAACTTTAATCGTTGCTATATTTCAGAAAAAATGACATTTTACAATGCTTAGAAGGAAACACATAAAAAATTATTCAGTAAAATGAGTTATAGAATCTAAATCACAAAAACAATTTTCTGCAAGGACAATTTTTATCCAACACAAAGAATCTACAAAACGAAAAGTAATGAAATATGGATGCATATAAAACAATGACAAAACTTAATGAAAATCAGCCTCTTTTGCATTTATTTTCTCATAGAAAGGACGCATGTAATGAAAAGTAAATATCACACAAAAGAAAATATTAAAAGAAATACAGAAACAGTATATACAAGTTAAGTAGTAAACGTTCTATAACTGAAAAACTTAACAAGATAATAGAAAGGGGAAATGAATATCATTTAAGACATGGAATACTTTATTGCGACACATCCAAACAAAGAAACATTGTAAATTCAAAAAATAACACTCAGCAAAAAAATTCTCAAATCAAAACTAAGAATATGAACATTACAAATTACTTTCAAAGATAGAGAATGTATAACTCGAAAAGAAAATGCACACAAAATATTGATTTTCCTATCATTAACTTTCCATGGAATGTATAAGCATTAAGTACCTTAACCACACAAATATTAGCAAATGACAAACAAAATTAAATAAAACTTAATAGGTAGTCATTTGAGCATCAAGAAAATATGTTTATTCAAAGAATGCGCAAGGGATGCATTTTTAAGTGCTATTTTGAGCAACCCTCCATACAAAATAAAAATGCAAGATATATGAAATAAAATATATTTGGGGTGAGTCATAATGATGTTCATGATTTTAGAAAACCATATCATAATTGTAAGGTACCCAAAAAAAGCAGTATATGGTGGTCGGAACCTTCCAGTTTCATAAACTAGAAGAAACTGTTAAACGATTGTGTTGATTCCATTCTCAAACTCAAAGGAAAGAGTATCGATTCGATTGAGAAGTAACACAGCTGGTGGATTGGCCAAGCAGCATCCTAACTACATCTTGCCTGTCCACCTCAATCACCAGGCTTAACACCGTATTTCTGAAGCAGTTATGTTAAGAAACAAATATTTGTGAAACCTCCTTCCTCGAAATGTTATGGCATTGAAACATTGCATCACCATGTCTCACTCGAGTGGACCATTCATTGGAGGGACGGAGGGATTTGAATTGGAAAGCTTCAGACATCTTGCCTAGGATTCCCAATCTTTGACATGGAAAAAATTCAAGAACATTTCTATGAACTATAACTTTGTAAGGACCTTAATTTGCAAATGGCAAGCATTCATTTTAAAGTGACAAACCAAAATAAACACAGAAAAACGTAGAAAATTGAAATGTGTTGCAAAAAAAAAATAATTTAAATAAAAAATTCAGTTCCTAAAATACAAGACAAATTTGATTTTAAATCACTGATGGCATTATACCTCACAAGCAGCTTAATGTATTAAAATAAATTGAATTACAAGCACACATAGTTTAACTTAAAAGCAAATTATGTTTGATAAATACCAAGAGACTCAAAAATAAAATACAAAGCCTTTCATAAATAAGGCTACAAAGTGAAACTACATGTTGATAGCTGTATAGCTTTCAAAATTACAATTACAAAAAATTCTAGTTATGTTTTAAAAACGATTGATTGAACTCTTGACATTATTCTTTCTTTCAGTTGTAAATGAGTTGAATAAAAAAAAATGCTCTTTTTACACCAAACAAAAATATCTACAAAAAATGCAACACAAAATCACTGTTTCACATTTATAGTAAAACAAGAAACAAATCTTCACATACATATAAAACAAATTTAAAATCACATTATTTAGGCTTTATTTTAAATTACCTGTACTATTTAAGTGATCATATTTTAAATAAGGAAGAATTACAATTTTTAACAAATCTTTTCGTAAAACTTATAAACACCTCCAAAAAGACAGACACATAATTTAACAGAACTTTTTGAATAACTGATTCTGTTTATACATTTTTAAAGAATTTTAGATTGATAAGCACATTATTAGTAAGAGGAAGTATTTACGTAGTTTAGATTTGAAATGATTAACAAGAGTTGCATACTTTTGAGGAGAGATAATATTCATATAAAAAATGAATTTTGCAACTAGGTAAATGCATTGAAAAATAAACTGACACCTTAGGGTGGCATGCTACATGAATGTTACATTTCTGAGAAATACCTTTTCCTAACCTAAAGAAAACACTTAAATTCTTATTTAACCCTTGAAAAGAGCAACAAAAAGTAACTCTTATTTCCCAGGTGATCTTGTAGTGGACTGGACTGGACTTAAATAAAAATCTGTTTGAAATATCATAGGATAAACAAAATTTAAATGCACTGAAGAGTACCCAAACTTGCATTTTTGAAAAGCATGAATTTTATATGTATGAAGCCTATAAAAGTAGTGTGTAAATTTAGATGCAAAGGTCAAAATATGGTCATCTTTTAAACATCAATAACAGAGTTCTTCAAAAAAAGAAAAAGAGTTCAAAAATTTATTAAGGATCTGTGGCACCAACACTAGAGTCTGAACTTATTGGGCTCGAACGTGTATGTGGTCTGTGAGCTATAAAATTACAAATATATAAACATAATAAAATGTTTATATACATATAGTATATATGTATATATGTGATTTAATGTGCAAACTCATCTAAGTGAGAACTTAGCACCACTTGAAGTGATTTAATATAATAAAATATATATATATATGTCTACTTTTCCCTCCCCCATTACTATCTGAAGTATAGGGCTCTGAACAACAGAACATTTTTCATGCAATTTGATAAAATTTTGTTTTAATTTGAGCACGCATTTAAAAGACATCTCTACTATTATAAAAAGGAAATGTTTCTTTGTGTACTGTGTGCAGTGCCCTCATGAATCTATGGCACTTACAATAAGGAAATTTGGCACACAGGTAATCCTAATCTTTTGCGAATTTAGTGTCCAGCCCAAATTTAGAAATGTATAATCTAGAACATTTAAAATTTAATTTATTAGTTTTTTCACCTTTCTTTCTGGAATGTGACGTCACCTATACCTCAAATGAAGAAGTGAGCAGATTTTGGGATTTTCGACCACTGACATCACAAGCATTTTTAGTCCGAATGCCTTTAGAACCATTCCAAATTTTTCGATTGTAGCGCGTTTTGATTTACATTGTTAATAATACCCACTTCGAGGCCATCACAGCGTTGCCTGTGGATTTCCTTTGCGAAGCAAACCAAATGGGAATATAGAAGCAATCACCAGGGGTTGGCAAGCATCAGAAAACAGTGGTCACACCTGATCCCACGAAAAGAACTGTCACTGGTAATGCTGTGCTGGCCACACAGTGTCTTGTGTTAAAATATTAACACTTATTACAGCAATTTGCTTCATGAGGAATAGTGAACTCTTTGTGAGCATTCGAAGCATTTAATTAGCTTTAAATGTTGCATTGTAAATGAAGAATATTTTTATAATAATCTAAAAATATTTGTAAAATATGAACAAGACAACAAGTAGTAAAACAAACTTATTTGCACATAAAGTATCAGATAGCATTTCTTTCAGATTTAACAGATTATGGCAAAACATGAGAAAATAAATTACCTGAAACTGATATTTTTGAGATATCAATACACTATTATCATTATCACTTCAAATCAGAATTTCATTTATAATTGAAAAAGCAGAGGAAACTTCTCTAGGTCTTAAAAATAAAAACTGATATACAGATTAAATTTCATTAACATAACACATTAACAGATTTATCTCATTTTCATATTTGAGAAAAACTTGGAAGATTTCATTTTTAAAATGGCAAATTTGAAATTTTTAATTATGACAAGCATGTTTCCATTTAAATCAGAAACATTTAATACAGATCTATCAATTATGAACAGATAGAATTAAATAATACTTTAAATATTTTTATCAAGAAATTCTTAAGTAAACCAACTGAGGAATTTAAGAACTTGAGTCATTTCGTAGTTTTACTTATACTTCCAGAAATAGTAAGCCTGACTTGTCACTGTAGCAATCAATTTTTGATACTTACATACTTCTGAGGAGAAAATACCAATTCAAGGTTTAATTCATATTTCTTTTTCAGCTTAGAACATTAACATTTTTACTATTTTTGATAGTGTTAAAACAGAAAATAGAATTTTGGGAATATTCCATGGAAAAAGAATTTTTGCCTACTTTCTTGTTTTACGTGATTTTTTTAACTCAAACAAACTGCACTCATTTAATTTATTACAGGCTACAGATGCTACATGTATTCAATAGTACATCACAATGTCTCTCCTGCCATAAGAACACTTTTAATGCCTGTATGTAGTCCCCGCTCCATAAATTTGGGGCCCCCTGAAGCAGAAAAGAATTTTAAAGACTATGGGAAAACATTAAAATTGTATTCCTACAAACACAATTCAATACCCAGCAAGGACAATAATAAAAATATTTTTAATAAGATCTCATCATGGATGCACATAATTATAATAATTTTTTCATTAGAATATCATGGCAAAATACATGTAGATCAATAAAAGTAGGAAGATGTGAAGAAAAAAACAACCCATTGTGTGTGTAATCAATGAGTTGAAGTTGGAGAAATTCTGAGACTAAAATTATTCGCTGAACTATACAGATACCAATGCTTCATCTTTTACCAATATTGGAGTAATGGATTTTTGAGAAGTATATTTATGAAAATGTTATCGATCTTCATGCATTTAATCAGTGTCTGTACAACAAAGTTTTTAAATAGTTTTCTAGACACTCATCTTTTTAGACCATAAAATCTTAATTTTCTGTAATTTCAATACAACTTATCACATAGAAAAGGGTATATTTTTCAGAAATGTTGCTTTGTTGCAAAAGATTAGTCTTTCATCATCTGTAAGAATAATTTTATCTCTCAACAGCACAAAACATTCTGTTAGAATTATGATAATCTCTGTTGAGATATCAAGATTTACTCCTAAAAATGACTACTTTTACAAATATCTAGCATAATGAAAACTATCTCACTATTGAAATAAAAGATCAACATCTGAGGATTAATAGTTTCTACATGCAATACATATATTACACTGTATATATATATATATATATATATTAGTCAAAGGGACTACCTTTGACCAAATTAAAAAAAAAAAAAAACTTATTAAATAAGAACATTAAAAAATTGTAAAAAATATAAATTAAAATTGAAGGTTAAAATCAATAATTTCTATACTAAACTTATACATGCATATATTCAGCAATGACACAATAATAATTCACTTGACATTTGAAACAAAGATAAAGTTCACATTTAACACATACAATAAAGAGTTTCATTTAAGCAATGGTACTACTAAATATCTAGCCTGTATATTATTTGCATATACTAAGTTTATACATATATTACAAACAATAATTTAATTTTTGATAAAAAAAATAGTTTGAATCAGCATGTTACAATTTTTACATGAAATTATTAAAGAGAATAACCTAAAATTATTCCTGTTTTTCAAAGGAGATCTGGGATATAATTATCAATAAAACTTCAGTTCAAATCAATGGCAAAAATATATATTTTCCTTCAATAAAATCAAAATTAAAAAGCTTAATTTTAATGTCCCAAAAATAAATAAATTTTCATTGTATTGTTATCCTTGAAAAACAAACTGCACAAATAAGAATTCCCAAATTAATCATTTTTTGAGTACCATATGATTAAAATTCTTTTTTATCAAACAACTTTGAGTGCATGAAACCATTTCAAAGTATTTTGATTACAATGATATATTAAAAAATGTTAAGCATAATTTTATCACAAAAAATATAATTTCACAAGTGATACATTTTGATATAGCCTTTCAGATTCTCATATATTGTCACATCAATATTTAGCAATGCTTTCTAATTACAGGAGTAGTCAAATAATTTGAACAACAAAATCTAACTCAAAACTTCTGAGCTAGAAGTTCACAAATCAAAAGGTATTTAACAGTTAACATTTGTGTAGAATTTTATAACACAAAGCAAAGTGTTTGTATAGAAGCAATATTGCTTTATTAAGATGCTTATATGATTTTAAAATAGGAGGTAATATGTAAATGTTAATCTTTGTAGAGTTAAAAATGGAAAATAGTTCATTTTAGAAAACTAAATAAAACATACACCCTATGTAACAAAAAGTTTAATATGTAGATTTAAGTATGGAATTGCTACATATCAAACAATTACTACTTACTAAGAGGTCTTCTGGGCCAAGATCTAAATTTTAACAAATTATTAGCATTAGTTCTAATTTTTTCTATCTGAAACATCAAAGGCTTAACATAAGTCATTAACCACTCATCGATGGTATGTTTATCATACACTTCAGGCATGGTATTTTGAATAAAAGTATGCAGCAAAGTAGCATTTGTGGAGAGAGCTTCTAAGTTTTGAGTCCCCAGTTCAACATGAGCAGGACTAGAAAATAACATCTGGACATTATATTCACTCATCCAACCAACAAAATGACTGTTTGAAAGAAACTTCTGAAGCATGTACTTCAAGTGAGCAAGTCTCTGAGCACCTTTAAAAATATTGCTTCCCGGATAATTACACAAAGCTTCTTCAGTGCTGTAATTTGTATAAAGTGTTAACCGAGAATCACACATCAGAATATCTCTAGCTTTCTGAAAGAGCTGATTATCCACCATTTGCCTCTCAAGAAAAAGCAAATTTACTGCAAGTGAAGGAATTGCAACAGGCAGAAGTTCACACAGGACAGCAAAATGATCATAACGTTGCCAACCAGTCAGAACAATACCTTTGAAGAAAACTTCATTTTGATACTTGGACAATATACTAAGCCATGAAATATGATTTTCAAGATGATACGAAATATTGGTTAAATACTGATTTGCACCTGTAGCTCCTTTATAAGCACTTGCAATCCATACCCCAGGGAAATATTTACCATACTTTATCCAAGCATCAGGGGAAATTTTAGTTTCAACATAAGGCCCATACTGCCAAGCCATCAATTCAACAAACTTCCAAATTTCAGACTTCTTAATTGTCTCATCGGGAACCATTCGAAACATATCATCCCACATGATAGGTTGTATGCCATACTTTTCCTTTGTATACTTAGCCACACTCTTGACATGATGAATAAAAAGATCTTCTTTATCCATAAAATGCTTCCGCATACTTTTCTGGCACAGACTACATTCACCGATGTAATAAACTTCATCAGATCCTATATGCAACCACTTTATTTGAGGGTGCATAGCAATTACCTGATCAATGATTTGCCGCAGAAGTATTTGTGTTCCATTGTTCGTTGGGCAAATAACTTGTGGATAGGCAGGTACCTCACGCAAGTCTTGGTAAGCTTGAAGCTTCAAGACAAATTCCATGTGTCCAAAAGTTTGTATTAATGGAATAACTTCCAATTCATTCATTTTTGCAAGATACAATATCTCACTAAGTTCATTTTTTGTATATGCATTACGAGCTGAAAGCTGCTCCAAAGGACCATGAAAGGGAAACATGTCTTCATATTCAATAAGAACACCATTCGCTCCTAGCATGTGCAGTAATGGAAATAGCTTCTTGTAATAATTCACGATAGGTGGAGCTCCTTTCAGATCCAAATGAACAAATCTTTTATCAATATTTACCATTTCTTCAGGTTTGGGTGTCCTAATCCCTTTGCTCACTCGCTCATTCACTGATCGAGCTGGGTGATCTATTTCTACTTCATCACCACCCAGATCATCAATAATGTTAGTTCTCTGTAAACCAGATTTAGCAGCAAAATTCCTGTGAATATTGGCATGAACTTGAGCTTCTTTGAGTTTCTGTCTTTCAAGGTGTTTCAAAGACTGTGTCACAGGAAGTAGGTCATTGATATTAACCAAAGGTCCTGTTTTAGACGGTAGTTTGTTGTGCAGCACTCTGCCATCTGCATGCACATATTTAGAATGAGATTCAGAATCCTGCTCTTCACTTGCTAAAGTCTTGTACAAGATAAGAAAAATTAAACCACTGCTGGCCACAAGAATGAGATAAAACCGGAACTTGGAATGCATGGTCAAAGACTGGTACATGTCAGTAATCCAAGGAAGTCAATTCGATCATCTACGAAGAAATAGAATTTCATATTGAATAAAAAAAACCTATTTTACAAAGATCTATTAAGAATTCAATTAACTATTTAAAATATTAATTTCATTAAGCCTACTAAACTCTCAGATAGAAGAATGTTAAGAAAATTTTCATCTACTTTTCAAGTAAAAAGAATTTTTCAGTTGTACTCCATGCAACATTTTATAATTTAACACATGAATATACAGATGAAAAACTATCACAAAATTGGGTCAACGCACCAAGTTTCGAAAAAATTCCTTATAACTTAAACTATATACCAGTACCCTAGAGGTTAGTAGATATAATTCCAGTTTTTTGTCAAGTCCAACCTCCCTTACCTAATTACTTAACTTGAGCGATAGAGCCTTGAATGGCACTTACGACTGACATTTTCCTTTCATAGTATTGTGTGGCATATATCATCAGAGCTACCTTCTACCTTTCCCCAAAGAGTTCACATGTCTCAATCAACAAGGTTACCGAACCAAAGGAGGGATCCTCTGGAAGGTCAGTCGCTGACAGCTCGTAAATGGTGATCGATGCCAGCGGTCACTTAAAAGGGGGGGTGGAGTGGTAGCATCCGCAACGTTAGGCCGCCAAAGCGATTGTTTACGCCAAATCAAGATGGCGGCCGATGTAAGCAATTCCAAGATGGCCGCCATATACAACGTGAACCTTTGCATACAGTGCATAAATAATAATTTGTTTAAAAATTAAGAAAAAAGCAATATAAATTTCACTTGAAAATTTTCTAATATTTCAGTCTGGTTTTCTCCGAACATGTGCGCAATTTTGCGTCAATTTCATCCTAGTTTTGTCACTTAAAAAAAATATATATTAAATTTAAAAAAAAAAATTATAATTGTTAAAAAAAATAATAATAATAATAATAATAATAAAAAAACAGTGATTTTTTTAAAACGTCCGGATTTTCATCAATTTTGAATTGGAAACTTCGCAATGCATAGAAAATTCAAAACAAGAAATCTTTTTTTAATAAGGTAGTTCTTTTCTGTGATCATAATCCACACAAAGGTTTTTGATGAGAAACCAAAAATCTAAAAATTCTTCTGCTATCCATAAGTGTGAAAAAATATTTTTTCACAATTTTTCTAGCAATAAGCATTATGTGAGCAACTCAATGGGGATATTCCAGGTTATAGAGCCATATATGGAAAAGCAAGACAAATATTTTTATTGTAACGACTTTACAAGAGGAAATTGTTTTTTAGAGAAGTCAAAGCGTATTGCGCTTAAGGTTTCAATGCGTTTAAACCAGTATACCGGGAGAAATTTGTTTGTAGATAAGTCACAGCGTATAACGCGCGATCCCCGCCTGCCGGCTACCTCGCCGCCCCTCCGGGGCCGGCGAGGACCTTTCACCGTTGGCTTCCATGCGTATAAGTCACCGTATTGGGTGCCCACCCAAGCATAGTCCAGTGTTTGTAATATAACCAAAAGCTAAACAAAAATCAAACTTACCCTCATAGCCGGGTCCTTGAAATTCTGACAATGGTTAACAGTCATATGCTCGAATCGATAACCCTTGAACTCTTTGTCCTTCGGGTATTGATACCAGCATATGACTTCCAATAGTCAGAAATTTTTGTAGTTCCTTGCAAAATTCAGCTCTGAATTACCTCAGCCAAAACTTTCTGGTTCCTATTTTTCACCTCAACCATAAAACATTTATCCGTCCCTCGTTCAAGTCCTCCAAACACCCATTTACCCTCCAATTTCTTACTCCTGTTATACTTTCTTTTGCCAAATTTTTGTCCTATCTTTCTACATTTCCACTCCTACCTATCACCAACATCCTTTCTCAATGTTAAAATCATATCATTCTCACATGAAAGACATTTCACCTTCTTCCCAATCAAGCTACTACATGTTTGCAAAAAAAACATTTTCTAACGTTCAATAACACTATCCACTGCTATATCAAATCAACTAAGGGGAAATGAGCAACCAAAAGAGGAAAAAAATTCTAAATTCCAATCTGCAATTTCAAAAATCAAATTTAATCCAAATTTTTTTTCGAAATTTTAATTGAAATTTAAATAAAGTGACAAATTTAAAAAATTGTAACTTACAATCTGCTTTCCAAACTTATCCTAAAAATTTTGAAAATTAATAAAACAAGTCGATTTTAAAAATCAAGAGCAAAATTCATATGCACCCAACAATTTCAAAGACTGTCTAAATTTTAATTCCGTTCTACATTAAAAATAAAAGTGGAAAAGCGTATTTTCTTCCTTAACCAATCATGAGACCCGTTTATTATCGTCAGGAGAAAATATCTAGGGTTGCCTTAAAACTAAGAAAAACCGAAAACGGGAAGGTTACCACAATTGGCAATACATCGCTCGAAAGTTGTAACGTATCGGATGCTACATACCATCCAAAGGGGGATATCATTCACCGTACACAGATCTATACCATGCCGCTGCTGTAAACAAATTTGTAGTGGTAAGAATTGTTTACCTGCAACAGCGTAAAGGTTTATCACCGCGGCTGCCACTGTCAAAGCATTTGCGAAATAACATTAGTAGCATAATTAAAAATTCTCATCTCTTAATCCTTATTTCTATAACAATTTTAGTTTCTCAGATACAAAATGAATCAGCCAAAGCACAAAGTGTGCTAAGAATGAAACAAATGTTGAAAATGTCACTGAAATATAAATTTTAAGACCTAAAAAAAAATTTATATTTTCTTTAAAAGGTTTCCATGACAATCTAGCAACAGCAGATGGCAATGTGGTTGGTATGTAGTATCCGATACATTACAAATTTATAGCGATTTATAGCCAAATGTGGTACCTTCCAGTTTGCGCGCTTTCTTCCAGTTTTAAGATAATCCTTCGTATTTCTACAATTTTTTTTTTATTTTTTTACATTAGTTGTGTCTGGTTGTTTAGTCCATTGCTCTCAAATTTCTTTATTGATTCTTTCAAGTTGCACTTTTATTTTGCTTTAATAGGCCCTCCCAAATTTTGCATTTGAAATAGTAAAATACGAGATTTATAAACAGGATTAATTTGTAAAAAACGGAAACAAATTTTATTAATGCAATGGAACAAATTTTAATTGCAAATCTTCTAATTTTTCTGTGTGGTATTTACTCCAAACATGTACGACTTTTTTTTTTTTTTTTTTTAGTTTTTCATCAATTAGGTTAAAAAAATTGAGAAAAACAATCCTGGTTAGCAAAACATCCAAAAATTTGAAAAAATTCTGGAAATTTGGAAAATTTAGGATTTTGGACTTTTTACTGTATAACTTATCATTCAATTCTTATTTTTTTGCAAAAATGTTTGATGACATTTGGAACCTGTAAAGATGTATTTCAGTAATTCATATTAAAAACACTGGATGGTCTTTGTGTTGGAAATTCTCAAAATGTACAACATGGAGGAAACAAAAAGTGGTTATACTCATGGAAGCCAACGGTGATTGTGTCTCGCAGGCAGGCACAGGTTGCATGTTATACACTGACTTATCTGCAAAAAAATTCCTCCTGGTACAGTGGTTTATACACATAGTAGCCAACGGGTAAAGGTTCTCGCCGGCCCCGGAGAGGCGTCGAGGTAGCCAGCAGGCGAGGATCGTGTGTTATATGCTGTGACTTATCTACAAAAAAAATTCCTCACGGTACAGTGGTTTATATGCTTGGAAGCAAACAGTGAAAGGTTCTCGCTGGTAGGCGTGGGTCGCATGTTATACGCTGTGACTTAGCAACAAAAAATTTCTCCCAGAAAAGTGGTTTATACGCACTGAAACCTTGTGCGTTATACACTTTGCCTTATATACAAAAATATTCCTCCTGGTCACAAAAACATTCCTCATTTTCAATTCCATATCTTCATCTCTGACCAAGAATATCCCCATCGAGTTGCCCACATCATGCTAAGTAATTGCTATAAGAATTCTAAAATGAAATTCCATCTCAATTATAGATAGAACAAAACTCCATTGATTTTTCTCACATTGAAAAATATTTGGTGGATTATCAGGATCCCAGAAAAGAACTGACCTATCTACAAAAAAAATTCCTCATTTTTAATTCCATATAGAGCACAACATCCCAAATCCGGAATTGTTGAAAATCCGTACGTTTCGCTAACCGGCTTTTTTGTTTTCATTTTTTTACATCTTTCCAATTTTTTTTTATAAATGAGTTTAACCTGGACCTATTTGAGGAAACAACGCAAAATAACGGACATGTTCAGAGAACATACTGCACAGAAAAATTAGAAGAATTGCAATTAAAATTTGTTGCATCTTATCAAAAAGATGTTTCTTTTTTTTAAATTATTCCTATTTACGTAATGTATGCAAAGGTTGACAGTGTGGATTTCGCTATATGGTATCCATCTTGGACTGGCCGCCATCTTGTTTGGTGAAAAACATCGCTTTGGCGACTAACGTAACGGATGCTACCATTCCACCGACAATATATTTTTTTCATGGTTGTGATAGCTTGGTGCCAAAACTTTGAAATTGGCATCCCTTAGAAACCTTTCTCCCAAAGAAAAATCAGAAAAATATTTTTTCCATCCAAGATTAGTAAAAAAATGGGCGACTAAAGTTTTGTTGACCTTTCATGAATTTTGAAAAGTACGTAGCAAAAAGGTGCCAGTGGCAACACTGAATCTGAGGGGAAATTCAAGAGCCTTGAGGAACAAGATTGAGTGTCAAGATGCTAAAAGAGATGTTTGAAAGCAGATATTCACGTCTCCTCTTGAGCTGTAGAAAGAAAATTTGTTATTGCATTTCCATCATTCAATTCAGTTAATGTTCATTTGGTGTGGTAACCAGTCTTTTAACTAAAAAGATCATATTGCAAATAGGTGACCATGGAAATAAAGGATGCTGCTAACGAATATAGAGCCTTATATATCGATATCTCACAGTTCCAACTTGTAACTAAAACACAAGAAACCTTTGATCGCACATGCCTCTATCGCATATTTCGGAGTAACAACTACACAGCATTGAAATATCAAGTTGTTTCTCTTCGAAACTGGTTACTATTCGTTTTAGTACACTTAACTCAAATCAACAAATTTTTGACTGGTTACCCTTTGGAACTACACAGAGAGAGAGAGAGAGAGAGTGCAATTTAGTTCTGTTATTCTGTTTTAATAGCTTTTTCAGTTCCAAGCTGTGTTTTTTAAAAACTAGCTTTTTGAAGCTAAAATTACACACACAAGCACATAAATTTTTTGGCAAAATTAAAAACTGATAGGTTCAGGCAATAGGATGGGAATGATAAACACACTTGCAACTGTTATTAGTTGAGGTAGTTTTGCAGAGGGGAGCACTAAATAAATTGACTATAAAAAGGAGGAGCCAAAAATTTGGGAAATTATTGTTATAGAGTGACAAAAACTTTTTAATGCAATGTCAATGTTGTCATATTATTATGCAACATCAAGATAAGTAACTTTCTGAGGGTATCCACATGCTTATATCCATTCTGCATCTTGCATGACTTCCCCCCCCCTAACCCATATTGACCTTATTAACCAATAGAATCTTTCCTGGTATTCTTTCAAAGAATAGATGTGGCAATTTATTATATGAGTTGCGGGGGAAAGATGATACCACACCATTCAGGAATCTCGTGAAGCTCAGAGGCTTGACTGAGGAGAAAAAATTTTTCAACTAATTTTACCTGTTAAATGTATTTAAAATTTTGTCAAAAAGCATTCTCAAATTATACAAAAATTACAACATGTAATTTTTAATAATTCCTTTAATTACCAAACAAGTTCACCCTAAACTAATGCCTACAAATAACAGATTTGCAGAAGCATTTTTTCAAAAAATTGACTAAAATATTTACATTGTTTTATAATATTGTTTTAAAACAATATAAACATTTATATTGTTTTTATTATTTTGAATTAAAAACCTGGACACTGAAAACATATCTATTTGGTAAATTATTTCTCAATAACAAAGTCATGTTTTAACTATTTATCAAAGGTATACATTAGTACCTTGGTAGAAAAAGGACCAATGTCCAATTTCAATGAATTTGAGTTAGGTCCATAAAACCCCTCTAATGCAATGAAATTCATAATAGAAAAAGTGCCTATCTTCCTGTGAACAAATACATTGTGAATTAATAGAAATATTGGAATGTATTTTTGTGCATTGTTAAAAATTACTTAATCACCAGTTACTGAGAACTTGTAAAATGTACATAGGCCCTTTGTGTGTTTTCTAGTGTTTATACAATGACTTCTTATTCTCATGGGAAACATAAAATTCACATGATTTCCAAATTCAAACACATGTCATAATTGCCAAATACTGGGACGAATATAAAAAATCTCTCATTTTTAAAATGTAAACATAACAAGCAAATTTCAAATTGCACGAACAAGAAATTTATTAAAGTAAGGTTCGCACATACCTGACCGATAAACTTTCAGTCACAGATGTTTGCAAATGCCCAAAATTTTACTCTCGGTGAGCAAGTAAATGTAGAACTAAATATTAACCGAAATTGAGTTAGAAGTTTGCGAAACAGATTTTGCTTCTGACAATTTATTACAGAATCATGCGGAAGGAAATTATTTGTTCGATGAAAACATCGTGTGAATCTACGCGCTTTTCCACACAATTACAAATTTGCTAAACCTCTTGGTCCGTGAAATTTCGACCCACAACATCGAAAGAGAAGCGAAACCCGTCTGCAGACAAGTTTTGAAATACGAAAATGGAAACAAGAATATGCAGTTGCTATTCGGGGTCGGCGGGTCGTCATTCGTCAATAGCCCGTTGTACCGACACTTTTCATCCTTCAATTGGGATTTAAAATAAAAGTGTAATTAATTTAACTTGATTGTAAAACGATTTTTAAAATAGCACATAATTCACATTAGTGGTTTGAATATATTACGTTATAAATATATTTTATTTAAAGCCAATAGCAATTTACCTTTTAAAATAAGCGGGTAAATTGGTAATTTTTAGTTAACGTCGTACTAGAGCAACACAACGGGCTATTGACGACGGTCCGGGATCAGTCCCTTAAGGGAAAGATCCGAGGACAACACCTCGTAATTTTGAACCACGGTCAGATGACGAAGCAACACCTGAGCTGGCACCCCACTCTCCAAACTTCCACGCCAACCCAACGTGAGGACTTTCGGCCACGACAGATTTAAGGTGCACCAGCCGCCTCTACACCATACGTTTACAAACATCCATGCCCGGGCCCGGATTCGAACCAGGAACCTTCCGATCTAGATGCTAACACCTAAAATAAACGGGAAACTTAAACAACTGCTTTTGTGTTGATGGTATATTTTTAATTAACGTCGCACTGGAGCAACACATCTTCCATTTGGTGATGGTCGGGGATCAACCTTTTCTGTTCATTCATAGAAAAGTTAACTGTTATTAAAATCTGCTACAAAGAATATTCAGCTGGATCACGCTTCAAAAACTCTACCGATTAGTGTGACGTCAGATTAGTCCGATTACCGATTAGTCTACCGTCCGTAGACTACCGATTAGTCTACTGTGGCGTAGTGATAAAAAGGGACCTCTTGTTTCACCAGTCGCCTGGCCGGCTGAAATCGTTCCTTGTCGGACAATGGGTAGCCCCTCTGTTGGAATAGAACTGAAAAGGCAGGGGAGCTCCCCTCTTGGAGTTTTGAGGCGGTGGAAAACTGCCCAAGGGTTTTTCCCACGGACTGGAGCTTCGAGGCTTGGAGCAGAGAGTGCTGGGTCAGCGAAGAGAAGATTCTCGGACAGACTCGAGAAGAGTTTGGTCGTTGTTTCGAGGGTGTACTAGCGACTCCCTAGATTTTGGGAGTTAAGTCTCCGGTGGAGACTCTTGTTATGTTTTAAAATTGTGTGTTCAATAGAACAGCACTGTATATAATAAATAGCCGAGAAATAAAAGAATATTTGTTTTCTATACAATATTCAGTTTTCTTAAAATATCCTTCCTGCCAAAAGTTTGACACGTTTCATGCCGAGCGATAGCCATTTTCTAATCGGCAGACGTTTTGAAGAGTCATCCAGCTGAAGATTCTTTACAGCGTTTAAATAATATTTTCCAAGTGTTCTATCTCTTGAGAAGCCTTTTAGATGGGGTGAGGCATTCTGCTTAGTTTCTGATCTCACTTCTTGGCTCCGCCCCGCAACTGGTTTCAGTTCTCCCTTTCCAGAGTGCGAGCGTCGCTTATTTCATTGTCTGTAGTTATGTGTCTTCTGTTGCTTTCTTGGTGTATGTGCTGAACAATGTATTTGCTATATGGGTAGTTCTCAAAAGGTGGGAACAAGGCACATTTCATAACTTTAAGTTTTGACAGCAAATAAATTTAATTCTTAAAACTAACATTTTTCTTCCTCAATGGGTTTTTAGTTTTCCAGAATTGCAGAAAAAATTAATAAATGAACAGTTATGGTAATGGTAATTTTAGTTAACGTCGTACTATAGCAACACAACGGGCTATTGACGACGGTCCGGGATCAGTCTCTTAAGGGAAACATCCGAGGACAACACCTCGTAACTTTGAACCACGGTCAGATGACGAAGCAACACCGGAGCTGGCACCCCACTCTCCAAATTTCCACGCCAACCCAATGTGAGGACTAATAAATGAACAGAGAAGTATAAATACAAATATACAATTACAAATACAAATATTGACGACCAGCTACAGGCTCAAGCCCAACAAGGCTGGTCCTTTGTTTATGAACTCCCCAATTCCCACTGACTATCCAATTGTATCTTAAATTTGTACTCTCCCTTTGAATTAACTATATTCTCTGGCAACGCGTTCCAACTGTCTATTACCCTATTAAAGTAGTAGTTTTTCCTTAAATCCCGATTAAAATGTGTCTTATTCAATTTATACCCATGGCCCCTTGTTCTGTTATCCCTATTGAAATTTAAGCCCTCTGTGTCACCTTGTTTTACCAACTTGAAAAGCTGAATCAAATCCCCCTCCTTCTTCTTCTTTCCAGTGTATACATGTTTAGCTTACTTAAACGTTCGTTGTAGTCGAGATTTGCTATAGATTTATTATTTTTGTAGCTCTGTGCTGAACCCTTTAAATTTATTCTATATCCTTTCTCATATATGGAGCCCAGAATTGTGCAGCATATTCTAGATGTGGTCTTACTAAACCCTTATATAACGGCAAGATTATATTCTTATCCCTTGAAGTTACAGTCTTTTTAATATACCCCAATAACCTATTAGCCTTTTTACCCGCAGCTGAACATTGGTGACCCATTTTAAAATCCCTGTGAATTAGCACCCCAAGATCCTTGACTGTTTCTCCCTCCTTTACCTTTACTCCCTGCAGACAGTACTCGGCTCCACTGTTCCTGTAACCCATATGCAGAACTTGACATTTCCCTACATTAAATGACATACCCCATTTTACAGCCCATTCGGATATCTTATCAAGATCCCCTTGTAAATTCTCTATCTGTAACTTGGTATTAACTGTCCCCCATATTTTTAAGTCATCTGCAAATATACTGATTCTATTCCTAATCCCCTGACTTATATCATCAATAAAAATTATAAATAAAATTGGACCCAAAACTGATCCCTGAGGCACCCCACTTATAACTTCTGTCCACTGTGAATAATTTCCTTTTTTAGTTTGTTTGCTATTTTGATCAGTAGATGGCATCATTAGTTTACAATTTTGAAGAATTAACAAAGAAACAATACTAAAGCCATTCTCGATGTCCAAAAGTAACGATCGAAATAGATCTATACCTGAAGCAAATACTATATTGGTAAGTACTCTAAACTGCATTTATTTGTATTTAAATAACTTTTTAAACGTTTTTAAGCATTTTTATCTGTTTTTGTACATTTTCTTGGCCGTAAATACACTTTTCTTACTTTTAAAAATGCGATATGAAAATCATGTAACGATCGAATTGCCGATTTAATTTAAGTTACAAAGGTGCCCCGCGCGCGCGCGCGCGCGCGATGTCCCAAAACATAAAAAAATATATTAATTACAATCTCCTTTCATCAGATTAATAGTTTTTTTATCGAAAAATAAAGAAATAAAGTGAATTTAGCAGATACAATATTAATACCATTACTAGGCATATGTTCAAGATATTTGTACGATCGATGTCAAATGGCGACGGCGTCGATCGGAACTCAATTTTGGACGTGATGTAGCAACAATCTCAATAAGATTGTAAGCAATTTTTTTTTCAATATTTTTTTTCTATATTGTTTTCTGTTTTATGACTGTAATGATCCTTTAAATAACTTTTTTCGGATGAAACTTAGAGATTTTTAGAACGTTTTGTTTTCTGATTAATTCTGTAGGAATTATAACTTTTCACGGATTTTTCAAGAATAAAATGTTATTTTTATTTTATTATCATGTTTTCCTCTTTGTATATGTAAATATGTATTATTTAAAAGATCACAAAAATCAACCAAACCCAAAATTTTTGGAATTAGTAATAAAATTTTACAGAATTAAACAAATCCATTCTTTGAAAATCTGGAAAAACAAAATTATAATTTTAAAATATTAAAACTCCTCTAATTTTAAAGCATTGATAATTTGTAACTAATTTATTATTAGTCATTAGATTTGGAAAATGCCAAAGTTGTGTAACCTATAGACCAGCAATGTTCGAAAAATCTGTAACCTACAGGAAAGCAATGTCAAAAATCTGTAACCTACAGATCTTATAATTAAATGTTTCAATTCGTAATTTTGCTGAACAGTTCCTGTCTTTGAATGATTGTAAATTGTTTTCTATGTCTATAAACAATACAGCAAAAAAGTATTGATGTTAAATTTCAAAAATTTAAAAATTATTCATAGTTAACATTTAGTGTTCCCACATTTTGAGAATGTCCCATATGTAATGAAACTACTAAAAAGCTGAAATGGTTCTGCTATGAATGGAAGATAGATGTCTCATCATATAATGTTGATATCGGGTAGATATTATAAAAGAACCTGTAAAGGCAAACGAGGATTTATTTTATGCCCTGACGTTTCACTATCCATCCACAGAAAAGCCGTTGTTGAAAGGTAAATTGCTTTTGTTTATCATAAAGTATATTCATAACGTAATATATTCTAACCACTAATATTAATTATGTGCCATTTTAAAAATCGTTTTACAATCAAGCTAAATTAAATACATTTTTATTTTAAATCCCAACTGAAGGAAGAAAAAATAAATTAATTTTATTTAGTGTTAAGACTCTTTTATTAAGATTAAGACTATTGGCCCAAGATAATAATTTTTCCAATCTTTCAATATTAGTTTGTGCATTTTTTATTTAATCAAAATTAACCGTTCTTCAGTTTACGAAAAATGGGGTCTTCAAAATTGTGTACAATTGTGCTCTATTTATTATATTGCATTTTGTGTATAAGTTGATTTTGTTATTTACATTCTGTTTTTGTGTAATTGAAATTGAGCTTTATTTGAATTACAACCGGTTTTATACCAACATTTATAAAGATTTTTGTGCAAAATTGGAATGCTTTGGTGTAATATCGCAGAAAACTTTTTCACTGTAATACAGAAAATAAAATTATTTTTAAAAGTTTAATTTTAATAATTAATTATTCAACAAAAGTAACTTGATTTAAATCAGCGTATTCTGAAAGTAGCACTTATAGAATATTAGAAGAATGTCCACCACAAATCTATACAACCATTTTTACTGTACAATGTCTAAAATGTGGCCTGAATGTAAAATTTTAATGCTCACATACAAATAATTCAGCTTCTTGAAATGTTTAGAATATCTAAATCAAATCAAAATACCATCTACATGCAGGGGAGTGCTTTCAAACTTACTGAACCTGCCATAAAAAAAGTATGCGTTAATGGGCACGATATGAAACTTTATTGAACGCATTGAAAGAATGGGGTTCAGTAAAATAAAAATTTCAGGGTACGCAACTACATACAGTAAAACCCCGATTATCCGAGTTTCCGCTTTAACCGAGCTATCAAATATTTCTAGGATTTTTTTGGTCCTATATTTTCCATTTTTTAAACTATCGAGAGAGAAAAAATTCTGAACTTCATCTCATAAACACTCAGGAAAACGAAATCAAACAATACTACCCCTTACTTTTCATTGTATTACGCACTAAAAGATATCGAAAGTGCTATTGAATATATAGAACAAGAAGAAGCGACGCCAGCAATCCTGTTAACCTTAAAATAATATCGAAACATTTTTTTTATTGCTATAGAAAAACGCCAAAGTAACGTAAAACAAAAAACAATCAAGGACTTTTTTCAGTAAGAACTCTTTAATTATCGTAACAATATAAATTGCATGTGCTGTATCTGTATAACTTTTGTATTTTTTAAAATATACATTTAAACCTACACGATTCATTTTATTTATAATTTTTGCTTTAACCGAGTTTTTCGGTTATCCGAGTTAGTCTTGGTCCATATTAACTCGGATAATCGGGACTCTACTGTACTTACAAACTTTCCTGGTGACTATTTTAAAGATACAAAAATTTTCGTACAGTATGGGTTTAGGAAGGGCAGATCCTGCTCTACAAACCTTTTGAAGTTCTACGAAAAAATTACTGAGGAGCTGGATAATAAGAGCAGTGTGGATATCATGTACATAGATTTTCAAAAGGCTTTTGATAAAGTACCTCATGAGGCATTACTGTTTAAATTGGAAAGGCTGGGGATTCAGGGAAAAACATTAATATGGATAAAGAATTGGTTATTGGGTAGAAAGCAGAGAGTGCAGGTAAAAGGAAATTATTCACAGTGGACAGAAGTTATAAGTGGGGTGCCTCAGGGATCAGTTTTGGGACCAATTTTATTTATAATTTTCATAGATGATATAGGTCAGGGGATCAAGAATAGAATCAGTATATTTGCAGATGACTTAAAAATATGGGGGACAGTGGATACCAAGTTACAGATAGAAAATTTACAAGGGGATTTTGATAAGATATCCGAATGGGCTGTAAAATGGGGTATGTCATTTAATGTAGGGAAATGTCAAGTTCTGCATATGGGTTACAGGAATAGTGGAGCCGAGTACTGTCTGCAGGGAGTAAAGGTAAAGGAGGGAGAAACAGTCAAGGATCTTGGGGTGATAATTCACAGGGATTTTAAAATGGGTCACCAATGTTCAGCTGCAGGTAAAAAGGCTAATAGGTTATTGGGGTATATTAAAAAGACTGTAACTTCAAGGGATAAGAATATAATCTTGCCATTATATAAGGGTTTAGTAAGACCACATCTAGAATATGCTGTACAATTCTGGGCTCCATATATGAGAAAGGACATAGAATCAATTGAAAGGGTTCAGCACAGAGCTACAAAAATAATAAAGGGGCTAGCAAATTTCGACTATAATGAACGTTTAAGTAAGCTAAACATGTATACACTGGAAAGAAGAAGAAGGAGGGGGGATTTGATTCAGCTTTTCAAGTTTGTAAAACAAGGGGACACAGAGGGCTTAAATTTCAATAGGGATAACAGAACAAGGGGCCATGGGTATAAATTGAATAAGACACATTTTAATCGGGATTTAAGGAAAAACTACTACTTTAATAGGGTAATAGACAGTTGGAACGCGTTGCCAGAAAATATAGTTAATTCAAAGGGAGTGTACGAATTTAAGACACAATTGGATAGTCAGTGGGAATTGGAGAATTCATAAACAAAGGACCAGCCTTGTTGGGCTTGAGCCTGTAGCTGGTCGTCAATATTTGTATTTGTATTTGTATTTGTATCCTGTTGTGTATTTTATTGTTTATTTGCTATACTAAATGGTGAACAACTGTGTGATTTAGCTCCAATAATGAATAAAGTTAGTAATTTTATCAATTACTCATTCATTTGCTACTCTAAATGGTGAATTACGTTGAGTTAGCTTGTTTGTGAATGCTAACCAATGGAATTTACTCTTTGGTGGGCAAATGAAGATTCTTGTTCAGTTGCTTATTTTACCAAAGTATACTGCTGTTTGTAAAAAATGCAACACCATGAAGGAGTCATCAGAATTAAATGAAATTTAATACACAAACGGATTGTATTAGTACAAATAAATGAATAAATTTTCAAAGCAAAAAAACAATATTAAGTGTCTGAAATTTGGTGTAGCCACCACGCGCTTCAATACGTGCTGCTATACGACGTGGCATGGAGTGAAACAGATGTTGAATGTCTGCTTGTGGAAGATAATTCCATATTGTTTGTATGCGCACCCAAAGTTCGTCTTTTGAAGCTGTAGGACGCGGATCACGAGCGAGACTCCAACCAACCAAATCCCACACTTGCTCAATAGGCGACATATCCCGTGAATAAGCAGGCCAAGGAAGAAGTTACACGTGTTGGGCTGAAATGAAGTCTCGAACATTCCTTGCAACGTGTTGGCGTGCATTATCCTGTTGATATCCTCCAGGGATGCCTTGAAGGAAGGGAACGACTTCGGGCTCTAGCACATCACGGACGTACGTGTTGCTATTCAGATTACCTTCAATTAGTAGCAGCTAGGATCGTCCATGATACGAAAACGCACCCCAGACCATAACTCCGGGTGTTCGGCCACTATGACGTTCGATAACGCACACTGGAAGGCAGCGTTCACCGGCATAGTGTCTAACACGAATGCGGCCATCATGGTTCCACAAATTAAAGCGGGATTCGTCAGAAAAGACAACTTGTTGCCAATCAGCCCGCCAAGCTCTGCTCATGAGCCCATTGCAGACGCAGCCGTCGATGGCTTGGCGTGAGGGAGGTCCTGTATAAAGGAATCCTTGCACGCAGTCCACGGTGCAGCAGACGTCGGCAAATTGACGAAGCCGACATTAATACACCTGTAGCAGTAGACCAAAGTGCTGCCAATTGCCTGGAGGAAGCTGTACTGTCATGCACCGCCATGTGGACCAGGTGTGTATCATCGAGCTCTGACGTCACCTTCCGTCGTCCATTCCCAGTTTTTCGAGTTGTCCGGTGCTCGTCGGTCCACAGCTTCCAAACTCGCATCACTGTGGAACTGTTCCGCTGCACACTAGCTTTTATAGCGCAATAGGAAAATCCTCCTTCACGAAGGCCGATGATTCTCCCCGTTCAAACTCCGTAAGTTGTTGAAATTTCACCCTATTTCGTCGTGGAGGCATACTTAGGTCTCACTAAACGTTCGCCACTAAAAAGTAATCATGCACAATTTTCAACATCCCGCTACAGCTCTCTATTTATACGCTTTTAGCATCAGTTCAGAGGGCGCTGCTGACACCACGCATGCGTGGTGGCTCTGAAACTTTACTACTCTGCATAACATCCTATAGTTGACATTTGCTTCAAATTTCATTTCATTCGGATGATTCCTTCATGGTGTTGCATTTTTTGCAAACAACAGTGTATTTCATTCCGTTATATCCTGTTGTGTATTTTATTGTTCATTTGCTATGCCAAAATTGAACAATTGTGTGTTATTAAATTTCATACATTAGTAAGATTTTATAAATAAGGTTCTTTTTTATGTTCAGAAGACTTTAAAAATTGCTATTTTAAAGCATTTATCTTAAAAAATATTTATAGAATATTTAACTTTTAATCATAAATGCGAATTGCGTTTCGAATAGAATAAAACATCCTGAGATAGTTTTTGTGGCAACCTAGTTTTGTTGTTATGGAAAACTAGTTTGGTTGTTATGGAGACGTGACCTAGATCCGACGCTATAGTAGCGTCCCCCCCCCCAGAGGAGCCAGCGTCTAAGCTATTCCCCATGTTATATAGAAGTCTATTGCTTCCTATGGCAGTGACCGAACAACAGGTATAGTGGTTTAGGTGTTAGCCTCTGGATCAGAATGTTCCTGTTTCGAATCCGGGTCCGGGCATGGATGTTTGTAAGCGTATGGTGTAGATGCGGCTGGTGCACCTTAAATCTGTCGTAGCCGAAAATCCTCACGTTGGGTTGGCGTGGAAGTTTGGAGAGTGGGATGCCAGCTCAGATGCCGATTCGTCATCTGACTGTGGTTCAAAATTACGAGGCGTTGTCCTCGGATCTTTCCCTTAAGGGACTGATCACGAACCGTCGCCAATAGCCCGTTGTGTTGCTCTAGTAGGACGTTAACTAAAATTACCATTATCATTACCATCCTAGGGCAGTGAACCCTACTTCTCTGTGTATGTAGTTAAATGCTTGCACAAAGTCTGATTTTTGTCTCGCCGACCAACTGATATAGTGGTTAATATGTTACCCTCTAGAACGGAAGGTCCTGGTTCGAATCTGTGTCCCGGCATGGATGTTTGTAAGCGTATGGTGTAGAGGCGGCTGGTGCACCTTAAATCTGTCGTGGCCGAAAGTCCTTACGTTGGGTTGGTGTGGAAGTTTGGAGAGTGGGGTGCCAGCTCAGGTGTTGCTTCGTTATCTGACCGTGATTCAAAATTACGAGATGTTGTCCTCAGATCTTTCCCATAAGGGAATAACCCCGGACCGTCGTTAATAGCCCATTGTGTTGCTCTAGTACGTCGTTAACTAAAATTACAATTACAATTACTGATTTTTGTCGCGCAAGAATGATTAAAAAACAATTTTAAAATAAACAGATAAACATTCACTTCATAAAATTGAAAATACACTCTATAACAAAAAAAATCGACGCACCAAGAAGGAATCATCCGATTGCTTTGAAATTTCGTATGCAAAAATGTTTTGACCAAATATGCAAATGATTAAAATTTGGTGTCCAATGAATGAATAGTGGGATCTCCAGCGCATCGGAACTGCGCATCCAGCAGATGTATATAAGGAGTTGTTCTTGAACTGTTGTTAAAAATTTCTACTGCATTGCGATTTAGCATACCTTTCAACGACTGAAAAAATGACACGCCGCAGGATTCGAGCTCATTACGAGCAACTTTCAGATTTTGAAAGAGGACGTATCATTGGATTGAAAGAGGCAGGTTGGGCAAATCGGGGAATCGCTCGCCATGTGAGTCGAAGCGATGCGGCGATTAGACGATGCTGGCAAGAGTGGGTGGACAGTGGCAGATTTCAGCGTCATGATGGTAGCGGTCGACGTATGGCCATAACAGATCGCGAAGACAGAGTGATTGTCAGATCAGCTGTCACAGCGCCTGATTCATCGCTATCAACCATCAGTCGTGCGACCCACACACGAGTGTCCACCATGACCATTCACAGACGGCTGAGAGAGCGAAATCTAAACTCGTACCGATCGTTACACCACCTGCCACTCACTCCTGCACACTGTCGAGCCAGATTACAGCGTTGCTTGGCTCGATCAGGCTGGAATGATGCTGACTGGGGACGTATAGTCTTTAGCGACAAATCCGGCTTCCAACTGTGTCCTGACGATCATCGAAGACGTGTCTGTAGACACCCAGGGCAGCGTGCAGATCCTGCTTTCACTATTGCACGCCACACTGGCCCTCAACAAGGAGTTATGGTCTGGGGTGCCATTTCCCTTGATAGCCGGACCCTTTTGGTCGTCATTAGAGGTATTCTTACTGCACAGCGGTACGTTGACGACATTTTGAGACCTGTTTTGCTACCGTTCCTTTCGCAGTACCCTGGGCTTATTTTTCAGCAAGACAATGCCAGACCAAATACGGCACGTGTTGCTATGAACTGTCTTCAAGCTTATCAAACACTTCCTTGGCCAGCCAGATCTCTCTCCCATCGAGCATGTCTGGGATATGATAGGAAGGCGACTGCATCCGGTAAGGAATGTTGATGACGTAGTCCGACAATTGGAGCAAATTTGGCAAGTAATACCGCAGGAGACCATCCGGGAGCTTTATCGATCTATGCCACGCCGTCTGGCAGCTTGCATCCAGGCTAGCGGCGGGTCAACACCTTATTGAGCTCATTACTGTAACTCTGAAATAAATCATTCAATTGTTCTGAAATTTTAATCATTTTCTATTCTGTACATAATTTTCCTATCCACCAATTTTTGTCTCCATCGGACAACTCCTTCTTGGTGCGTTGATTTTTTTGTTATAGAGTGTACTTTATTTTTATGAAATATTAATGCGAATTAAGCTGGAAATTTTATTAACTTTTGCCGATCAACCGGTATAGTGGTTAAAGTGTCAGCCTCTGGAAGATTCCTGGTTTGAATCCGGATACGGGTATGGATGTTTATAAGCGTATGGTGTCGACGCGGCTGGTGCACCTAGAGTGCCTTTATAATAAGAGTGGCGACATACGGGAAACACTTTCTGATTGGCTTAGAGACCTTTTCTACCTCCCGAGGTGGTCTTTTACTAGCTCCCGTAGACTTAACATGGGAACTTTTTGTGTGTTCGAGAAAAACGTGTGTATATTAAATAAAAAAGAAAATATAGCTTATTGATGTTCCATTTCGTGTTCTAGAATGTTTATTTTTTATTATTATAGTGTTTTGTCATTATAAATTTGAAGAGTTTTTAAGTAAAATTTTTTTTTGTGAACAACGCGCGCGCGCGCGTGGTGTTTTCCGCAATCTAAGTTAGCTAGTTGTGCAATCCATATCATCAATTACGCATGTAATTGAGCGTTTATATGATTCATTTATACCGAATGTATCCATATTTTAACAATCACATGCGTTTTGTTCTTCTTGAAATGATATATTAATTAGCCCAGCAACATTCTTTGAGACAATTCTGGTAGGAAAATGGCTGCCGCGCACGCGCATTGGGCCAAATTTGGTCCCTTGTCGCCACTCTTGTTATTTAAGCACTCTAGGTGCACATTATATGTGTCGTGGGTGAAAGTCCTCACGTTGGGTTGATATGGTAGTTTGGAGAATGGGGTGCCAGATCAAGTGTTGTTTCTTTCTCTTAGGGGATTGATCCCGGATCGTCTTCAATGGCCCGTTAAGTTGTTCCAGTGTCGACATTAATTTACTGCCTTTCTTATTTTATTTCAACGGTTTGGGCCGACCAACTGGTATAGTGGTTAATATGTTAGCCTCTAGATCGGAAGGTTCCTGGTTCGAATCCGGGTCCGGGCATGGATGTTTGTAAACGTATGGTGTAGAGGCGGCTGGTGCACCTTAAATCTGTCGTGGCCGAAAGTCCTCACGTTGGGTTGTCGTGGAAGTTTGGAGAGTGGGGTGCCAGCTCAGGTGTTGCTTCGTCATCTGACCGTGGTTCAAAATTACGAGGTGTTGTCCTCGAATCTTTCCCTTAAGGGACTGATTCGGGACCGTCGTCAATAGCCCGTTGTGTTGCTCTAGTACGACGTTAACGAAAATTACCAATTCAACGGTTTGGTTTCAAACTTGTGCTAATTTTGTAATTTTTATTAAAAATTACAAATTTGTAAGTTTGTAATTTTTTGTTAACGTTATACTAGAGCAATACGACGGGTCATTGACGACGGTTCGGTATAAATACCTTAAGGAAAAGATTCGAGTACAACATCTCGTAATTTTGAACCACGGTCAGATGACGAGGCAACACCTGAGCTGGCACCCCAATCTATAAACTTCCACACGAACCCACGTCATATCACCGTGGTTCAAAATTACGAGGTGTTGTTCTCGGATCTTTCCCTTTAAGGGACTGATCCCGGACTGTCATCAATAGCCCTTTTGTGTTGCTCTAGTTGGACGTTAACTAAAATTACTATTACCATTACTGGCGTGGAAGTTTGGAGAGTGGGGTGCCAGCTCAGGTGTTGCTTCGTCATCTGATCGTGGTTCAAAATTACGAAGTGTTGTCCTCGGATCTTTCCCTTAAGGGACTGATCCCGGACCGTCGTCAATAGCCCGTTGTGTCGCTCTTGTAGGACGTTAACTAAAATTACCAATTACCTACTATTACCATTACCAACCCCAGACTAAAAAACTCCGTAGAGCAGGAGACTAACAACTTGACATAAGAATTTGGAATCAACTTGAGATCATGGATAATAAATTATTAAAACTGCTGATGCTGATTGGTTGATTTCTATTTTCTGTGGATTGTCGGAAACTTTTTTTTTCCCTTGTCTACCTAACCACGCTTATTCTGAATTAGGAATTTAATTCTTGTCCAAAACTTATCGGAAATAAATCAAAGTTATGCTGTAGAAATTCTGCCAATGTCCGTCTCGAAACTTTCCATTGTTTTCTAAAAAAAGGTTTAAAAACAGCCAGACTTCACCGGCATCATGAATGTGTTTATGAAATTTTCAGCAATTTCTTTTCTTTTCTTTTTCGAACATATCTGGTGTGTACTTGCTGCATGGAACACGAATGATTACTTGAAACGTGAGCATTCTGTGGTCAAGCCATATCAAGGTAAACGCTATTTTCAATACATGGTACAAAAATGTTGATTGTTATGTAATGTGCCTCCGATTTGTAAGAAAGCGACAACAAAGCTTCAGTTATATTTCTCGAATTGCAAGAAGAAAAGTTGGTACAACGTATAAGACCAATGATCAAAGTATTGCAATTACTGTAAGTTAAGTTGCAATTACTGTAAGAGACTAATCCAACGTTGAAGTGTTTTCATATATTTACTACTTATTCTTTGGTTAATTAGCTTGACGCAATTTGACAGTGAGTTCTCAATTCAAGTTCAGCTTTTTTCAGTTCTTCCCTGTAGGTAGAGGCAACTGACATTTGTTAGAGATATGTACTTGCCCTTATCTTGAAATCAACACATGTGTCAAATACAAATACTAGATCAACTTAGACCAGCGATGAGCATTTAGCAACAAAACACAATTCATACACATGTTAATTTCTCTACCGGAAGAGTGAATATCCAAGTGCTTCAAAACTACATCTGATGGTGCTTGTAAAAAAAATTAAATAAAATGAGATTGAAATTGTTATATTTCTTTGGAGGTGACAACAGTATTCCAGAAATTAATTGCTAATGTCAATTATTAGCTAATGGAAAACGTATATTGTTTTGAAAAAGTTGGAAAATAAAAGCACCTTGCTAAACTTAAAATCGATTTATAAATTATGACTTTCCTGACAAAACTTTGTTCTGAAAACAAATTATTTCCAGCACCCTTAGTACTCAAACTGTGTGTACTTAGCATTGTATAATTTGGTCAAGTTGAAAAAACAATTTGTAAATGAAAAAGTTTCATTTCGGGAGGCAAATAAACTAAGCATCAGTTACTAAAAACTGTTTTAAACTTTAGACCAAATTGTATAGCTTAAAAGTTAAAAATGCTTTATAAATTAAAGTGAGAAAAAAATATCTAAAAAAAAGATTGTTTTGAAGCTAAACACAATAGATGATTTACCATACCTTTTGAATATTTTCAACCATGTGTGATTGCATTTTGAAACAATTATGATTTTGTTTTATACTAACAAACAAGTTATTTCAATGTTATTGTACACAAATGATGCATCATACCAGTCATGTATTTTCTCTATCCTTTTTTTGATCTTGAGAAAAATGAAAGTTATACTACCTTTGAGAATTCATTGCTAAAACAGACGCTCCCCTCTACAAAAGTAATTCTATAATCAAAATAACTTGTTATTAATTTTACTTCTTATTGAGAATTGCCCAAAATGTGAATGAAACGCCCATTTAGATACTGCTTGATATCTAATCATTTCCTATGCAACAAAAATGTTTACTTTGATTTTTTTTAACCTTTAGTTTGATGTAATTATATTCAGTAGAAAATAAGAAACATGACAGCTAGTATCTAAAGTGTCATTCCTAAAATAAAAATCGACAATTGAATTTTTCACAACTTAATAAAGAAAACTTCAATTACTCCTATTAATGAGGTTTGTAGGGGAGAGGACTCGTGGAACTTTAAAGCAGCTGGTGAAGGGACGGAATGAGTTTGCAATTTACTATCATCTGTGCTTTGCTAACACCAAGAGAAAATCCAAGTAATAAAAACATCTTGCACAGAACTACTGTAAATTTAGAACAGGTTTTTGTATCACATTAGCAACTATAGGGCAGTTTTCCACATGAGGATAAACCACCAGGAGGGAAAACCCTTTGAAGCATATTTTTTTATTAGTTATTGAATGTATGGGGGTCTATAAAGTCTACAATTTCACAAATTTATTATAAAGGCAAATGAAAAGACATAAGTGGAAATTATTACAAAATTAGGTGTATATGTAGTATTTTTGTCTCTTAATACACCTCCATTAGCAGTTGACAAAAGATTCCATCTGCAACAGGAGAGGCTCTAGCTGCAGTCGTCTTTGAAGACTGGGGTATAGTAGACGATATTTGCGTAATGTGTTTTGACACTACCAGCTCAAACACTAGTCCTAATTCTGGTGCCTGTGTTCTACTAGAAAAAAAAGCTGAAGAGCTCTTATCACTTGCTTGCAGACTTCACTTTATGGAGCTGATATTTGGTACAGTGTTTGGGAGTCAGATCTTCTCCTGAAGTTGGACTATTTAAATGCTTTCAAGAATATTAGGGATTCATTGATACAGACAAGTATGAACCAGAAATTTCATTTGACGTTGTCCCATATCTAGTAGAAGATATAAAGCAAGAGACATTTGACTAGGCAAAGAAGTACCTGGAACAAAGAGAACCAAATCTAAGGGGATTATAAAGAATTCTTAGAACTCGTAATTATCTTTCTTGGTGCTGTCTCAGCAAAGGGAGTCCAATTTATGTCACTGGGAGCTATGCACCATGCCCGCTGGATGTCCAAAGTTATATATTCTCTCAAGATCTGGATGTTCAAGGCTAAATTTAAACTGACGTCTAAATAAGGACTGTGATGTGTGTTTTTACAGTCCGTGTGTATTTGAAAGCATGGATCTCTGCACTTCAAGCTTCATGTGCTCCTTACAATGACCTATTGTTGCTGATGTCACTACTTGAATACTTATCAATACATTCAGACATTTCTAAGTCAACATCTCGTAAATTTGCTAATCACTGGTATTTGTTGCACAAACATGTTGGTTTAGCTTTGTTTGATAGTCATGTCAGTATATCAACCAAAAGACGGATGGTAAATGCTATGCAGACTGAAGTTCTTACTGAAAAACAAGATCAAAATTACTATAAGCGAATCAGCATTGCTCTTCATTCATTCAAGAATAAAAACTTGGAAGATTTTGTCACAGCCAAGTCATTGATATTGTTTCAATTGTTGGAACTTCCAGTTAGATATCTTAAAGTTGATCCAGACTTGTGGGAGTTATGAGAGGACTGCAAACAGGCTAAAGAGGTAATAAAACCTTTACAAGTAGTAAATGACCATGCCAAACATGCAGTTGCACTTATTCAGGAATACAGTGGATTGATAACTCATGATGAAATGCAGATACAATTCTTGCTTCAAGTTGTTGAAGATCATCGCAAAATGTACCCTGACAGCATGAAAATTGCCCTGTCTCTGCCTTTGCAAAGGCAATAAAATTTTATTGTAAAATAAAAAGCTGATAATCTTTATAATAGATTGCATAAATTGTTTAAAATTAATGCATAAAATACATATTAAAGTATAGCTAATAATCTTAATTTTTTCTAATTTTTATAAACTTAAGAATCAGTTGAGCTACCCCTAAATATTAAAATTTATTGCTCAAATTTTTTATATAGTATTTTTATATCAAAAGAAACAGAGTTAAAGGGTGAGACTTGAAAAAAATTTAAAAATCCTGTTTTTTAAGCTCTATTCTAACCTCCACATTGGCACCATTAGTTGCACAAAGCACATCAAGATGATACTCGATTTCTTGCCATATTCGCTGAAGCATACCCTAATCAATAGTGGCCATGGCATCAGTGATCCTCTGCTTTAGATTACTGTTGTCCCGCCCTTTATTTGATACATCACCACATTGGGGGCTGCATGTTCGTCAATGCATAAAATTTCCCAATTAAATTTAAATAAAATTATCCAACCTTTTCCCCAAAACAAAATTAAAATGTTCATATTCTTAATTACAACGATTTATGTGCAAAATTGAAATTATTTTACAATACAGCAGAAAACTTTCATTGTGACTAAGTGTCTTTATTTTTTCCATAAAAAGACTGTTTCGTATTTGCTATAGTTAACTTGTTTGAATAAAATAACATGCATCTTGTTCACAGAGATTTCAATAATACTAAATTTAATACCTACAGAAAGGAAAATTTTTGATTTGAATCAATAATTTTTTTTAATTCATTGATTTAAATCAATAATTAAAAAAAAATCAATATTTATATCGGCATCCCCTGGACTGTTTGACACAACTTTACCAAATATGACTCTTGTTGTTCCATAAAATCAAACTAACCATCAATGCCAACTTACTAGAGCTGAATTTGTATTGTATATGTATTTTGGTCTTTCGTGTATTAATGTTCTGTTTTGTGTATTCCAGCCTCGGGTATATCAATACCTTTTTGGGATTTCACTGGTAGTGTCATGATCACTAATAGTTACATACGACTTACGCCTGACTTGCAGAGTAAAACTGGTGCTATATGGAATAATATGGTAAGCTATGTTATGCATTAATATCATGAAAATATTTGTGTATTTACCAGGTATTAAATTGAATCGTTAGTGGGAAGGCAAGTTATCTCAACAGGATGATTTTTGTAAATGCTCAGAATATGTCAACAATATATTTGCATTTAAAGTAGGGGATGACATATATTAAAAAATTTAGGAGCCAGAACCATTGCAATATACAGTACAAAGCCCAAAATCCGGACGTATTGCTAACTGCCGTTTTTTGTTCTAATTTTTTTCCATTTTTGTGACAACTTTTAAAGAACATGGAGGTAAACCTGGACCTAATTGATGAAACAACGCAAAATAACGGACATGTTCAGAGTAAATGCCACACAGAAAAATAAGAATATTTGCAGGTAAAATTTGTTGCATTGTATAGAAAATTTGTTTCCTTTTTTAAAAATTATTCCTATTTAAATATCTGCTATTTTACTATTGCATACGTAAAATTTGAGTAGGGTGGTGATTAAATTAAGGGGTTTTTTTTGGCAAAAATGCTAATAATCCGAAATTGTCCGCAATCAGGAATGGCCAAGGTATTGAGAATTCAGGGTTTTAGACTTTGTATACTAATATTTTTTCAAACACCGAGTGTATTGCAGAACTTATTACACACACACACATGCACAGTGAATAATATGTTATTTATAGTTTAACTGAGGCCATAAAAATAACATTTCTATCACCTACATCAGATATTTTCCTCCATTTTTGACCTAAAAAATAAAAACAATTATATTGAAGTATAAATTTTTTTTTACAGAAACAGAAAATCCCTGATTTAAAGTGTCAGTAAACCTGAAAGTTTATAATTTTACCAAGCTGATGACGTATAAAATAATTTTTCGTAGATATTTCCATTTAAGAGTGACCAACTCCAGTATTATAGCTAGGTTTTTATCCTCTTGGCTCCTGTATTGACCTTCTATTTGTCCTGTGTATTTTAGTAGTAGCGATTGTGGAGTTTAAACATATTCCCACAAAATGCCTTTTAAACTCATCAACAGTTTAGACTTGTCCTGACCAATCTATGGCACTTACAGTAATGAGATGTGGCACACAGGTAGTCCGAATTTTTTGCAAATTTAGGATCGAGGAATCATAGTCAGCCTTTGGAATCATGCCAAGTTTTTTTCATCTCCCGTCTCTAGAATGGGAGAACACATTTGAATGACCAATGTTTGTTTCGGGATTCATTCATTTTGATTTCCTGCGAAACTGATTCCAGTGAAGCAAAAGATATTACTAAAAATATCACTGGCATTCTTCAGTGTTTTTTTTCTATCTCAGCAATTGTTAAAGGTACGATAAAAATTTTAACGGATTTGAATCTTTTATATTTTTGAAGGAGATTGTGACATCATGTGAACTTTCGCTTTCCAAAAATAAACACATTACATTTACTGCCCTATTCCATTTCAGCAAAGGAGAGCAAAAAAAATAAAAAACATTTTGACTGGGATTGTTAAGTTCTTTTTTCGTAAAATCGGAATCGTCAAAGATAGATTAAAAATTTCAATGGATTTGAAATCTACGGAACATTTTACACCAGATCAATACCTTACACCACAGGCAATGCAGTGGCTAGTATATATATATATATATATATATATATATATATATATATATATATATATATATATATATATATATATATATATATATAATCTAGAAAATATTGCATATTCTTGTCAATTGCATAATATTTGTTTCCAGATTGTAAACCAGAAGTTCAGATCCAAGTTGGTTCAATATTTTCATTGATTTAAAAATAAACGAATTGCTGAATCTTAAGATCTTGGACTTAGTTTTAAGCATCCCAGGCACAAATGTCAATACTTGAGGTTTTTATAGGTGTGCAATAAACTGATCTGAGAAATCCAAAACAATTTGGAACTAATTAAGCCTACTAATGGTTGCACTGAATTGAATATGGGGTTAAATAGCTGTAATTGATTGGAACTCACTGATACTATAGAATTTCTGGTAAGGGTAATTATCTTATGAAAACCTTCAACTTGAAGCCGATAACCATTTATTTTTTATTATATTTTTACAAGTTAGAATTTTAATTAGAATAGAGTTCTTTTTATGTTGCTATTCACAGAAAACTAGCAATGTGGCAAGTATCAAGAACATAAAAATCATTGATATTAAAAAATGGTAATAAATATTAAATAATAAATCAAACTAGTATGTGCACATAACAGTTAGTATAAATAATTAATATGAGCACAGAAATATCTGCACTAGGTTAAAAAAAAATCCTACACAAGAAAACTGAAGTCGTATTGGAATTATCCTTCTCTTCTATTATAAAAGGAAGTGTTTGTCTGTTTGTCGCAAAATCCTGACGATTCTATGGCACTTACAGCAATGAGATTTGGCACATAGTTAGTCTGAATTTGTTGCTATTTTTGGGTCGCAGAAAATTTTAAAATTCAATCTAGAAGATTTTAAAATGAATTTAAGAGTTTTATTCTCCATCGGGTATTTCAACGTGTTTCTATCAGAGAGAAGAAATGCCGGAAATGACCTTGCCACGTCAGCCATTACAGGGTTCCCACGGTCCTTGAATTTTTTTTCTCTAACTAGGGGCCCTTGAAAATTACAGAACTTAGTGAAAAGTCCTTGAAAGTACTTGATTTTTTTAAAAACGTACATAGTTGTGTAATTTTGTCTTGCATTAGAACTTGTCCAGACTAGTTTTCCTCCACAGTAGGTGCGTCATTCTGAATGAAACTGGTGTTTTGCGCTTTGACACTATGTGATATACTAATAATGCTACGTCTAGATCGTCCATTTTCCACAGTATTCTGTACGTCTAAGTTGGCACCTCTGGTCTCCGTTAAGACAGCCGCATCATGACTATCTTTGGCCGCTAGGTAACTGCACCGCTTTCTTAGGAAACCTTAACTTTTGTAGTCAGGACGTCATTGGTAACCTGGCACGCATCCAAAGAAATAAAGCCAAATTCTCATTGCAAAAATATAAAAGTTACAATTAAAAAATAAATTTTTTAAGATATCCTTCTGTTGTAAAATTTTCTGCAGTTTTCATATCCTTTGAAATGTTTACTCTATCTTTAACAATCACAAAGATGGAAACTTAGACTGGAGAATGAAAAAGCCCTAATACTAGTCAAAACTTTTGTTTTGCTTCTCAAACAAAATGAACCATGACAGCCGTCTGTTGTAGGCAGTGGACGACAGCAAAATATAGATAGTGTTGTGTAGATTGAACCATGTGCAAGCTCCTCTACTCTTCTTCGTGCCAACAAAAGAATTTATTGTACGATATTTTATCGCATGACCTAAACCAGTATGTGTGCAAGTAACCTGGTAGTTAGCATTGAGACGAGAAGTCCACTTTGCAACAACAACAAAAAAACACTGGTTTTGTGAGGAAAGAAAATCCAAATTATAACAAAAATTGATTGTTCAATTGATTGAATCAGTTGACCTTCCTTTTTTTGAGAGTCAGTAGTTTAAAAAAAAATTATGTTTTTTTTATAATTTTCAGATTTTTTTTTTAAATTGACAATTGTGTATGCCTTGTTTTAGGACGTTATAAAAAATTTTAGGTCCTTGAAAAATATTTTTTTGGTTTTGAAAAGTCCTTAAAAGTCCTTGAATTTTTTTTGGATAAAGGTGTGGGAACCATGCATTAGATACATGTCAAGTTTTTTTCCTGCAACAGAACATGGAGAAAATTATTTTTTCGTTTCTTCTTTGATTTTGCCCGAGGAATGATTTACAGTCACAGTCCTTTTTCTATCTCTTAGACCATTAAAGATAGAGTACAAATTTCAATGGATTTGAAATGTGCGAAAATTTCAGTTTAGATTGATACCTAAAAATATGATTTTCTTTAAATAAGTAATTTTTAAATTGAATATATCTTCAACGGATTTGAAATCTGCAGAAAATTTACACCAGATTAATACCTTACATCACAGTATTGCCTGTGGTGTTGGTTTGCTGTGTAGTATCCGATACGTTACAACTTATGTTCCAGTTTTTGCGAGTTTGCACACTTTTATCCAGTTTTAAAGCAACCCTTCGTAGTTCTGCCATTTTTTCTTTATAATTTTTTTACATTAGTTGTGTTTGTGGTTACTCCGTTCGTTGCTCTGGTATTTCTTTTTTGATTCTTTCAAAAGTAAATTGAACTTTTATTTCTCTTTAATATAACCCCCTTGCGAATTTTGTGTTTGCAATAGTAAAATATGAGATTTTACTGTATAACTAATAGTATTAATTCTTATTTTTTTGCAAAAATGTTTGATGATAGTATACATTTGGAACCTGTAAAGATGTATTTCAGTAATTTATATTAAAAACACTGGATGGTCATTGTGTAGGAACCAAAAAGTGGTTATATGCATGGAAGCCAATGGTGATTATTTCTCGCTGGCAGGTGGGGGTCTTGCAGTATACAATGTAACTTATCTACAAAACAAATTCATCCCTGTACTTTGGATTATACGCTTGGAAGACAACAGTGAAAGGTTCTCGCTGACAGGCGGGGGTCGCATGTTATACGCTGTGACTTATCTAGAAAAAAACTTCTCCTAGTATAGTGGTTTATACGCATTGAAATCTTACGCGTTATACTCTGTGACTTATGTGCAAAATTAAGTCACTTAATCACGAATATTCCTCCTGGACATGTGGTTACAAAAAATTCCTCATTTTGAATTCCATATCTTGATTTCTGACCTAGAATATCCTCATCCAGTTGCTCACATAATGCTAAGTAAATTGCTAGAAGAATTATAAAATGAAATTCCATCTCACACAATTATAGATATAAGAAACCTCCATTGATTTTTCTCACATTGAAAATTATTTGGTGGATTATCAGGATCCCAGCAAAGAACTGACTTATCTACAAAAAAATTCCTCATTTTTAATTCCATATGCAGTACAAAATCCGGACAATTCGCTAACCGGCAGTTTTTTTTTTGCTTTACATCTTTCTGACAGTTTTTAAAAAAATGAGTTAAACCTGACCCTATTTGAGGAACCAATGCAAAATAACAGACATGTTCAGAGTAAATACTACACAGAATAAATTAGAAGATTTGCAAGTAAAATTTGTTACATTGTATTAAACAAGTTTTTTCTTTTTTTAAATTTTTTCCTATTTACGTAATGTATGCAAAGGTTCACAGTGTGGATTTTGCTATATGGTGACCATCTTGGAATTGCTTAGTTTGGCCGCCATATTGATTTGGCGAAAAAATTTGATTTGGCGACTAACAAAACGGTTTCTACCACTCCAACAATACCTTTTATGTGCTAAAATTTAATTTGATTTTAACATTTGTAGGCAACATTTTTTTAGTATCTTGCTATCTATTGCTTTTGATTGCCTGCAATTTCCCTTGGTGCACGCATTGTCTCCAAGATACCTTCAGCCGTTGCAGAGGGTAGTAGCAAGCACCAACTTTGGGAAACTAACTACTAAGGATACATTTTGAAGAGAAATTGATATCAAGTTTCTCAAAACCATAAAAAAAAATATTCAGTAGCTATGAAAATTATTTACTAAATGTTTAATTATTTTTCAGCCATGTATGGTAAAAAATTGGGAACTCCAAGTGCATTTCAAAGTATATGGAAAAGGCAAGGACCTATATGGTGATGGAATGGCATTATGGTATACCAAACAGCCTCATACTCCAGGTAATAACACTTGAAAGTAGCTCTCAGATTGCTTTGTCAGTCTTGTCTTTTTTTATTATTTTAAACTGTCTTTCCATTTTAAGGTTCAGTGTTTGGAAGTGTGGATTACTTTCATGGGTTAGGCATATTTTTGGATACATATGCAAATCAAAATGGTCCTCACAATGTAAGTTGAAGCCTTTCAATATTTTTTAATCAATGTTTGACATATATTTTCCATTATACATATCTAATTTAATTTGTTTCAATAACAAATACAGTTTTCCTTAAATAAAATAAGAGCAATTTATTAATATCAATAAAATACTTAACCTGTAATTTTAAACACTTTTGAAATATTGGAAGCTCAATATCCCTTAAATATACCCCTTTTTGGTGAAGAGTCTCTACAAAAAGAATGGTGTAGAGATTTCTAGAAAACTTTTATTTATTTATTTTTTTATTTCTAATGGCAAGAGAAAATGACAATATCTTACAAAGCGATCACAAGAATACAAAACAGTAAGAGAAAAAAGTCAGTATCTCATCAGCAAGGCTCTAGCACTCCACTAGCGTTTCACCTCGGAGACCCCACACAGAGCTGGACATCTTTGGATATGGGACCTGTCCATAATTTCATCCTTTTTACAGAGTGGGCATTTAGGACTGTCATAAACGCCAATGCGGTGTAGGTGGTTTGCAAGGCAGTCATCCCCACTGCAAGCCTAAATTCTGTGACCGCTCTTTCACGAGGTTTAATCGAAATTTTTTGGTCCAATAAATTTTCCCAGCTCTTCGAGGAAATGCAAGAAGTGAGATTCGACTTCCATCTAAGTCACATTTGGTTTTTGATGTAGAGTTTCATGGAGTGGAATGAGTAGCTTGTGGTTGGCTGCTCAACTATCCGTGTGCCCTTCTTGGCCAACATATCTGCCTTCTTGTTACCGAAAATGTCACATTGTCCAGGGATCCACTGGATAACGATGTGTCGTCCTTCTGTCTTTAATCCCTCAAGGAGCAGCTGACATTCTAATATATTATTTGAGGCAGGCACCTCGTTTGACCCAATATCCTGAATGGCAGCTTTGGATTACGATAAAATAAGAGCAATTTATTAATATCATTAAAATACTTAACCTATAATTTTAAACACTTTTGAAACATTGGAAGTTCAGTATCCCTTAAATATACCCCTTTTTGGTATGAAACAAAAAGAATGGCGTAGAGATGTCTAGAAAACTTTTTATTTTTTAATGGCAAGAGAAAATGACAAACAACAAAAAGAATGGTGTAGAGATGACTAGAATACTTAATTAATGAAATTAAAGTACATAAATTGTAGATTAAATGCATGATTCCTATTTAAAATACAATAGTTGTGTTTAAAAACAGAAATTCCTTTTCATTCAATCTTTTGGGAAAGCTGAACTTTTTATGCCAATCCAGTTTAATATTCTATATTAAGGCTGCAATTACCTTTAAGCTCTCCTAATTCTGAAGAAACATTGACATTTTCTGTATTCACAAGCCAAAAATTCATCAGGAGACGTTAAAAGAGCAATATAGCAGAATGTGCCATATAACGATGGTTTGATAGTATTCGATTATTGTACTTATAATTTGAATTGAAAATGTTTGTTTCTACAAAACAGATGTTATCACAAGATTGTCATTTAGCATGTTATACTTTTACTTTACCTTATATTACACTTTGTGACAAATCACCTCATCTATATTGGTTGAAAGAAACCTGGATATGTAAAATATCAGACATATTCGTATGTTTCTTTATGTATATTTTTTGGTGTTTTTTTTTCAGCATGGGCATCCCTACATTTCTGCTATGGTAAATAATGGAACATTACATTACGACCATGATAGAGATGGAACGCACACTGAACTTGCTGGATGCGATGCAAAATTTAGAAATTCTGAACATGATACTCACTTATCCATAAGATATGAAAAAGATGTTTTGACTGTAGGTATTTTAAGTGAATATATTCTAGTAAATATTTTTACACTGAGATACATAAGTCTACTAATTTTCTTATATGTCAAACATTTGGGTGGATTCTGATCCTAATGATTGAAAAGTTTTTAATAACACCATTGATATGAATTTAGGGTGAGTAATATTTTCAATCTCGACTAAACCATCATACTTACAATCAAGATGGACTCTTCAGGCATGAGATTCTTCCAACTTTTCTTAAATTTTTGAGAAAGTGACCAATTTTTATTATTATTTTTTTTAATTCTGACTTTTGCCCTTTTTGTCTTCTATAAATGTAAAATGCGCCAAATGAGACATATCTCGGCAACATTGCACTCCTATATTTTGCCAAGCTGATAAGTCTTGCAAATTCCTCTTTAAAAAGAATCCTTTGTGCGAAGCATATTAGTTTAATGACAAACTGGAGAATTTCGTTTTTGAACTAGTTAGCGTACATTGTTGCTGTAAGTTTCGTAGGTAAAGCTACGGTTTCCTTAAGAAGCGGAGCCATTATCTAGCAGCAGTGATATGTCATGATGCGGCGGGAAAAAGTATAAATGAAATATTTTAAGTTGATCAGCTTTTAATGAGATTTTTCTTTCAACTAGAAAATAAGATGCTTGGTTATTTAACCGATAAGGTTATTTCGTCTTTTATGGCAACCTCCGGCAAGCGGAAAGTTTAAATTTTCATTTTGAATCATCTAGGAAGTACTTTAGAAGTCCGTTAAAACTTTTTTGGCGACTTTAGAAATGTGCCAAGGCAGGGTGGATACAGCTTTAAACCGACTGCAGCTATTTTTTGCAACAGAAATTTTCAAAATGCTTCTTCTAAGGGCAATATTTATGATTGTTTGAAAAAGTTAAATTATTTCTTGGATAATATGGGTTATTAATTTTAAGTTTTATTTATTTTAAAGTTTGTTTAGTTAGAAAATAAGCCAACGGAAATTGACTAAAGATATTGAAAAAAGGCCTATTATATTCGAAAATAGGTTGTAAATTTAAACTGAATTGAGTTATATTTTATTTAAAACAGAGGTACAGGTTCAGTCTGGCGTTTATAGCGGTGGGAACGGCCTTGGCACACTTAAATCACCATGGAAAGAATTATTTCAAATAAACCAATGAAATCAAACAACAGTTGAATGGATTTTGAAATAACTTTCTAGAATATTCAAAATGAAAGTTTTAAACTTTCCACTATGCCGAGGTTGTTTTAAAATCTGTAATACAGATGGGTTGAATATGCTCTACCAATCTGCTTAAAGGGTGCCTTTTAGGTATTAAGATACTTGATTGAATTATGATTTTAGATAGTAACAGTTCATAAAGAGTATTCCAAAATAGTACTGATTCTACAATATTGCACTCACCTAGAAGTTTTATCTCCCCAATTGAGTAAACAAAAGTTGCTCGAATTTGTTTTTTTGACAAACTATGATCTTAGCTATTGCCAAATAGCCAATCTTGGGTACCTTTGTCAGCATTATAATAATCAATGTAACACATGATTTTAATGCCATTGTCGGGAAATCGTCCTGGTAGCGTCATGGCCAGCGGTATAGCGTGAAGTAGCACAAATCCAATGTCGTTAACTATGAAAGGAAGGATCAGCCTTGGTTCCCAATCATTTATTACTTCTAAAGGAACACAACATAGTTGAAAAAGTATATAAATTCAAACAATTAGCTGTATCTTCAACAGCACTGGACATATATGTCCGATTCTCCTCGAATTTTCTTGATTGACTCTCTAAACTCCTTTTGCCTTTGGCGAAATCCTCCTTTCTTGCCAATTGCCACCTGGCAACCCTTTTTCCAACAGAATGTTCACGACAACCATATTTGAAACAATACAAATATTCAGCATTATCCAAAGATGAAAAATTTCTTTTTAACTTAAATCTTGAGAAAAAGTAAAAGTTTGGAGTGTAAAATTACTTAAGTTAAACTATGTATAGATAGCTGATTGTGTATGTGTGAAGTTATATCATGAAAATGTAAATATTTCAACTTGATTGATTAGAGCAGAATATAAGTTTTTATTTCACCAGTTAAAAGATTTTAAAAGTTAAAAGCATGAATATGTTGTTAACGTCAGAAAAATATTTTCTTATCTAATATTCACACTTTTTGATCTTGTTTTATGTTTTAATTTCAATTTCCAAAACTAGGTATCGACAGACATTGATGGAAAGAATGCTTGGCAGGAATGTTTTACAGTTAAAGGTGTAAGGCTACCAACTGGTTATTATTTTGGTGCATCTGCTACCACTGGAGATCTTTCAGGTAGGGTTAAAAATGTGCTTTCTCACATTTTCCTCTGAAATGACAAATTGATGTATGTAGTTATGGGGAGAAAAAACGAACCACCTCTCTTCATTTGGGCAATTTTAACAGAGTAGATTCAGAGAGACAGGAACTAACGTCTTCTATAAATTCAGTTGCATAAAATTTGCATAGTGGGCCATCTTCATATTAAATTTAGCACCAACTAGATAATTTCCAATAGGACCCCCCCCCCTATTTCGAATCTATATTAACATTTAACTTCAGATACCAAATTTCATGTTGTGTCTTACCGCTTTGTAGTTATTAGGAGCTTCACAGGATTCCCACGGTCCTTGGAAAGTCCTTGAATTTTTTTTTCTGAACTAGAGGCCCTTGAAAGTCTTTGAAAATTACAGAATTTGGTAAAAAGTCCTTGAAAGTACTTGATTTTTTTTGACTAGTACAAAATTGTGTAATTTCGAATTGCATTGGAACGTGTCCAGACTAGTTTCCTACACAGCAGGTGCGCCATTAAGAGCATCATTCTGAATAAAGCTGGTGTTACGCACTTTGACACCACGTGATATATATCAAACTAACCACAGTTGAAGGCATGATATAAGGAAATGGAGTAAAAAAAATTGTCATTTTTTTTCACATTTTCTTTTTACTTGACAACTTTTGCATGTACCTTGTTTTAGGTCGTTATAAAAAGTCTCAGGTCCTTGAATTTTTTATTTTTTGAAAAGTCCTTGATTTTTTTTGCGAACAAAGGTGTGGGAACCATGCTCCAATCTTTTTGAACTCATGTTAAATCATTTTCTTAAGACTTTTATGGATATCTCCCTTAATAATAATATATGTATAGTGCTGATATTTTGTATCTTATTACTGTTAAACAACCCTAACAAAATCCACCCAATATTTTATTTAAAAATTAGTTTTTAGTATGCAATAATAATTATTGAATGTTTGAAAAAATGATGAATTACAACCTTATTATATTTTGATCGGAATTGACTTAGAAAGACTTGTAAAATGGCCATGCAAAATTTCAGCTTATTTCAATAATTAGTTATTACGCTACATTAGTTTTCACAATTGCGATTTTAGGGGGCAGCTAAAAGTTTCTAAAACGTCTGACAAACCTTGTATAGTAGTTCTCTGATCGTTTGTACTTGCATAATAAATATAATAATTCTTTGATCTCTGAAAAATAGGTTTGAAATAGTGTTCGAGTTTGAAATTCGGGTAGCGATAACTACAATTAAGCTCAAGAATAGTGTCTTTCTCTGTGGAGATGATCCCTGAAATTGAAACTAACTTTAGCATTGAATATCTCGGAATATATAAATAGTGAAGTCATGAAATTTCGTGTTTAGACTAATTTAACGGATGTAGAATCTGATTATGGCATAAAAACATGGTGTTTCCGTTAGATATTTCATTGCAGAGGACATTATTCCCTATTGAATGATACCAATGAATTTTTCTAGTATGAATAGTACTAAAAATATATGAGGTTTTTTTTCTCTGTGTACCTTTTGGAAAACTTTTAATGTGCAACATCCTGTCACAGAAAGCTAAAATTCATTGTGACCACTAATAAAGCAAATCAAAATATTTCATTAAAATGATTTTTAATCCGTATCCAACTTCTGTTAAATATAGCTGTAGAAATAAAAATATCCTTAAAGCCTGGTTCAAAATTACTAGGTGTTCTTGCATCTTTCACTTCAGGTTTTATTCCAGACTCATCAATTGACTTGTGTGGCTCTACTGCAACTTAAATTCACCTGCCTATCTTAATAGTCCTCAATCTTTTGCTTGAAGACTGGAAACCCCAAGATGTTTCTACAAAACTAATTTTTGATTCCCAACATGTTACAACAAGACATCAGAGTAGAATTTTTTTTCAGATAAATGTATCAACTAATTTATTGGCCCCTTTAGAGTCTTAAACAAGTTTTGATGGTATTTGTTATTTCCAGGCTTTTTCCAGAAAGGAGAATAAAAAATAGTTAGGTTTTTATTGTGTTTTATTATTTATCTTTTATTCTGCATTGATTAAAATCCCTAAACCAAATTTAGTTTTCGCCTTTTATCTGAACTAATATTAAGATTTTTTTGTTTGGTAAAAATACTCTTAATTCAAAATTCCTCAATTTTGATCCTCTCATGTTATATTTTTTTTATCAACGAATTGTTAAAACCGAGTATAGCAATTCTATTTTATGACTTCTTTTTGATTCAGAACTAGACAGTTGAAAAACAACTTAAGTAAAACTAATACACACAATTTTCTTTAAAAGATTCAACCATCCTTGCAATATCTTCATATCTACTTTACTTAACTGGTTGAGAACATTGCCGTCTAACCTTTTGATGCTGTCTGTATTGTCAACTTTTTCTTTATAATTTGTTTTTGAAAATTATATACATTGAAATAAAACCCAAATTATTGAAGTAACTTAGCATCAAAAATTTTCTCCATCTATTCCATTCAATGTTTTAATTTGTTAATTTTAAAATATTTAAGAATTATTATTTAGAATATTTACTAAATTTTAATGGATCAAAGAAAAGTTAAGTTGATTGACTGTGTAACTTATGTAACTGATTCAAAAATCCAATATTTACTCTCATGCCTTAGTATTTGCTATGATTTATCCCTGAAAATCAATTTTATTTAAAAGTAGTAATGTTGTGTTAAAATATTAGAATTAAAAAAAGTGCAATCAAAAATCAATTCTAAATAAAAACTCATAAGTTAATTATTTTTAATGACAATTTATAACTTCAATATGCTTTAGAAAAGTTACTACTGTTTTTGTGTGTTTTCCAGATAATCATGATATAATATCTGTAAGACTATACGAATTGGAAGTACCTGATGAAAAGGTAAATGCTAAAATTTGAAATTGTTTGTAATTTTTATTTCAATTTTAAAAAAATACATGAAAAAACAATAATTTTTTTTTATCTAAGTTTATGTTATAAGAAAAATTTTGAGTTTATCTGATTTTGTAATTAAAACTCATGTGCTGTAAAATTGTTAAATCTTAACTTATATATAGTCATTTGAATTTTTTTAAATACTTAAATTAACATAAAAAAATTTTAAATCTGAGAAGAAACAAAACTTAATTTAAGAAATATTCTAATAGTAGTAAGAATTTTTAAGCGTTAAAAAATGTGGCATTGCAAAAGTTTTTTTAGACCAGTATTGCCTATCTTTTTAAAGGTGTTTCATTTAATTCTAGAAGTTATAAAGATTACTTACCCCAGAGTACATCTGTAATAACATTAATGTAGTTTTTTTAAAGAAATTAAAGCAGTTGTAATCCAGTAATTTTTACCTAGTGATAAACAACTACAGAATGCTTCGAAAACCAATAAAAAATTTTATAGTAGCTTTGTATTTTGAATTCAGTTATATATAGTGGTTCTAATATTGAGGGTTATTGCAGGAAGAAGAGGATCGCTCAAAAATTGCTCCTGCTGCAGCATTTTTTGCGCCACCCAGAGGTAAACTTTTTAATATTTAAGCCTAGATTTTAACTATTTTACCAAATTAAACAATAATAAACTAAAAAAATTGCATAAATGATAAAAATTAAATGTTGCTGTACTTTCAAAAAATCTGAAAGCTAAAGAAAAGAACAAGAAACGATAAAATTGCAAATTCAAAAGTAAGTTATGCTTTTAAAAAGTCTTAGTGCTACATCTCACTTATTCCAACAAACAGCCAATACTGCGGCAGAGAGAGGAAACTTGGTGCTGGTCCAAAAGCAGTGAGAGAAAAAAAACCTCAGTTATGTCATTGGACAACCATCATGCACTGTGGACTCAGCACATTCAAAAGAAAATTCAAGGGAGAGAAACGTGAGTCCAAAAAAAAAAAAAAAAAGAACCACAGTGAGGAAGGCTAATAAAAAATGTTCGAGATTGAATTTTTAAATTTGGGCATCGAGGTCTATTCAGTCACTTTTAGGACTTCCTATGTGCCGAATTTCATGACTCTTAAGTGCTATAAATTCATCTGGACACCACTCAATACTTCCTTTTATAATAGTTGAGATATCTTATTTTACAAAGTATTAAAAGTTGATTGAGGAGTCGTGAGGTTTTTCAAAAATTCCATCAAAACAAGTTTTACAGTTTGCAAGCTATGTGTACTGTCCTTTTATGGAAATCTTTATGTAGAAGAGTCCAAAGACTTTATAATTAGACTGTTATCGTGACAAGAAGAAATTTGGGAAGCTAAATTAGACATAGTAAAAATGCTTGAAAAACAAAACTCGCCAATTTAATCAGTGAAGCAAGTATTTGCAAATCTGAAAAGCATGCCATAAAACTGATTCTTTAAAAAAAAATCTTAAATCAATCTTAACTGCTTTCGACAATTACACCCACTTTAACATGCAGAATAACCATTTTCATCAGGCTGTAAATTATGTTCTTGACTTCACCTGAGGTTATTATGTTAAAAAAAAACTGAGTAAAAAGCAGCTGAACTACTAACATTTGTTGGCATGATTAATTTTCATTAAAAAACTTGTTATTGTGTTTATATTTAACCCTTGTAGCAGTGCGCTCGTTCAGTTTGGTGAGATTACATTGTAGTGACCATCATACCCGAAATATTTAATGGAGCGAGGTGTTCAGGCATGCAATATGGCTGAATATTTGGGGTTTGCCCCTTACAAGGTAGACTTTTTTTGGGTTGTATTCAAGTTGGAGATTCCACGCTTTTTCAGTCATGCTGCTTGGAGGGTTAATGAAATGCTAAAGGAACGAGTGGTTGGGTAAAATAAAGTTCTTATAGGCCTTAAAAAGACCTGAATATTCATTAAACATCTGCTGCAAGTCCCTATAAAATAAATTTAAAAATCTCGATTTTTTCAAGAATACTGCATACAGTAAAACCCCAGTTGTCCGAGTTTCTGCTTTAACAGAGCTATCAAATATTTTTAGGATTTTTGTTTAATTCTACATTTTCCATTTTTAAAGCTTCAAAAAAAAATTATGAACTTGATCTCACAAACACTCAGGATAACGAAATCCGTGACTGGATAAATGCTGACGAACAATAAGAGATTACAGATTGAAAAAAATATTGGAGAAACATTGCTGTAAAAAAATGTCAAAGTAACGTAACAAAAAAAAAATTAAGGACTTTTATAAGTAAGAACTCTTTAATTATCGTAACAATGTGAATTGCATGTGGTGTATCTGTATAACTTTCGTATTTGTTAAAATATACATTTAAACCAACATGACTTATTTTATTTACAATTTTTGCTTTAACCAAGTTTTTTCGGCTATCCGAGTTAGTCTTGGTTTACATTAACACGAATAATCTTGACTTCTGTATTTTGTTTCACTTGCCAATTCAATAGCCAAGATGAATGATGCTTTTACAAGGTCAAAAGAGATCATTAAAAATCAAAGGCTTATGTTTGCTGAAGATTTCGATTTTCAAAGCTGGCTCCGTAAGACCCAAACTGAGCATTCGTAAAAGTTTCTTCACTTGTGTAGTCACTGGTTAATTTATTGTGATTTGATTTATGTTAAGTGTAGCCTTTAAAATATAACTTCATTAATGTCTTAATCTTTCTTTGACTTGATGAGTGCGAACCCTGTAAGAGCAAGTGGAAATCATTGCAGTTGAGAAATATTGAAACTTTCTATTGAATATTTAACAAGTGTTTTACTCTAGTACATTTTTGGAAATAAGGCTTGTTGGTACCCATGATTCCCTACAGTGGGATCCAAAGACAAGCAAATAAAAAATTGGTTACCCCAAATTCAAGGTGGCTCTATGTCATGAGCCTGTAAGTAAAAATTAAGAAAAGGGCTGGAGAAGTGGTATGCCCTTATGAGCTTATACTATGTTTAATTATGTAACACAGAAGTTGAACTGCTTATTGACATTTTTACTAAGGTAAACTATAAATGTGTTGCACATTACACACCAAGCTTTATTTGTCGAGAATTGTCTACCTTAATATTATACACAAGAATTCAACACCCATTGGTAAAAATAAATATCCCATTGCATGACTAATTAAGAATGCTGAAATTATTTAAAGAAAAGATGTATCTTGATTCTTATATATATAAAGAGGATATGAATTAATATTTATGAATTATTTATTTTTAATGCAGATCATATAGATGATCCTCCTCCACCAATGTCTGGGACCAAACTATTTCTCATCATTGTATGTGCTCTTCTTGGATTATGTGTGTGCATAATTGGTGGTGTAATGGTCTTCCAAAGAAGTCAAGACAGTACAAGAAAAAGACTGTATTAAAAATAGTAAAAGTAACTGAAATTTGCCAATAATGTGTTTAGTGTCTGAAAAGACACTAAATAGTTTCGGGTCATGTGCATACTTGTTCCGATATCAGAATGAATGTATTTATATTGGATGTGTTTCTTAATACTTATATAAATACTAACTTTTTTAAAGAAACACATGACCTTTTTCTGCTTATCTAAAATAACATCTGTCCCAACGTCATTGCTATTTTTTGTATAGCGATATTTTTTTAAATAGTTTTCTTTCGGATTATATGTATATAAGTCTACAAAAAACTTAAAAACAGAATTGTAATGTCAAACCAAAGCTATTAGTGTTGAAGGCAGCTAAGATATTTCATTAGATTTAAATTTGCTTCCAAGATTTTCAAGCCTTATTAATAACATGAATATCAATAATTTACAATTTGATAATCATTTCAATGTATTTGCTCATGAAGTATAATCTGTATTATGTTTTGATTTTTGTCAGATTTCTCTTCAAAAGCGTTTTTTAAGATTTTGAAGGGCAATAAGCAGTTTTCATCTTTAGCTCCGTTTGCTGGGTAGTAGACGTCACCATTGTTTGGCAGCCATGTGTCAGACAATGCATTTTTATTTGCTATAAAAAATAAATGATTGTTCAAATGCAATCTTATTTTTGGCAAACAATATTGAAGTGAATGACTGAAGGGGTTAAAAATAAAATTATTGTTGTGAATTGTTCAAGAAAATGTGAAACTGTTTGTGATCGATCTCTTACTGTACACGGATAAAAAAAAAAAAAAATTCGTATCTTCATAGTATTAGTTAACCATAAAATTAAAGCATTCATGAAGGAGGAATTTTTTCATAGAATTATAATTGTATTTTTTTTTTTGTGTGTGTAGTTGTTGCTGGTAAACTGGTTTTTATACAGAAGCACCTTTTTAAAAGATTAATATAAAGTTTGAACAGTTTACTGTAGCTTAATGCCCATAATAGCTGGCTTGAATAAAATCCTCCCTCATTAGAATATAAGTGATTTACCTTTTGAAACACTTAAAGAGGTGCTGAATTCAAATCTCATTGATCTGTTTCTCTATCATAATTTTTGTGAGGATATTTGTTAAACATCTCCTGCATCTGTACTAACTTCTGGGAATATTAATGTTTTTCATTCATAATCTCCCTCAACATCATTTTTACATCTAATCACAAAAGTATTTTTCCTATGTTTGGGCTTTAGAGTATGCATGAATGCTCTTAGAGCTTTTGTAAAGAAATATTAGGAGAGTTGCAGAATACTTATTGTAATATAAAAGATCATAAAACTTTTTTTTAATTTTCTAAATGTAAAGGTAACTCACCTTTTATTTGCACAAAATATTATGCGTGGTGTTCACAAAGATTGTTTGTATTATTTACCTACGAGTATTAAAGAATGCTATCAAAGATAACATTTCCCATAGTTTTTATTTCCTGTGACCAGGAAATTTTCCACAAAATGGTGCAGGTTTTGAGAAATATATGATGTTTTTGGAAAATTGTTGAAAGGAACATTGTAAATCACTTAAATGCTGGTAGAAATTTCTATCATTCTAATGAATTACTGAAATACCTTTGGTTTCATACTGCCATTGGGTATGGTTTGGCATAATGTACGGATTTTGGCTGTATTGTAAGATTATACACAGGAGGTAAGGTTGTATACTGTTTTGCAAATGAATCTTGTATTTTGAATTTTCTTTCAAGACTTCATATGCATGTTTACAGTTGCCAGTTATTAGGAATTCTACAAAAGTTTTACAGGAAACATTCTATTATACAGAAAAAGTAGATTCACACTAGTTTTTAAAAATTACATTTAAAATATGAAGTTAAGATACGTTTGGGGATCAAAAAAAAAACATTTACCATTCTCTTTTTATATTTAGCTGCTTTGCTTCTTTGTAGACTAGTAGTTGCTGGAATTTCTAGTTGAAGGCTCAAAATTGTATTGTTAATTAGTAAAGTAATATTTTTCTCTTTTGACTAGAAATTTGCTGCATCAGGATTTCTATTACAACTTAAGTTATGAGACAGCTTGTCCGTTTTTGGACATTAGCTATAAACCCCAAATCAACCAATATTAGTTAAGCTATTATAAGTATGCATTGACTTTAAAAAATAGGGTACTTAGACACTGATATCTGAATTTCTTTTGACCTCAGTTGAAAGTAACTCAAGAATTGATGTATAAAATACTGTGCATTAAGATCTCAAGCAAATAGCATAACTTCAGGTATGTGTAACCAAATTTAAATTCAGCACTAAGCAAATCAAAATAAATTTGGATGATAATAGTTTTACCAACCATTGTAGCTTGAAGTTTTCTATGATAAAGGTAGACTCTTGTGAATTAAATATTTTATCATTCTCTAAAAAAAAATTAATTCCCTATTGTTTCGTTTTGCAAGTTTTGACTATAAAATGACTAAGCTTAGGACTTGTATCATACAGTTACATTAACAATTCCTATTACTATGCGATTAACTTTACACTCTGAGTTAGTTGTATGTGCACCAAACTTGTAAATTCTCTTTGTATGAGATGTAGTTATAATATATTTATGTATATAAATATCTTTTAAATGCACACACACATTGTAATTTCGTTTCATTGAATATGAGTTTTTGATATTAATATACTACACTCGCGTCCAAATTTTTTAATATTGACATTTCATTTTTGTTTGAGAGTTTGAGTTCAGTTGTGAATTTTCATTTTCTTACATTCCTGGATTCATATAAGTTAATGGGGTGTTTAAATTACTTTTTGAATTTCAATTTATGTGCATGATCTGTTTTGTAGTGTTAAAGCAAGTTTTATTTTTTCAGTCCTTCTAATTTCAAAAATTGTACAGAAAATTCAATTCTGCTTATAAAAATGATTGAATAAACTCTTTTTATTGTCTTTTTATCCTGTTTATTGTCTTTAAATTATTGCTATACCATTTTAAAAGGCAACTTGATGAGCAATAGTTTCTTGTTTCAATCAAAATCCGTATATTACCTTGCATATTGTTTTTTTTTTGTGTGTGAATTAGTACTTTTTGTAAAAAGCTACTAACACCAACACACTCCCATTCCTAGTGTCGTGAGACACTACCAGTTTAAATAAGTGTGGTTGGATGAAATGTAAAAAGCTACATATCTTATTAACTGAAATAATTTGGGCATACTTCACTTTTTTATATAGAATAAGCATACATCAATATGCTTAAGGAAATCAATTGGTACTCTTAATGTTTGGTTAATCTTGGAGTATTATTCTGTATTTCAGCCTGAGAAGAGCAGAACTATTTGGAAACGTTAGATATTGGTGTAAGTTGTCTACACATGAATAAAGATAGATTGAATTAAGCCAGTTTAATGACTAAAATTTAAATAGAGAAACAAGGGAATCTATAAAATATTAACTTGTTGCTTCACAGCCATATTGTTTGTTCCTGATAATTTAACTGCAATAAGCAATTGGGTGTTAAGAGCTATTATTGGGGTTTAGAAAAGAAGTTAAGCATAATTTGAAGCGTTGAGTTCAATAAATAAAGTATTTGGTGAGAAGACATGTCAAACTATTTTTTTTAATGACTAGTTCTAGCCAATTCTGAAACATTTTCAGGTTTCCTTATGTATCCAAAACCTAAATCTACCTTGATTTTACTAAACCTTTGAGCATTGAACTGAAATTTTTTTTACACTTAGATCAGGTTACAAGTTACCCAAAGTTCAAAAAGTCGGAAAAAGCCATGCATGCTTTTGTCCCATAATCAACGTTGATGTTAATGTCCCAAACAATTATGCAGTGCAGGATCTTGGATAATTGAAGACATGTAGCTTTTTATCCATGTGCAGGATCAACAATGCCTGTGACTTACCCCTGGATGTATTTCTATCTTTTATATCGGGTCGGCAAACTACGGCCCGCCACCTGTTTTTAATCCGGCTCGCGGGTTATATTGTTTATCCTATTAAATAAAAATAAGATTACACGCTGTAACGCAACGAACGAACGATCGTGAATGATGACTGCACGTTGCTCTATTGGGGTCTCATTCGCATTCCATCATCTGCCGTTGCCCCAGAACAAGTGTTTCCAGTTCCCTCAGTTATTTAGCCACGAAAGGGAAACCATTTACTGATAGTTAATTAATTAAATAATATTTTCTTGTGGCAGCCGGGAAAAATGTGCCCATAGAAAATTAATTTGTTTCAATCTGTCAGTCTTTCGGTGAGAACAACTGTAAGAAAAGTTGAGGACATCGGGTGTCAAGTAAAAGACGGCTAAAAATTTCAAGTGGTTATCGTTGACTCTAAGCGAGTCATTAGGACTGATACTGCCTAATTGCTGTTTATTCGAGGGGTCAATACTGAGTTTGAGGTGACTGAAAAATTAGCTTCTATGAATAGTCTGCATGGAACAGCTACAGGCAATGATATCTTCAAGGAAGTCGCGACAACGCTAAAACAGTGCAATTTGCAATGGGATCATTGCACATCTTTACTGCCAAGTTAAATCGTGGCGAACAGTTATAGAGTTCAATCAAATTTAGACCCTACCCGAGTTTCTCTTAAGAGCCATACTGAATCCCCTCCCCCTTTTGAATCCTAATGTCCAGTACATCATCACCTGTCAATCACCCCGTCGGATATCAGGAGCTGGACCGCCTGGACACTGGAAAATCATTAGCAGGTTAAAGCTATCATCATTGGCAAGTAACGTTTTACTTTAGAGTGATTTGATGGGAAAATATTCCACCCGTTTTACCTTCTTGGCGACATTACGCCCTCGTGGCTTTAGAACGCGTATGGTTTAAACGTAACAAAAAAATATATATATATTTTAATTTTTATTTCAACTTATATACAGGTTTTGAATTTGGGGTAAATTTTTTAAGAAAACACGCACCCCCGGCTTATACACGTATCGGCTTACATACGGCATTTATATAATGAGTGTAGATATAATTTTTATTTCCATATAATCTAGATAGCCCGTTGTGTTGCTCTAGTACGACGTTAACTAAAATTACCATATAATCTAGTTTAAATAGCCATACAGCTTAAAGCTCCGATTGCTCTTTATTAACAAATTTGACTATATTTTATGACGAACTGAATGGGGCGTTGAAGCCCCAACTCCCCCTGGTTACGCATATGAACTAATGTACCATTGTTTCATCGATTAAATTTATTTATTACACAAGAAAAACATTATTTAAAATTAAGTTATGAATAGTTTGTGTAGTTAACAAGGGATTAATTTATGATATACAGGGTGGTCCCGAATTCATGGTACAAACTTTAATGGTAGGTACAGGACATTGTAACAATGATTTATTGTATAGGAATGTATAGTCGCAAGTGACGCGGTGAGGCGAAAACAGGGGAAATAACGGCCGAAAGGAAAAACAAAGATTTTATTGAAAGCGTTGTTGACAAGTGTCATGTTTACAGTAATTGTTCAAAATTGCGTCCACCAGTATCGATACATGCTTGACAGCGTCGGTGGAGCGATTGGCGTACACGTTCAAAGATGCCTGGTATTTCACGCACACCTGCAGCAGCTACAGATAAGCGAGCGACGAGATCCTCATCTGAGTCAACTGGAGTCTCATAAACAAGATGCTTTAGATGTCCCCATAAAAAGTAATCGAGGCTCGATAAATCGGGAGATCGGGGTGGCCAAGGGACTGGTCCACCACGCCCAATCCATCGAGTACCAAACGTGGCATTCAGGTAATTCCGTACATCAATGCTGAAGTGTGCTGGCGCCCCATCGTGCTGAAACCACATGCGGTTACGAATGGCGATCGGAACATCATGCAGCAGTTGTGGTAACACTTCTTTCAGAAAAATAAGATAGCTTCCGCCAGTGAGCCGCGTGGGTAGTAAGTATGGGCCAATCAAAAAGTCGTTCACAATACCAGCCCACACATTAATACTGAAACGTTGTTGAAACGCATATCGACGCGTTGCATGTGGATTATCGGTTGCCCACACATGGGAATTGTGCGCATTAAAGACACCCTCGCGTGAAAATGTCGCTTCATCTGTAAATAGCACATAATCTACGAAATCCGGCTGCAACGCACATTGCTGCATCACCCACAGGCAGAAGTTCACGCGGCGAGGATAATCTGCCGGATTCAATGCTTGTACTTTCTGAAAATGGAAGGGGTGTAAGCGATTTTCGTTTAACACTCTGCATACAGTCTGATGACTCACACCTACGTCACGCGCAACAGTTCTTGTGCTTGACTCGGGTCTATCAGCCACAATGTTCAAGATGCTTTCTTCCAGCCTTGGAGTGCGTACAGCTCTTACTCGACCAGCGCCATGTCTGTTGACGTCGAACGCACCTGTTTCACAAAGTTGACGATGTAACCGTTGAAAAATTCTATGATCCGGCATTCGTCGATCAGGATACTCCGCGCGATACATTCGTAACGCAGCTCTGCCGTTACCATTTGCACGGCCGTACATGTAATGCATGTCTGCTTTTTCTGCATACGTAAAGTCACCCATCGTCTACGGCAGCACAATTGTGAATGGCGCTTTTCCCTACTGCGATGCATCATGTTCAACAGCGGCTAGACATCTACTGCCCTCTACCGGCAATGATACCAACCGATCACTCCATTTCTCTTTCCTTTTATTTTCCCTGTTTACGCCTCACCGCGTCACTTGCGACTATACATTCCTATACAATAAATCATTGTTACAATGTCCTGTACCTACCATTAAAGTTTGTACCATGAATTCGGGACCACCCTGTATAAATTCTAGTACGGAAATGGCATTGGAACTGATGATGATACACATCAGGACATCCCAATAAGTAAAGCCGAATTTTACGAACTATTCGGAAACTCGGATTCAGACACGGAATTTGAAGGATTTATATGACTTATTTTTCTTTTTTTGCTTAAAGGCTGTATTCAAAACGTAAGTTAAAATACTTCAAAAATTGGAACAGCTGTTGGATTCGGATCCGAGTTCAGATGGCACGAAGTAAAAAAAAGGGTTGACTTTCCCAACACCCGTTGGAGTTGCTATAAAAATCGTTAATCGCTCGTAACGAATTCGAAGTTGCTGCCACCGGAGGGATATCCGAATCCAACAGCTGTATAATAAAATGTTCCCTTTCCAATTGTTATTTTTATGTGCTAATTAATTACGGTGTTCAATTATTATTTTGTGTGCTATATTTGTCGATAGTTAGCGATTTATCGCTTGCGCCCGGCTAACGGAAATGTACCTTAGTTTTTTGCGAAATTAGCGTATCCGTATATAAGCCGACCCCCACCCCACCCCCTTTTTAGCTTTAGAAAAAGTTCCAGACATTCTCGGCTTATACACGGAAATATACGTAAATGCACGGCAAAAATGAAATTTTTATTCACTTAATTTTTTTTTATGTTTAACTTAGAATATGCTTTTTGAAGAACCAACTAGGAAAATGTTTATATGTATTTATCACAGCAAAAACTAATTAATTTTATCCAAATGTTTACAGTTCATGAAGTTCTAGTGATTTTTTTTTCTATCCTTTCTAATTTTATGATAATCTAAAAATTTGAATGTATATGCATTCTTACCAATGATGTTTTTTTATTTCAATAATTGTAATATATGTTGTCACTGATTTACTGTATTTTGCTTCACAAATTTTAAAAACAGATGGTTTGGATTAACCAAACTAGGATGAACGGGGGGTTTGAATTAGCAAGGTTTTAGTGTAATTCAATACTATCCTTAAATAATTTGTTGTTAAACCAAACAATGTGTTTCTCATGTATGATACTATAAAACAACATTGTGTTTAAAACGACTTTACTTGAAACATTTGCTATAGTACATTTGATATTGTGACTAACATTTGCTAGACGCAAATTTTTTAATAATTTTATCAATGTTCTACGAAAAAAAGTATCAATATATCATGTGATTTTTAACATAAAAATACGAAAATTTTCCTGAGAAGGTCTCCAGATGCTCCACCTTTTTATTGGTGTACAGTTCATACTTCTCGGGACTGAACTCCTCCGTCCTCAGTCATCAACCCTAGTCACGCCTATGCTTCTGAGTACTACAAGGGTCCGCGCAAAGGAATTCTCGGTACTACACTCGTCAATGAATATAGATTTTTGGTGGTTCATTTCCTTTTCGACATACATTTATATATTACTCATTAAATTATACTAGTTTCACTTTATAATCCTGGTTTCTTAACCGCCTGCATGTTATTAAAAGTCTTAAATTCCTTAAGGGTGAGAGGACATATTCTCTTTACAGAGATGTTGTGGCGAACCTTATCCACAGCTAATCTTCTGTACTTCTGCTTTAAAATGTTTCAGTATTAAAAATGTTACATACTTCCTTTAAGTGTTTATATTATTAGTGCTGTTAATCACAAATGTTTATACATTACTCTTCCCAGCATTTAGATTTATGATGCTAATCATGTGTTAAACATTACTGTTTCTAGTAAATACATATTCTAATCAGTTAAAACAGGCTGATGTAATCTTTTATAATACGCAGTAATTGACCCAATTGCCTCTGAGTCATTACGCTGCGCGTTTCGTACTTATCCCTTTCTATTGTGATGTCCCTTTATAATTAGTAAATATAAAAAGACAAATTATTAGACAAATAAAAAAAATAACAGTGCGAAAGCATTATTGCAGTTTTAAAGTTAGACATATTTAATGTAATTATGTTAGAATTTAAATATTACTTTCGGGAGATGACTTCTTTACTAAAAAAAATTCAATAGAAACGTTAATGTGATAAGTATAAGTTATTTTTCTTCTTGTTGACATTACAACAGTGATGTTTCTTCCAATACTGATGAATGATTTCATGTCTTAATCTCATCATAAATATTACAGTTGCATGTAGTTATTCACAAGTATATAATTAATACACTTCTTAAAAAATTGTGAGCACTTATAGACGACAGAATCAGAATCGAGAGAATTTTTACGGATGTGCTTCAAGCAAATCAAGTTTAAATCTAAGAAGTTACGAAAAAATCGACGTTTTAATTTCTAATTTAAATGTATTGTAAATTTTAAAATTCGCCATTAAAACATCTGGTATATATTGTATAAACTAGGTAAAACTTGTATAAATCCGCCCCCTGCTTGCGAACCCTCGGGAATTGCTACGCAATTCTTTTTGGTTTGCTTTGCAAACCAACATTCTTTTCTCAAGTGATTTCTCTTTTCTTTATTTTAACACTTAATGTATCAGTAACGCATCTGTAAAAACCTTCTCCATCTTGTTCCCTCTACAATTTTAAATAGACCATGTTAATCTATTAATTTTCTGATCTATACTTTCTCGGGAAGCCGTCTGAGAATAGAGTGAAAAAAGCGAGCCTTTTTCCTAGCCAAATTTAAAAAAAAAAATCGTTGCTATGATAAATTTGATAACTGGCAAATATATAAGTTAGTCAGAAAATGTAACCTTCATTTCCGTGAAGGAGAATTAATGCTATCGCTCCGCGATCTAAAAATTACGAAATTTGTATGACCAACTTTTGATTGTAACGAATTTTTTTATAAACCAATTTTAAAAGTAATTTAACCGTAAGAAGGAGTGTATTCTAAGCTTTCACGTGGTATTTTCAAATTTTAAAACTAATAGTATTAAGCTACACATATGACAGTTTCAGTTTTGTGTATCGGAACTTATGATCTTAAAGTCCCGAAATTTTTATATGACCAACATATAATCGCATAGAAAATTTATTTATTAACCAATTTCCAAAATAATTGTACCATACGAAAGAGTACATTCTAAGGTTTTCGGTGATGCTTTCAAATTTAAAAAATAATAGTATAAGCTATAGATATGACAGTTAATAAAAATTGACGGAAATTTACCAATATTCCAAAAGGTGTACGACCAACTTTTGATCGCATCGAATTTATTTATTAACCAATTTCAAAAATAATTGTACCGTAATAAAGAGTATATTCTAAGGTTTTGTGCGATGTTTTTGAATTTAAAAACTAAAAGTAATAAGGCTATAGATATGACAGTTTACCAAAAAAATAACAAAAATGAACCGGTTTTTCCCGAATTTCAAAGAAATATTACCAGGAACCAAATTGAAATTTCTAAAATAGCTCGAAGAGCTGCAAAAATTCACGTTTAGAAGCACTGTAAAAAATTATGACTGAAGACTTAAAATTTGTACGTGTTTTGCTCACTCGCATTTGAAATTTCGCCTTTTCACTTAGACACTTAATAAATACTAAACTAATAGCCGCATCGGAAAAAAAAATCTTCTTTTTCGTGTTCCCTGTACAGTTTTGAACAAACTATGTTAATTTCGTAATTTTCTGATCCGTACATTCTCGGCAAACTGTCTAAGAATCGAGCAAAAAAAGCGAGTTTTCAACCCTGTGACGGCGGCTGCGGCAACGTTTTTTTAAATATAAAGCGATTAAAAAAATTGTGATTTTTAAAAATCAAGTGTTAATTAATGAATATGCATGAACATAATTAATTAATATTTAATAATCAATAGATATTATCCATATTAATATAATTAACTATAAATAATTAATATGTGTTAATTATATTAATATAATTAATTTAATCTTCCCCTTTTTACTGGGGTAGTACAATCCGAACTTTTTGAGAGGATCAAATAGTTCTGATCATGTGGATGAACTGATGAACATGAAAATGAACTGATCATGTGGAGGTAGCAAATGCCATTGCTCGAGCTTTCTTCCCAGCTTCCAATTCTAACTACTCGGAGGCATTTAAACAACGGAAACATCTCGCGGAATCTCCGCCTTAATTTCCAATCTCGAACCGATGTAGACTAACTCGATATACCGGAAGGGAGTTCAAACAATGCCTTCAGAAGACCAGAGAATGACTCCCTGGTCCTGATGACATCTACATAATGCTTCAATATCTGTCTCAACTACGGTTTGCAATCCGATCCGGTAATCCGCCGGATCCAGCAACTTTTATCGAATCCGGTCCGGATCCGATTTAACCGAATTAAAAAAAAATTAAATAATCGATTATTCAAACCCAACTTTAAAATCGTTTAAAGCAATCGATTGTGAATTAATCGATTTTATATTTTTAAGTCATCAGTTTGGAGAATTCTAACAAAAATAATTAATTAAATGATCATTAATATTTTTTTTAATGAAGAGGAATTAGAAAAGCAAACTCTGCAAGAAAATGAAGACTATTGCAAAAAGACAAACTTTAGAAAAGAAACAGATTTTGAGAAAATACTGAAGAAAGAAATGACCTCATATATATGAAATGGAGTCGAAGGAAAATATTTGTCTCGTATGTACGACTACTTAATGACGGTTAAACCAACTAGTGTCGAAGCTGAGAGGGCATTCTCGGCCGCTAGTTATATTTGCAGTTCACTGAGAAGTAGGTTGGGGATGACACATTTAATACGATTTGGTTTCTTAGATCGTTCTTCCAAACCCAAAAGTGATTTTCATTACTATATAACTTCGATTTAAAGAATTGAGAGTTCCATTGTTTGTTATGTTGACCAAAAACTGCCACTGATTAAATTTTTATGTTAGTATGAGACAAGGTTAGGTACAATTTATCTATCATTTGCTCAACGACATTAGAGATAGAGACTACTTAATTTTAGATAAATAGAAAATAATTACGTTTTAAACACACTGATGTTTATTGGTGTGGAAACTAGTAAGTCTTATCATCAATTGTTTAATACTTAGTACTAATAGTTACAATAATTAATTGTTGGTGATTGATTTCCTACCTATGGATAAGTATTAATAAAGTTAATTTTCTGATGCTAAAATAAATGTTTTGTTCGTCAATTTGGAATATCCTTTTTACGTAATTTCACTCAGCCGATTTTAGAAAAATACATACTGGTTAGATAGACGTATTTACAAATTACGGATCCGGCCGGATTGAAATTCGTACCGGATTGCAATCCCTAGTCTCAACACTCCCTTCGCAATCTTTTACATCTTTTTAATCGCATATGGGAGGAGCATATTTCCCTTTGGCATAGAGGCGTACCATAGTTATACCCTTTCCAAAACCTGGAAAATATGCCACCAATCCGTACAACTATCTGCAATTTGCACTCACAAGCTGGATGTGAAAGGATGGTAAATTCTCGTCTGGTTTACAATCTTGAGACAACTCGGACTAAGTCAGCTTTTCGAAGAGATTCAGGTTTGCTCGCTCTACAATTATAATCTTGTCTCGAAACTCAAGTTCGCCGAAACCATCTGGTTTCTATTTCCTTTGATATAGAAAAGTCGTATGATTGCACCTGGCGATACGGCACTCTCCGTGATTTACATTCTCCTGGGATCCGGGGATGTCCATGACAATGTTTTATACAAAACTTCTTATCGCTATGACAATTTCAAGTTCGTATCGGCTCACATCTATCGGAGACTTACATTTAAGAAGAGCGTGTCCTCAGGGTAGCGTCCTCAGCGTAACATTATTTCCGATCAAGCATCTCTTATATGAACTACCACCTACTATCCGTGGTAATTTATACGACGATGATCTGACCTTACATTGACAGGGAAAAGATATGTCGAGCGACAACTTCAGACAGCCGTTTCTCGCTTGACACGGTGGAGTGTCGAAAAAGGTTTCAACTTTTCCGCTTAAAAGACGTTCATTTCGGCGTCGAAATCTGTGTGATATCTGGCCGCTGTTGGCGATTATTTTAAGAGAGTTCTTGGCAAACCGCCTCCTGCATGGAAGGGTTGACATAGAGGAAATTGCATTAGGATATTTGCCTCGACTGAGAAAGGCTGCTTTTGTTTTTGAGATGCGATGTACTGCACCGGATGAAATGATGTTCGTTTTTGTATATGCTTTTATCATTTAATTAAATTGTTATTTTAATAATCTCGTGCTTGGTTATTGAAAGAGAAGAACATCACAATCTGCATCTAGATATTTTCCTGGGATAGTTATGGAGGAGAGTAAAATTTCTAGGCATTATGACAAGAAAAACACCTTCTTCCCCCACGTCGCGCAGCTGGACTTTCTTGCCTTCAATTTATTTGGCTGTCTGCAATCGGAAGAAAGAAAAGAAGAGGAAAAGACGCTGATACAAAGAGTGGTATAAACTGAGAAGCCGCTTTACTCACAAACATTTACCAAACTTTCTGAGAGATACCGAATCGTACGCAAATATTAATTTTCTGTTTTAATTTTTACTCAGATAATCTGATTTGTATTGTTTTAACACATTAACTATTTTTTTGCAAAGCAATTATTCTTTTGTTTTTGTTTAAATATTCACTTGACTTACCTTTCCACAACTCAGAATAATCACGATACAAAGAAAAGCTTCACAAACTCTCCGGGTGCAGAAAGTGCTTAAAACTGCGACGTACGTCGCAGAAAAAACTAAGTCTTTGCAGAACAATTTTTCCTTAATTATATCAAAATTTTGGCCGATTGTTTTTTAAATCATAAGTTACGATGTTCTGCAGGTCAAAGCGTGCTCCTTTCCACATCCTTTTTCTTTTCTACCTACGGAACAACCTACATACACCGCCCAAATTACCACAAACACATTTTAAATAACACATCTTCTATGTCAATGACAAAATATTTAACTTCAAAAGTTATCGACAAAAGTTATTGCAAATTTTGAAAGTATGCCTTCGTTTTAAATAAAATAAATTAATTAAATTTTATGTTTTGTTATAAATATGTAATACATATTAAGCCGATTATTGTGTTTTACGACTGTTTTTGATTTTACTGCAGCTTTTTTAATATTCGGACAAAATGCCAGCAGAGCAATTGCAATAGTTTGGAATTGTGTTGCAGAACACTGAATATAATTTTGCACCTAGGCAGTTAACTTGCGTTTATTTTACAAAAAAAAAAAAAAAAAAAAAAAACTGTATATACGGTTTATTAAGTTAGCCTCTAGATCGCAGGGTTTCTATTTCGAATCCGGATTAGGGCATGGATGTTTGTAAGCATATGGTGTAGAGGCGGCTGATGCACCATAAATCTGTGGTAGCCGAAAGTCCTCACGTTGGGTTGGTGTGGAAGATTGGAGAATGGGGTACCAGCTCAGATGCTGCCTCGTCATCTGACCATGGTTCAAAATTACGTGGCGATTTTTTAGGTAATCATTTAAAAATCACATGCACTCAAAACCAACGGGACGGCTATCGAAGCCCACCTGCGAGCCCGGGCAGATGACAGAAAGTTTCAGCTTAATTTAACGTGGCTTAAAAAATTTAGTAAACATAGACAAATCATTAAATTGCTACAAAGAAATTCTGCTTTAAAAAAGAAGGCATTGCGTTGTCAGACGAATTTGTTAGATTTTATGAAACCATCGACATCGAAATAACTTTTTAGTAGCTCAGTAATTTTTTTGTATTAATATGTGTAAAAAAAACCCTGCAATTTTATAAAATATTTCTCTTCTAAATAAGAGTTTTTGTTAGTCCTTGGTCCCAATTAAATAATATTTATATGCAAAGTTGTACCCCTACTTACTTACATTCTTATTACTTAAATTCGTAGAGCGAAAATAAAAGTTTCAATTGAAAACTTATTTATTAATTGAAATTTACATTTAAGGTATCTAACTGGGGTAAAATTTCCACAGATTTCAAATCCGTTGAAATTTTTACTCTATCTTTAACGATCGCGAAGATATAAAAGCCATACTGCCCGAACGATTGCGTATTTTAAACGATCAATCGGCGCAGTCAATGGCGTCCGTCAATGCCCATCAATCAAATTTTCTATCAATGTGGCCTCATAAAGAGCCCCACTAAACCAACCCCTCTGTTCAGTTCAAGCTCTCCAGCAGATCCCTTTGTGTCGCCAGATTTTTTAGGTAATCAGTTAAAAATCACCATAACTCAAAACCAAGGGACGGCTGTCGAAGACCATCTACGCGGCCCGGTCTGATGCAGAAGGTTTCAGCTCATTTGAAGGGGGCTTAAAATGTTTAGAAAACAGACTCCAACGAAGAACGCGCCGACCAACCGGTATAGTGGTTAAGGTGTTAGCCTCTAGATCGGAAGGTTCCTGGTTCGAATCCGGGTCCGGGCATGGATGTTTGTAAACGTATGGTGTAGAGGCGGCTGCTGCACCTTAAATCTGTCGTGGCCGAAAGTCCTCACGTTATGTTGGTGTGGAAGTTTGGAGAGTGGGGTGCCAGCTCAGGTGTTGCTTCGTCATCTGACCGTGGTTCAAAATTACTAGATGTTGTCCTCGGATCTTTCCCTTAAGGGACTGATCCCGGACCATCGTCAATAGCCCGTTGTGTTGCTCTAGTACGACGTTAACTAAATTTACCATTACCAACGAAGAACGCATCACAGATACAAAGAAAGGAATAAAAATATTATTATCCTGCTACGAAGAAATTCTGTTTGAATAAAAGAAGGCATTGTGACTAAGTACTCCATTCAAGATATATTTTTTCTATAAAATGAGATAAATAGTCCTTTTGTGTTCGTAATGATAACTTCGTGAAATGCGGCCAAATTCGTATTACGAAAATATAAAAGTTACAATTGAAAATTATTTATTTAAAGAAAATCACATTAAGGTATCAATCTGTTGTAAAATTTTCTGAATATTTCAAATCCGTTGAAATTTGCAGTCTATCTTTAACGATCACGAAAATAGAAAATTTGACTAGAGAATAAAAAAGTTCAACTGCTCGAACGATTGTTAATTGCGTATTTTACGCAATCAATCGTCGCCGTCAATGTCCGTCAATCAAAATTTCTATCAATATTCGCATTCGATTGACAATCGCGTCAATCGCCTTCTGCACGATCAATGAGCATCATTGACAGTCACATTGACAATAATATTGATCGTCTAGGAACCCACTTAGGATTGAATATTTCCTGATATAGGTAAAGATATGAAATTCCATATTTAGGCTAATTATTTTGTTGTTTGTGAAAAATTTGATAGGACGACGTCTCCTTATGCAATTCTTTTGAATTTGTAGAGGACATTATTCCCTATTGAAAGCTATTTTTGAAATTTCTCTATGAATACTGGTTGAAATAAAGGAGGTGGGTTGGCTTTTTTGACTTCATTTCTATAGTGACGCCATAAGTTGAGAAATTGAGTCTACTACTTTGTCGCGTGAATCAATGCAACGATGAATCAATTCCGAGGACAACACCACGTGATTTTGAACCACGGTCAGATGACGCGGCAACACCTGAGCTGGCACCACACGACTTGAAATCCAAAACTGATACTGCGAGGCGAGAAGTTGTGCAACTTCCAGTATTGCATTTTTATTCAGTAAAACATAAAACGAAATTGTAGTAATAAAACGTGCTTCGTTTCTACGTAATCTTCACTTTTATTTTCTTTCTTTTAATATTTTCATATTTATATATTGGTTTAATCATTTTATCTAGCACTTTGTGCAGCTTGTTCTTTTTCTGATCTTGTGCCATAAAACCCTCAACCAAACAGACTGAGGCGCCAACTTGGCGAAGTGTTGTGGAAGGCAAAATAAGATTTCAGATGCTTCATTTGTATAGTCGCGAGGAAAAAACGAACCACCTCCTTTATTTTGAGCATTATTCATACTAGAGCAAATTCAAGGGTGTCATTCAATAGGGAATAACGTCCTCTATAAATTGCATAAATAAAAAAAATTGCATAAGAGGATATCTTGATATCAAATTTTGCACAAACATTGAAATTTTTTTTTGGAAACACCATGTTTTGATGACATAATCAGTTTCTGCATCGTTAAATTAGTCTAAGTATGAAATTTCATGACTTTCTATCTTTACATCTGGAGATATTCAATCCTAAAGTTTGTGTCATTTTCAGGGTTCTTCTCATAGATAGTCGCAATTCGTAGATCGAGATTAATTGTAGTTATTGCTACCCAAATTTAAAATATGAACACTATTTCAAAATTATTTTTCAGAGATCCGATAATTATATTATATTTTTCAGAGATTCCGAAAATTATTTACTATGCAAGTACAGACGATTTGAGAGAATTAGATTATTATATTTACTATTCAAGTGCAAACGATCCTAGAATTACTATCCGAGGTTTGTCAAACGTCTTCCAAACTTTTGGTTGCCCCCTAAAATCGCAATAATGAGGAATATTTAATGTAGCGCAGAAACTAATGATCGGAATGATCTGAAACTTTGTAGGGCTATATTAGAAGTCCTGAATCGATTCCCATCAAAATATATTCATTATTTTTATTTAACTAGTCATTTATTTTTCTTATTATATACTAAAAACTCTGTTTAAAATAAAACACTAGGTGGATTATGTTTTGGTTGTTTAACATGGTACAAAATATCAGAGTTATAGAAATTTTATTTTGGAAGATTATCCATGGAAGTTTAAGAAACTGATTTATTATTAGGAGCTCCAACCTTTTCGAACTCATAACTTCGAAAGATAAGACCTAATAACATGAAATTTGGTATCGGAAGTTAAATTTTGCTATAGATTCCAAATTGTGTGTTAAAAAGGGGGTTCCAATTCGAAATTATGAAGTTGGTGCTCAATTTAATTTGAAGATTTTATGCAAATTTTATACAGTTCAATTTATAGAAAGCATTAATTCCTGCCAAATGCCCTCTTTGAATTTTCACTACTCTAAAAATTGTTCGAATGAAGAGGGGAGATTCGTTTTTATTCCGCGACTGTACGACCGTTTTTGAAACTATTGACTATTATTAACTTCTAATATGAGGATTTACTGGTTGAGTAATATTGCTTCCACCTTACATCGTATGACTGGCCTAACTAATTGGTAGCCGACCAACCGTTATAGTGGTTAAGGTGTTAGCCTCTAGATCGGAAGGTTCCTGGTTCGAATCCGGGCATGGATGTTTGTAAGCGTTTGGCATAGAGGCGGCTGGTGCACCTTAAATCTGTCGTGGCCAAAAGTCCTCACGTTGGGTTGGCGTGGAAGTTTGGAGAGTGGGGTGCCAGCTCAGGTGTTGCTTCGTCATCTGACCGTGGTTCAAAATTACGAGGTGTTGTCCTCGAATCTTTCCCTTAAGGGACTGATTCCGGACCGTCGTCAATAGCCCGTTGTGTTGCTCTAGTACGACGTTAACTAAAATTACCATTACCTAACTAATTGGTTGTTAATTAGGTAGTTGATTAACTTCTCACTGGAGCAACACAACAGGCTATAGGCGACGGTCCGGGATCAATCCAAAAGGGAAAGGTTCGATGGGGAGGAGGAACCCGGTAGCTCGGTTGGAAGAGTAACGCACTTGCAACTGGAGGATTGCGAGTTCGAATCCAATCAAAGACCGACGTGTAGAAAAGGAGCTGGTGCGCGTTAAATTCGTCATGGCCTTAAATGTCCTCACGTTGCGTGGAGTGGAAGTTTGGCGAGTGGGATGCCAAATGTAGGTGCGACTTCGTCAAGTGAGTGTTGTTCAAAATTACGTGGCGTTTTCATTCTGGGTTTGATCCCGGACCGTCGCAAATAGCCCGTTACGTTGCTCATTGTGATAAAATTTAAATAACTACCTACCAACCGGGTAACAACAGCCAGTAATTATTAGTTTGGTAATATTTAATTAACGTCATACTAGAGGAACACAACAGGCTGTTTACTACGGTCCGGGATCAATCCCCTAAGGAAAAGATTCGAGGTATTTGGTAAATTTTAGTTAACGTCGTACTAAAGTAACATAACGGGCTATTGACGACGGTTCAGGATTAATCCCTTAAGGAAAAGATCCGAGGACAACACCTCGTAATTTTAAACCACGGTCAAATGACGAGGCAACACATGAGCTATTATCCCACTCTCCAAACTTCCACTCGGATCTTTCCCTTAAGGGAGTGATCCCGACCGTCGCAAATAGCCCGTTACGTTGCTCATTGTGATAAAATTAAAATAACTACCTACCAACCGGGTAACAACAGCCAGTAATTATTAGTTTGGTAATATTTAATTAACGTCATACTAGAGGAACACAACAGGCTGTTTACTACGGTCCGGGATCAATCCCCTAAGGAAAAGATTCGAGGAATTTGGTAAATTTTAGTTAACGTCGTACTAAAGTAACATAACGGGCTATTGACGACGGTTCAGGATTAATCCCTTAAGGAAAAGATCCGAGGACAACACCTCGTAATTTTAAACCACGGTCAAATGACGAGGCAACAAATGAGCTATTATCCCACTCTCCAAACTTCCACTCGGATCTTTCCCTTAAGGGAGTGATCCCGACCGTCGTCAATAGCCCGTTGTGTTGCTCTAGTACGACGTTAACTAAAATTACCATTACCATTACCAAACTTCCACACCTACCCAACGTGAGGACTTACGGCCGCGACAGATTTAATCTTCAGCAGTCGCCTCTACACCATACGTTTACAAACATCCATGTATTGACCCGGATTCGGATCAGGAGCCTTCCGATCTATAGGCTAACACCTTAACCACCAAAGCCCTAGCCTAGTTAGGAATTACCGGAGTTGGTTGATTGGTATTGTAATTAACGTCGTACTGGAGAAACAGAACGGGCTATGGATGACGGTCTGGGATCATTCCCCAAGGGAAAGATGGAGGACAACATGTATTTCCGAACTTTCACACCAAGCCATGGTGAGGACATTTCAGGCCACGATAGATTTAACGGTCACCAGCCCCTTTGTACACAAGTCTTTGGTGTTGGATTCGAACTCGTAACCCTCCGGTTGCTAATCCGTTGCATTCTAACCGGTTTTCCTCAGATTGGGGATTGATCCCGGACCCGTCAATAGCTCGTTGTGGTGCTCCAGTACGAAGTTAATTAAAATTCCTACCTACCTACAAACCTGTCTTCCATGGCCTCGACTCACGTTGGGTTGGCGTGGAAGTTTGGAGAGTGGGGTGCCAGCTCAGGTGTTGCTTCGTCATCTGACCGTGATTCAAAATTACGAAGTGAAGTCCTCGGATCTTTCCCTTACGGGACTGATCCCGGACCGTCGTCAATAGCCCGTTGTGTTGCTCTAGTACGACGTTAACTAAAATTACCATTACCAACTTTGGTAATGGTAATGGTAATTTTAGTTAACGTCGTACTAGAGCAACACAACGGGCTATTGACGACGGTCCGGAATCAGTCCATTAAGGGAAAGATTCGAGGACAACACCTCGTAATTTTGAACCACGGTCAGATGACGAAGCAACACCTGAGCTGGCACCCCACTCTCCAAACTTCCACGCCAACCCAACGTGAGGACTTTCGGCCACGACAGATTTAAGGTGCACCAGCCGCCTCTACACCATACGTTTACAAACATCCATGCCCGGACCCGGATTCGAACCAGGAACCTTCCGATCCAAAGGCTAACACCTTAACCACTATACCGGTTGGTCGGCTTACCAACTTTGGATTGGCTTACGCTGGTTTATACAACTCATAATCAAAATACAAAGAAAACAATTCTGATGTAAGTCACATAATATATATATTTCAACATGGTCGCTCTTGAATATATATATATATATATATATATATATATATATATATATATATATAAGCTCCTCTTCACAAAACAATACTATTTAAAAAGGGAAATGGGCGATAAAGGTTAGAAATTGAGTACAGTACACAACTACGATTCATTTCAGTTGCGCATCAAACAAATAAAACTTAGTCAATAACCTGTGGAGACAAGAGAATCATAAGTCTGATTTTTATATTTTGCTACAAGTAGCTGTAGAGGAGAAAATGAAACAAAAGAATATAAAAACAAGAGTTGTGGTTCTCTGTATATCATATGGCAATCTGCAGATTCGTCACGTTTGTTATTATCGCTCGCTGGTTTCTTTTTCAACGGTATGGTTCTGTCTAGTGCTGTTGTGTTTGCAAGTTGAAAAAGTGGTTTCGCAATCATGAAATTGAGGTAAATCGTGATATTAAGGGCTACTTTGAACGAGTATGGCAAATATGAACTTCATGGAAATTTTCAGAACCGCGTTTTTCACTGAATGACGTGGGGGTTGTGAGAGGTGAGTACAATTTCGCCGTGTAGCTTTTCATATGCATTGCTATGAGTGGTTTAGAAAATTATATGTATTAAATTCTTGTGTAAATTATCGCATTTGAAGTAATAAAATCAAGAGTGTTAAAGGTTTTCAAAATAGATATTTTCATGCATATATGTTTAGATCACTGATTCCCAAAAAATGGTCCGAGGACCACATGCAATACAGTACACAGTAAAAAATCCGGAATCCTCAAGACCTAGGCCAATTTTGGATTATTCGCATTTTTTGTCTAAAAAATCTTATTCTAACCCCTCCCTCCGCGCGAATTTTGCGTTTGCAATAGTAAAATAGCAGATATATAAATAGGAATAATTTTTAAGAAAGGAAAAAAAAACCTTTTAATACACTGCAACAAATTTTACTTGCAAATCTTCTAACTTTTCTGTGTGGTATTTACTCTGAACAGGTCCGTTATTTTGCGTTGTTTCATAAATTAGGTCCAGGTTTAACTCTTTGTTCTTTAAAAAATGTCGGAAAGATGTAAAAAAAAGTGAGAAAAACAAAAATATACGGGTTAGCAAAATGTCCGGATTTTGGACATCCTAATTTGGGACTTTGTACAGTACTTCAGTTGCCAAAAAAACACAACTTCCGAGAATATATAAATGCTGCATCATTTTCTCCGATTCTTGTTCTAAATTTTAGAATCTTAACTAATAAGGCAATTCCAGTATTGATTTCAAATGGACATGAAGTTGATTTAAAATGGACATGAAGTTGAGAATGAGAAAAAATGAGTGACATCAAATACCCTCCCCCCCAAACATTGCTGAGCTAATTGATAAAAAGCAGCTTCATTATTCACAATGAGATTGAAGTATCTATTATGTTATTAATATTATAATTTTGCATATTAAGAGACTGTATTTTGATTAATAATTTATGATCAATTATTTTATTCACTTTCATTTATCATCAATACATTTTATTCAAGTGTCGGGCTCGCATCAGAAGGGTTATGGGTTCTGTCCTCGGCGGAGCCTGCAATTCTGATGATTGCGAGATCGGCGCTTCGACCTGGCTAAAGACCGTCGTGTTCACTAATGGTGACTAGGGCACGTTAAATAGGTCGTGGTCACAAAGTCCCCCATGTTCCCATACCAAATCAATACCTCTGGGGGTATCTGATCAGGGGGTTATCGGCCTTTGATTGGGATCTAAATTACGATATGTGTGAGTGAATGGATGTATGAAAGGGGCCATCCTGTAAAACGGATGTGTCATGTATGTCGATCAAAGTCGGACTTCCTCCCAATGGGGCTCAATAACATGGAAGGCCCCTCGCCTCTTGCCGTCTTCGACGGGCCTGGCACTCCTCTGATCTTCTGCCAGTGTAGGCATGAGAAACAACAACAACATTTTATTCATTTTAATTTATTCTCAGTACATTTTATTCCTTTTAATTTATTCTCAATACATTTCAATCATCAATAATTAATTTAAGTAATTTAGTTCATTAATTTAATATATTTTACTAAGAGTTAGATTATTTGCTGTTTCTTTTATTTCAAAACTAGTTTTCACCCCGTTGCAGAACTTTAAATTATCATCCATAATCTTTAACCTTACGAACCTTAAAATTTCAAATAATCTTAAGATCTAAATATATTACTACCTATATTAAACTGAAAATAAGGATCATAATGGTGTCATGAGCCTCATTTAATTTTATAATGTAGAAGGGTTCTACGAAAATTTATAATTTTCGAAGGGATTCCCTTGGATTGAACAGTTTTGAAGTCACTAGCTAGGGGTGCAGAATTAAATTCATTGTTCTGCAACACAACTCCAACCAATTGCAATTGTTCTGCAGGCATTTTGTCCGAATTTTGAAAACTGCGGTAAAATCAAAAACAGACATAAAACATAATTATCGGCGAAATATATATTACATATTTATAATAAAACATCGAAATTAATTAACTTTATTCAAAACCAAGGTATACTTTCAGAATTTGCAATACTGTCGATAACTTTTGAAGTTAAATATTTTGTCATTGACATAGAAGATGCGTTATTTATCAAGTGTTTTGCCATTTTTAACCACCTGAGCTGAAAACCCATTTTTCAAACTTCCACACCATTCCAACGTGATGACATTTGAAGTCTTTGGTCGGATTCAAACTCGCAGCCTTCCGTTGCTAATCCGTTATTATGCCAACATTGCCTAGTTAGGTAGTAGGTGTTGAATTAACGTCGCACTGGAGCAACACAATTCACACCTTAAGGATCAATCCAAAAGAGTAATGGTAATGGTAATTTTAGTTAACGTCGTACTAGAGCAACACAACGGGCTATTGACGACGGTCCGGGATCAATCCCTTAAGGGAAAGATCCGAGGACAACCACGGTCAGATGACGAAGTAGCACCTGAGCTGGCACCCTACTCTCCAAACTTCCACACCAACCCAACGTGAACAATCAATCCAAAAGGGAAAGATCCGAAGGGGATAGGTTTTGGAGAGTGGGGTGCCAGCTCAGGTGTTGCTTCGTCATCTGACCGTGGTTCAAAATTACGAGGTGTTGTCCTCGGATCTTTCCCTCAAGGGACTGATCCCGGACCGTCGTCAATAGCCCGTTGTGTTGCTCTAGTACGACGTTAACTTAAAATTACCATTACCATTCCGGACCGTCGTCAATAGCCCGTTGTGTTGCTCTAGTACGACGTTAACTAAAATTACCATTACCATTACCGAAGGGGATAGGAGCCGACCAACCGGTATAGTGGTTAAGGTGTTAGCCTCTAGATCGGAAGGTTCCTGGTTCGAATCCGGGTCCGGGCATGGATGTTTGTAAGCGTATGGTGTAGAGGCGGCTGGTGCACCTTAAATCTGTCGTGGCCGAAAGTCCTCACGTTGAGTTGGCGTGGAAGTTTGGAGAGTGGGGTGCCAGCTCAGGTGTTGCTTCGTCATCTGACCGTGGTTCAAAATTACGAGGTGTTGTCCTCGATTCTTTCCCTTAAGGGACTGATCCCGGACCGTCGTCAATAGCCCGTTGTGTTGCTCTAGTACGACGTTAACTAAAAATTACCATTACCAATTACCAATTAAACAGAAGATAAAGAACAAAAAAGATGGGGTATGAATGATACCATTCATAAAAACTACAAATTTTGCTCACTGGAGTAATTAAAAAAAAATATCGACCATACAAAAACTTAACATGACATGGTTGGTATGATGGTTAATACATCGTATGTTTCCCAGACGATGAAATACAGTCCGTACAACGCCTTGGCTTGCTGAGGATCAAATTGTCGAACTGATCTTGGCGAAGATCACTCCACTCAGCAAGCAATGCTCTCCGAAGTTCCGGTACACTTGTAGGAGGTGGTGGTTGACGGGCTACAACTCGTCGGCCAAGCATGTCACACACATGCTCTATCAGATTCAAGTCAGGTGAGAATGCTGGCCATTTCATACGGGTGATATCCTCAGATTCAAGGCATTCGTTTACAATGTTTGCACGGTGAGGACGGGCGTTGTCATCCATAAACACAAATTCTGCGCCCATGGCACCCCTATACAAACGTACATGTTGTTCCAGAATGATGTCCCGATAAATTTGGCCTCTCATGGTTACGATTTGAACATGTAGATAAGTTCTGGTGCCCAGTATAATTCCGCCCCAAACGAGCAATCCTGCACCAACGTAACGGTGTCATTCAATGATGTTGTCGTGGCGGTAGCGGGTACCTGGCGTTCTCCATATAAACGTCCGCCGTGAATCAGACTGCAAGCTAAACCTGGACCCGTCGGAAAACATCACACAAGCCCACTGTGACGATATCCACATTGCATGTTCTCTACTCCAGGCTAACCGCTGGCAACAGTGAGTTGTCGTGAGCGGAACACATCTGACAGGCCTGTGAGCATGTAGACCAACATGTCCCAAATATCTGTAAATGGTTTGCTTTGAAACTGCCGTACCCGTGGCTGAAGATAGCTGACGAGAAAGGTCGGATGCTGTGCTCCGTCTGCTTCTTTTTGCAGTTACTGCCAAATACCGGTCGTCATTCGGAGTTGTAACTCGGGGAGACCTGTGCTGTAACGTCTACTAACATTTCCATCATTTTGGAATCGTTGCCAAAGCCTAGAGATGACACTTTGTGCGATTCCAAGTTCCACTGAAACTTCCGTCTGACTAAGCCCACATTCCAGGTGGCCGATAATTCTACCACGTAAAAAATCATCGACATACTTCCTCTGTACCATAACTATTCAGTTGTGGCACTGAGCGGCTTACAGAACGCTTGTGAACAATTTTACTTCTTTGTTACCATTCCTTATATACACCTCTATTACACTCTCGTCATTATGACGTACTATCGACGTCATCTGATGGCTTCCTGTAATTTGGATATTATTCTAGCAAATGTGTGCGATAATTCTACAGGTGAAATTTTACTTTAGCGTTCGATTTCCGTGTGATTCTGAATTATCCTTAAGTTATAGACATGAGTGCAAAAAGTTAGCATGGAGAAAATTGTAATTTAATTACTAAGCATTACATTACAAAACAAATTAAGGGAGCGTAGCAAAGACTTTTCTTCGAAAGGTTCAAACTTTAAAAAGCCAAATGAGTAAAATAATTCTTTTGGATCTTGTTATAATTTTTTTAATTCCATAAAAGTTCTTTATATCTGATTCGGGATTGATCCCAGACCGTCACCAATAGCCCGTTGCTTTGCTCCAGTGCGACGTTAATTTAGTATTTGCCTCTATATTTGATATTTCATCACTAATTATCTTTAAGGTAAAGGAATATGCGTAGCTAAAAAGAGACTGATTTCAGTTGATCCTAGCAGAAATCTTGAGAGCTTGATTCAAACCAAACACTGTCGTGTACAAAGGGGGCTGGCGCAAGTTAAATCTGTCGTGACTTCAAATGTCCTCACGTTGGCTTGGTGTGGTTGTTCCTAGTAGGGTACCAGCTCAGGTGTTGCCTCGTAATCTGACCGTGGTTTAAAATTACGTGGTGTTTTCCTTGGATCTTTCCCGTTGTAAATTGATCCCAGACCGTTGTCGATTGCCCGTCGTGTTGCTCCAGTTGAACGTTAATTAAAATACCTACTAAGCAGAAATCTGTTTCTAACGGTTGTATTCGCCAAAACAATTTACAGGAACTAAATAACTTAAATATTTCAAATCTTGGTTTTCGAAATTCATTTCTTATTAATTTTAAATGTTCTAGATTAAATTTTATAATTCGGGGGCTGGTCTATAAATTTTCAAACAATTCGGTCTACCTGTGTGCCAAATTTCATTATTGTAAGTGCCATAGATTCGTCAGGACACGGCGAACACCCAATACACGAACTTCATTTTATAACAGTTGAGTTTAAGTGTGTTGCGGAGTAAAAACAAAACTATACAAGTCGTAAGTCTCGTGAAATTCGAAGAGGGTTTATACTTCTTTCAAGACCTTCGTTAACAAGCCGAAACGAAGAACGATTCGAAAGTTCATTCTACTTGCGATTCCCCGAAGCCAGCTAAGCGCAATTTATCAACAAACAACTTCGCTGTCTCTTAAAACCCTGTTGTTTACCGCATCTGTCAACGGATGATTCTATTGCTGACCATCTTGAATGGTAGATCTCTTGCCCGATAAGACCTCGTGCCGCTTTTCTAAAAACTACAAACGCCTTTGAAGCAAGCAACCGCGTCTGGAGATACGATATCTCTTGGCGCCTTTGTGATGCATCCGGAGTTTAGGATATCGGGAACTTTTCCCGACCTTTGCCGGAATGACTAAGGACAGACCTTCCATCCAAGAAAAAGGAAGTAAGACTGATAGCGTTTTCACAGCAGCTTCCTTGAGTTTTGCTTCCGCGTACAGCTTCTTAAACAGCTAAGGAGATCGGGAGGTCATGCGTTATTGCTTTATCAGTGGTAGGATCGCAGAAATATACGGCGGTCTGTAGTGTGTTTCAAAACTTCCATGCAAACTTTTCTCCTGGTGGTTGTCACGACGAGGTATAGCGTCATTAGTAAAACTGACTGGATCCTGATGGACGAGATCTTGATTGACTGACTGCTTGGCAGGTCAGCAACACCCCGTGAAAATTATTTGTGAACTTCTGGTACACGGACCCAAGAAGATTTACCACCACTGTTCTAGTGCAGTCTCAAAGTGGTTTGACAGCTGAGGGAATCTTGGAGGCAGTACTGGTCTGAAGGATAATATGGGTGCATTGAAGAGAAAGAGTAAAAACAAAAAAATAACTGGTCTAACGTCGCCAACCAAGTATCTTTCGTGGAACGTTCTTGTTATAAAAATCTAGTGCAGTGGTCGCCAAAGTGGTTTAACCTTTAAACTACGGCCGGTACAGCAGTTGTACCATGATCGCGCCAAGAAATAATTTAGACAACGGCCAGTACATCAATTGTACCTTGAAAGTTGTAAGAATTGCGCCACGAAAGAATCGCGCATGTTATATCTACAGCCGTAGTCAAAAGGTTAACAGCTGAGGAAAGCTTGGGGGCAGTAAACTGAACTCAAGGGAAATATGGGTGCGTTGATGAGCAAAAGTGAACACAAAAGATCACTGGTCTAACGTCACCAACCTGTATCGTCCGTGGACTGATCAATTTTTACAGTTTAGTGTAGTGGTCCCCAAAGTGGTCGATATCGACCCACGGATTCAGTCACTAGATTCTCTCCATTCATCGACCAGGGGGTCGATGTACATTGTCGATTGGGAGTCGATAAAAAAATATAAGACATTGCAAGCGTAATATTTAATTCAGTTAACTTGGATTTCCTCCATCCTGAAAGACAACACAATTAAGAATAAATCGTGTTAGCAGTAATATGAATACGACCTGTAAGAAGGTCTTTGTTAAAAAGTAATATTTTCATATACAGGATGTTCATAAATTGTTTAGAAAAAAAGTGAAACGGTTATAGCACCCATTAAGACGTCCAATATTTACAATGGAACCAATGGTCGTAATCTACTCAGAGTGTCAGAAAAACGTAAAGTAAATTATTCACGTTGAAGTTTCAACAGTGAAAAAAAGACATAACGAAATCATAAGTTGCACAATCTCGTGCAGATCAGCGAAAGACTCAAATAAGATGCTCAAAGTGACATCCAATAGTTTCGTTGCACAGTTCACACCGACGAATCGGACGATTGGAGCACCCTCTCGTAGGTTCCTGATGTATTGATCTTGTCTGCTACAACAAGGATTCTTGCGACGAGATCTTTCGCAGTGTGTACAGGTGTTTCGTACACCAATGATTTCATGTGGTCCCACAAGAAGTCCAGTGTATTTAGGTCCGGTGAGCGTGGAGACCACGTCACAGGTCCGCCACTTCCAATCCACCGTCCGTGATAATTGGCATTCAGAGCATTTCGGGCCGTAGTGCTAAAGTGTACTGGGGCTCTATCATGCAGCAACCACATTTCCCTCTGTGTGGTGAGCGTAACAGGCTGCAACAATCCGGAAAGCACTTCCTCTGTGTCTTCGCTCTAGACATTTGCATACGACGAATGCTACACAGTGATATTGTGGAGAAGTGCTGCTTCTCTGGCAGATCATAATTGACGTCAGAAGTGAGGACTTGTGAATGTGTTTATAAGTTTCACTTTTCTGACACTGAGTGGATTGGGACCATAGGTTCCGTTGTAAATATTGGTCGTCTTGATGGTTACTATCACCAATCAATGCCTAATATCTCCCTTCGATGTTTTCTGAACAGTTTACGAACACCCTTGTATATAAGGAAAAGTTTGTATTATTGTTTTATTTTGTTATATCTAAATTATATTTTATATCTTAATCTTTCCTATCAAACATGTAACGTTAAAAAAAGACGTCAAAACCTAAAACGTATTCCTTTGACATTTAGCAGATATAATAAGATATACTACATTACAATAAGCACGGTAGCTTAAAATAAACAATCTAAAAATTATCGTAAGCGTCTTTGTTTGTCCTATTATAATTACGTAATAGTAAAGCAGATGGGGTCGAGAAACGCTTGAAGGGGTCGACAGTACAAACACGTTTGGAGTTTCGACACTTCTGTGATATTGTTTAAAGTAAAGTTCACTAGAGCTCGCCTGCTTCCGTTAGCAGTGCTATGTACATGGCAGTCATCTTAGCACTTGTGAAATGATACCTGTTACCCGAACGAAGCCCTAACTGCCCCGCTGCAAAATAGTACCATCTAAAAAATCCAGTATTTAGTTACTTTTCCGGGTTTTTTCCTGTTTCATATCCTTCAGAATAAACTTAACCCTCTCTTCCAGGTTTATTGTCCTATTTAACATCATACCAATTTTTGGGGAATTTCCATTCCGACTAGTTTATTGCTTATGGAACACCGTATCCAAAGGCCGTACCCAAGCTCTTGGTTACAACCGAATTCCGGGGAAATTTTATTCCAACTGGTTAATCGATTATGGAACGCAGTGTCCAAATGCCTTACCAAGTTTCTGGTTTCGGCTAAATTACGGGGAACTTTCATTCTATCTAGGCTAATGCATGCTGTATATACGTGAATCCCTTCATAATAAACCAAACTCTATTCCAAGTTAATATTTTTTAATTTGACATCAACTGAATTCCAGGGGATTTTCATTCCAACCGGTTAATAGCTTCTGGGACACAAGATGCAAATGTCTTTCCAAGCTCCTGGTTTCAACCAAATTCGGGGAAATTTTAATTCCAACTGGGTTAATTAATCGCTTCTAGATAACGGGCTAAATATCTTCTGTACGTCGTGAGTATAATTTACGTGGCAAGTGGCTTGAAGGCAATTAAAACGACATTTAAAAATACAGCACATTTAATTAATTATTGAAGATATACATATAAGTTAAGGCTATTCCGAGTCTAATATATGGAAAATACAAATAGGGTTTCAGTCTCGCGGCCTCATCAGAGCAGAATCGTTCTGCATCCGTTCACGTTCCTGCTTTTCACGTTTCTCCCTTTTCCTCGAGAGAAGACCCCACACGTTCTTCCGAAACCGCTACAGTTCAAAGACAAGGGATTACCCCCATCCTGTCATAAATTCAAGGACCACCATGAAATCTGTGGTCAGAGAGACCCCCTACGACACTACAGCATTACTTCCCCTTTTAGACAAACTTTTTTCTAGGAGATCAGGAAAAAGTTTCAGCTTTATGCCAATGCAATCCACAACTAATGTTCCTGAAACACATGTATTTTCAAAGCACAAAGTATCTCTGTCATATAAGGTTGCGACATTTGACATAACTTTAGCATTTGAAAACCTACTAGAATTAAATAAATAACCTACGGATAAACAATTTAAAAAAATGCTACTCAGTGCAGTTACCCGTAAAGGATTAAATTTAAAACTATCAAACACACTTATATGTGTAAAATTTCATGAGTAAACTAAAAATTAGACATGTAGCCTATCTCTTTGACACAAAACATGCAGTTATGGCAATAGATAATCAAATGTAAGACAACACATAAAATAAACTAACAAGGTCTATAAAACTTTAATTCCTTGCATTAAAATCCAATATGACACAATTACTCATTTAACAAAGAACTAAACACACTTATAAGTAAAATTTCTTGAGGAAACCAAAATTTAGACATGTAGCCTACCACTTTAACACAAAACATGCAGTTATGGCAATATATAATCATATGTTATACAACACATAAATAAAACTAACAAGGCCTATATACACAACTACTGATTAATCAAGAAAAATATTTCTCAACTATTTCTTTACCATTTAAAACAATTATCATTTATATTGTATAATCATAATTTCCAACCATTATATATGAAAACTATTCATATACCTTAACACAAAAAACTTAATTACAAAAAAAACTTTTTTTTCACCAATTCACTAATAAATGCAATTCATTCCTCTAAACAAAAAATATTTTTCAATCAACATAATTGAGAAACATCTGAAAACCAATACTTTTAGGTTCTGACACTTTAATATTCAAAATCAATTACAACTTCACACTTTACCTCTACTGTAAGCTCAAAAAATAAAAGTTCTGTGGGCGAAAATCCCAAACGACTAAAGCCGACCAACCGGTATAGTGGTTAAGGTGTTAGCCTCTAGATCGGAAGGTTCCTGGTTCGAATCCGGGTGCGGGCATGGATGTTTGTAAGCGTATGGTGTAGAGGCGGCTGGTGCACCTTAAATCTGTCGTGGCCGAAAGTCCTCACGTTGGGTTGGCGTGGAAGTTTGGAGAGTGGGGTGCCAGCTCAGGTGTTGCTTCGTCATCTGACCGTGGTTCAAAATTACGAGGTGTTGTCCTCGGATCTTTCCCTTAAGGGACTGATCCCGGACCGTCGTCAATAGCCCTTTGTGTTGCTCTAGTACGACGTAAATAAAAAAATTACCAATTACCAATTACCCAAACGACTAAATATTTTTGGTAGTATTCCTGTATCGGAAACTGAATCTATTTCAAGTATCGCAACTTCAGGACACCTTCCTACTGTACACATGTCCGTTATGAAATACGAGATACGCTTTTTAACTTCTTTCTTAGGAAGTAAAACAATCGCATCGGTGTGCAACTTTGACAAAACCTCCCGAATTACAGATACAATTCTAAGTGCGATTTCTTCCATTTCATTGGGTTTCCCAGCTTTTTGGCACTGGTAAAATATCGGGACAAAATGTATAATGCCTTTGAAACAACCTGGCATTATCGAGTACAAGTACTTCGATAGTTCATCTTTAGATTCAGTGCCACCCAAAGGTGCCAACGAATCCTCGCGACACACTTTATACTGCGTCTCCTCAGGGACAACCAACAATTTCGGTTGTATTGCCCAATCTATCTTCTGGTTGTTTTGGCAACAACACATTTGTAATACAATTCGCCTCTTTTTCCGAAGATGGAGTAATCCTTTCCACAAAATCAAACATATCCTTCAAACCTACACAATCTCGTTGACCCGCCTTAAAATCCTCGCGACTTATCTCAAGTAAAGACAGCTCGTGTCCATTGTTTTCCACTTCTGGAATTTCTATTAGCTCCTTGTCTTCGTCTTTTCAGCTTTTTCCCGAGCAATTTTCCGCTTTTCTCTGACTGCTTCCAACTCTCTTTCAGCTTTTTCCAAAACTCCTATCACATCTCCAAACTCCCTTTCCGCTACTGTCCGAGAAACCGTAAGACTAATTTCCCACTTCCTTTCAGCGAATTTTTGACTCCACTCAGCTTCTATAAACCTCCTTTCAGCTCCTTTCAGCTCCTTTGTTTCATTACTAATAGTTACCACTAAATCTTCCACAAATTTAGAATCATATAATTTACAACCTTCTATTATACTTTTCAATTGAAACATTTTAGGTTCAACCTCTTCTCCTAATGCCGTTGCCAACCAAATCAAATCCTCCTTCTTATCTTTCCAAAGAAATGCCATTTTTTTTAAATTTACAAAAGATTTGCAAAACACACATGAAAAACTTTTCACATAAATCGACACAATTGGAAAAATAAAAAAATACTCAATGTTTCCACAATAACAGTTTCACAATAAATTTTAGTTTAGCTGCAAAAAGTAGTAAAATCGAAATACTCTTCCCCAACAAGTAAATGCACTGTTCTAACCTTAACAAATTACTCGAATTTGGAATAATTAATTTAAATGAAATTTAATCGCAACCAATGTATGACAAAGGTACTTACTTGACGTGATGTCTTGTAGATGATTTGGAGTATGATTTATCCTTAGATCGCGCACACACACTTTTCTTGAAGAAAGTTGTTTCAGCACACAAATTCTCACAAGACGGGGTAACCTTCTTTTGGTCAGGGTGACCATAAAAATCTGCACGAAGCTCCTCTGGTCAGGGTGACCATAAAAATCTGCACGAAGCTCCTCTGGTCAGGATGACCATCAAATTCTGCACGAAGCTCCTCTGGTCAGGGTGACCAGCAAAATCTAAGCAGTCCTCTCTTGGTCAGGATGACCATCAGTATCAGTATACTTTTAGGTCAGGGTGACCATCAATAATCAAAATCCAATTTTTTTGGTCAGGGTGACCATCAAAAATTAAATAGTTCAATCTTGGTCCGGGTGACTATCAATATAAGTATTCTTTTAGGTCAGGGTGACCATCAACAATCAAAATCCAATTTTTTGGTCAGGGTGACCATCAGTATAGAACGCAATTCTTTTGGTCAGGTTGACCATAAAAAACGAAAACCGCTCGATAGGGACTGAAATCTAATGCTCTTGATGGGAATTCTTATCCCTCCGCTGTGCACCAAAATGGTGGTTTGCCAACTCTGCCATATACGTATGAGCTATGAGAGTGTAATAGATGGTATATGCAAAAAGGGTTTCAATCCCGCGGCTTCATCAGAGCAGAATCGTTCTGCGTCCGTTCACGTTCCTGCTTTCCACGATTCTCCCGTTTCCTCGAGAGAAGACTCCACACGTTCTTCCGAAACCGCTACAGTTCAAAGACAAGGGATACCCCCATCCGGTCATAAATTCAAGGACCACCATGAAAGTTGTGGTCAGAGAGACCCCCTGCGACGCTACACTTCCCAGGCTCCGAGTTTCAACAGAATTCTGGATAGTTGCTACAAACAAGGGTGGAATGTCGCATTCATTCATTCAGATGGTATACATAATCAACTTTGTAGCCCTCTGATTAGTCGTATGAAAGCTATGAAAAAAAAACAAGGGATCAAACTCCTAGGGTCCTGACCTTATTGAGCATTATCCACTAACTTTAAAATTGAGGCCTACCTTCTCTCAAATATAAGGGATAATTATAACCAGTATACACGTAATATTGCTAACAAAATGCGAGTGTGATACTAACTTCAAAAATCCATACATTTAGATTAAATAATTTGGGTCGGGTTTCCTAATAATGTCTCCAAGCTAATGCTTACTCATAGTTCTTGGCAACCAGCTTGGCCAAATATGGCCCTTGCGCCATAAAACCCGACAACAACCAACCACGTTAGCACCACCTGGCCTCATCAATGAACAGACTAGAAAGAGTAAATGATTGGGTTAAAGGGCCGCGGTAGCCCGGTTGGCAAAGTAACGGACTAGCAACCGGAGGGTTGCGAGCTCGAATCCAACCAAAGACCATCGTATACAAAAGGGACTGATACACGTTAAATCTGTCATGGACTCGAATGTCCTCACGTTGGCGTGATGTGGAAGTTTGGAGAGTGGGATGCCAGCTCAGGTGTTGCCTCGTCACCTGACCGTGCAAAATTACGAGATGTTGTACTTGGATCTTTCGGGGTATATCCCGGAGCGTCATCAATAGCCCATTGTGTTACTCCAGTGCCGACGTTAATTAAATACCTACCGAGTGGGTTAACATTTTACAGTTGTAAAAGCAGCACAGTGGATACGGAACTTAGTGGTTAACCCTCTAATAGGTTTTGACGAGGTACCTTGTCCATCAAGATTTGATCATTTTTCTAATGATGGATATCTCGTTATCAAGATATTGCTGATATTTGATGACGACGAGATCAAGATTTGGTCAGTTTTCTTTTAATATCAAGATATCACGTCCACCAAGATCATGTTAGCCTTCTTCCAATGACGAGATATATCGTCGAGAAACAACCACCAGGAGGGTTAAGAGGTTTGACGCACTAACAACCATTCTAGAATACAGCTTCTAGAAGATTGTAATGATTTTATTTAATAGGAAAAGATACCGCAGAGATATTCTGTCGTGAGATCAGCGATTGCTGCTGCATCAATCGAATCTTTCGCTGACATGAACTTCTGTTGACCCTAATTATACTTGCTTTTCTATTCTAATTTTCCCACTTTTCCAAAAGTACACATTTAGTACCTCTGATAAGCGCCGGCTCTGACGGCTGATAACAGACCGGCTGATTACTTGAGAGTTTTGAATTGTTTCCTTAATCTGAGGGTGCGTTGAACTGTTTCCATCTGCAGATAACCTACCGATTGTTTCTCCGAGTGACTGCGTTTTCAGACAGTTCAACAACGGAGCTGAGTGTGCTTCAATACCGGGGACGCCAGAAAAGTAGCCGTGTGGCTGGCACTCTGGCAAATACAATACAGGAATTCACAACGATGAAAGTCCCTCACTGGTGCATTATCTGACATGGTTTTTACATTTGGTCAACATTGACTTTGTGTGAAAGCAACTATGTAGTTAGAAGGCTTTAACCCTCCAAGTGGTTTCAACAAGATATCTCATCCTTCAAGATCTCAACCATTTTTTCCAATGACGAGATATTTCGTCCATCAAGATATGATCAGTTTTTCTGGAGGCTAAATATCTCGCGAGACAAAACTGCCCTATTACTTCAAGGAATGAAGATCAAGTAGGAAAAATTGTCCCTTGCCCAGAACTGGTGACAGCTTGGAACTGATTTTCTTTATCAGAGGCAGTTTTCGGAACGTTAACCCTTCAAGTGGTTTCGACAAGATATCTCATCCTTCAATTACTGACAAATTTTGCTAATAATGAGACACCTCGTCATCAAAATATTGCTGAATTTAGCAAAGTCGAGATCTATTTTTGGTCAGATTTTAAATGACGAGATATCTCGTCCATCCAAATATCCTCATTTTTGCTAAAGATGAGATATTTCGTCTGGACAAAACTGTCCCATGACTCCTGCATTCCCTTTGAGTAATAGGGCAGTTTTGTCTTGGCGAGGTATCTCATCGTTAACAAAACTGACCTAGATGAACGACATACCTCGTCCTGCATCTATAGGAAATAAAATTTATACTAGGTGTAAAAAATCAAGTCTTAAATGACTCCTGTTCATTTGCCGCTTTCCACGTTTTGCCCTATCCAAAGCATTTTTCAGAAGTGTTTCAATTTGCAGTGCTCTGTCGTTATCTGACCGTGGTTCAAAATTGCGTGGTGTTGTCCTCGGAACTTTTCCTTTTGGATTGAACCCGGACCACCACCACTAGCACGTTGTGTTGCTCCAGTGCGATGTTAAATAAAATACCAACCTGCAGTGATCAGTTCAACTCGAATATTGTTCCTTTGCTGTTGGAGTGTCCGAAGATTGTTAACATAAACTTTATATTTAAGATTGCCCCGGGTAGGAAGAAATCGGGTAGTTAGGTAATTATTTTTATTAACATCGCACAGGTACAACACAAAGGGCAATTGGCGACGGTCTGGAATCAATGCCAAGTACTTTTGAGCCACGGTCAGGTAATTGGTAATATTTAATTAACGTCGTAATAGAACAAAACAACGGGCTATTGACGACGGTCCGGGATCAATTCCCTAGGTGAAAGATCCGAGAACACTACCTCGTAATTTTCAACTACGATAAGATGACGAGAGAACACCTGACCTGGCACCCCACTCTCCAAACTCCTACACCAACCCAACGTAAGGAATTTTGGCCACGATAGATTTAAGGTGCACCAGCCGCTTCTACACGTACGCTTACAAACATCCATGCACTGACCCGGATTCGAACCAGGAACCTTCTGATCTAGAGCCAAAACCTTAATCACAAGACCGGTTGGTCGACTGAACCACGGTCAGATGATGAGGTCGCACCTGAGCTGGCACCTGTCTCTAGACTACCACACTACGCAAACGTGTTGACATTTGTGTGCACGACAGACCCACCATCCCCTTTGTACAAGAACAAGACGGTATTTGGTCGCGCGGATCCTTCCGTTGCTAATACTCTACTCTTCCAACCGGGTTTCCGCGGCCCATAAGAAATCAGATAATGATAATTGTAATTAACGTCGTTCTAGTGCAACACAACGGGTTATTGACGACGGTCTGGGATCAATCTTCTAACGCAGTAATCGGCAAACTCATGAGACGCCCGCCCCCCCCCCCCTCCTCCAAAAAAAAAGTGCCATAGATTAGCAGTACAACGATTAAGATTTCTTTTGAGAGCCAAATTTCTTTTCAAGAACCATGTTTTTAGGAGTCGGTTTAAACTAGCTACTAACATTAAATAAAACCAGATATCATCATAATAATAAACTTATTTATTTTGACAAATATTTTTTTTACATTTAAATAAAGATGTGACAAAACCCGCATTTAATGTGAACAATGATCTTGAAATTTCCTTGACAAGTTTGGATAAGTCAGATTTGTATGTCCTTATTTTTAATTTCAAGCAGGATTCCAGGTTTTCACCAATAATTCCTAAATTTAATTTTGATAAGGTTCGTGCTTGAAAAAAATTGTTCGCATGAATATGTAGGGCCAATGAGTGAAAAATATAAAAAGCAATTGCTAGTATTTTTAAATGATCATATGGGGGTCAGGAATACTATTTCAGGTGTTGAAAATTATAATGCGTCTTCCTTCTCCAGCTCTTTCAAAGCAGACCACTTTTTCTGTGAACTAATATCATATTTATTTTTCTCCAATTTTTCCATAGCAGGCATTAAGGCGTTCAGATTTGGAGCTCCATAATCCTTTGTTTTTTAACTCCAATAATTGCATTTCAAAAGCGCCAATGTGTTAAAGGGAGAAAAATTCAATTCTGTTACGTCAGCACAAAGGTTTTTTAACAAAGGCTAACGTCGCTATGCTATTTCTGAATTCCTGAAACCTCCGTAGAAAAGCTTCCTTCATATTTACAATTGTTTTGAAATAGTAAATGTTGATTACCGAGTTATTTTCTTGACAATATATTTCAGCAGGTTTGGAAAATGAAAAAATGTTTCTCTTTCAAAATCTTGAACAAAAAGGGATATTTTGTTTTCGAATGAAATGACTTCCAACATTGAAAAAATTGGATTTCCTTTCCCCTGTAGTTTAAGATTAAGATTATTTAGATAAGAAGTAACGTCTACCAAGAAATAAAATTTTTGGCTCCACTGATCGTCCGTTAGTTTAAGATAGTCAACACCCTTCTCAAGGAGAAATGCTTTAATTTTAAATAAGGAAGCGAAACGTTTTAAAACGTTTCCTCTTGAAAGTCAACGTACCTTATGCAGCAGATGATCTGCGTATTCACTCTAAACTACAAAAAATAAGAAAACTAGAAACTAAAAATTCTTTAAATTGGCGATGATAAAGAGCTTTAGCTACAATTGTGTTGATAATCTTTATCATCAATACCATAACATTGCAAGTTTCTTCTGGAAATGTCTCCGCACGAAGCGCTTCTTGATGGATGATGCAATGGTAAACTGTATCAATTTAAGATATTATTCGATTGGTTATATTCGAAGACATTTTGACTGTTCTGTCTTTTACTGCTTTAGCAAATAGTGGTAACTCTAAGAATTTCTTTTTAAAAATTTTTTCTAAGAATTTCTGCTATGTTTTTAAAATCCCGGAATAGCTCTTCGGATGCATTTATAAAACAACTTTTCATGTATTCACCGTCTGTGTATGGTTTGCTTCTCTTAACAATCTCTTGACTAACAATAAAGCTTGCAATATTAACACTGTTGGAAGATTGCACCCAATTATTAAATACAGAACCCGATTTTTCTTGACTTCTGAAGTTCCTCAACTGCTTTCTTGCTCGCATCATTCACTGCCAGCATTTAGACGAAATCGATTCGTGTCAGAGCCGCCCTCAAATGGCTACAGAGCCGCGGTTTTCCAACCACTGCCCTAACAGAAAGATCCGAGGACAACACGTAATTTTGATCCACGGTCAGATGACGAGGCAATACCTGAGCTGGTACCCTACTCTCTAAACTTCCACACCAACCCAACGTGAAGACTTTGGGCCACGACTAATTTAAGGTGTACCAACCGGCCTCTACACCATACGCTTACAAATATTGATGCACTGACCCGGATTCGAAACAGCAACTTTCCTTTCCAGAGGCTAACATCTCAAGCACCAGATCGGTTGGTCGGTGTAAGAAATCCGGAGTAATCATATCTGGACAATGCGTTCCTAACAGAGTGGTCATGGAAACCGCTCCATCGTGCCAGCGTTGCCAAGAACCTCTTCATAAATCACATTTTAACTTCATGTACAGGTCTCATACGACATTTTCACTAGTACGACGTTGATTAAAAATTGCCAAACGACACGTTTTTAATATTTCATCAATTTTACCAAACTTATTGGTAGGAAGGTATTTAATTAACGTCATACTGGATCAACACAACGGCTTATTTACGACGGTCCAGAATGCCTATAAAACCTATCTTTACTCTAGTAGAAGCTATGGGAAATTTTTAAGCCCACTGATTTCTCACCGTCATCTATGACGTCACTTTAATGCGCTTGCGTGAGAAGTAATATCAATATTTTATCAATGCCGAGTCTCGTGGGTGCTCAGTGCTCTCAGTAAAACTCATTTCTTTCAGTTTTTTCCCCGTATTGAGCCTATGTGATTCAGTGCAAATACAAAACATGAGAACAAAGACTTGAGAACTTGTTAAATTATTTTCAGTTGCTAAGGATTCTATAAAAAAATTTATGTTATTTCTCTCACGCATGCACACCATGAGTGAGTGACGTCATAGATCACAGGGTAACCAGATAACCACCAGAAGGGCACCCGAGACTGTCTTTTAAAAGGACTTATCAGTTTGATGGGCACTCCTGGGTAGTTTAGTAAAAGCAAAAAAAAGTGAAACAAATTACCGAGTGGAGATTTTGGGAAAAAAAATCCCAACTGTGTTAAAACAACCCCTTTCACAGAAGGAATTGCCCACTGGAACAAGTTAACTAAAAATAATATTACCAAAAGCAAAACATGAAAGAAAAAAAGAAGAGGTAGTAATTAAAAGACTCAGTTTGCTGCCATATCATGTCCATACTTCAGCAGGAAATGGTCCGCTTCCTTGCCTCTGACCAAATGTAATTATTCTCCAAGCGCTGACCTGTCCAGTTTTCACGGCAGCGCACGTGAAATCGAGTCTTGAGGGGACTTCGGGTATCATAGTGGAGACTGGATCCTACCGACCCACAAGCTCCGAGATCTGTTTCACTTTGCCCGAAACAGAAAAGGTAGTGTTGGAAAGGGCCAGTAATGAACATAATAAGACTCCTGTCACTGATCGCAGTGTGGTAGGATACTACGGGAAGGACCTCGACAAGGGGGTCGTCCAGTATTCTCTTGTTCCCACACATCTCTCCATCTCGTTCATATACGCTCCCTCAAAAATGCTTTAAGGTGGCTGGTCGGTTTTGAGAGGTGGAATGGGAACGAGGGGTCATTTGCTGCGGATTTAGCAAATGACTCCTGATTGGGTGGAGCTTATAATTAATAGTTAATAAAATGAGTTAGCACAATGGAGTCTGCTTCCTCATTTCCCTCCTGTCCGGTATGGGCTTTAATCCAAAAGATAGAAATGAATTTAGAGGTTGTCCTGGATTTCACGTATAAATAGGATTTTTGTGGGTCTTGTTAGCTATTGCTTTAATGGAAACTTGACTATCAGTGTAGAGTGCAACTGAACTGAAAGCTTGTAGTGATTTAAGGGCTTCCCTGATTGCCATGACTTCAGCTTGAAAAACACTACATTCATCCGGTAGTTGGCAGCTCAATTTCTTGTCACTAATGTGGTAGAGGCGCGGTGACACAAAATGCTGCTCCTACTCCTGATGCCGTTTTGGAGCCGTCAGTGTAGGTCTGGACTTGTCCCAGTTTTTATGGGCCATGAAACTTTAGTGGGGTTGCTTTGGAGAGCTGGATGGGAGGTCCCCGTTATGACTTTGTGTTCGTATTGCTCAAAACTGAGGACTTGTCCATCAAGAAGGATGTTTTTCTTAAGCCTAACAATTTTAGACTTGCTCGCTTCTGCTTCAACTGGGAGAGGAAATGGAGAGATACGCGTTGCAACACAAAGCGCTGACGTGGGGGTGTAACGTAGTGGGCCGAGTGGTGGGCATTTCTACTAAATTAAACAGCCTAGTTTAAAAATAACTTGCATTTTATTTTGCAAAGAGTTATATTTACACTTTGCACACTAGAGATTTGCAACCCTATGACATGGCTGGTGCGAAACAGGCGCAAGACAGCCTCATCAACGAGCACCGCAAAACCAAATACCTCCGCTTCTCTCGAGTTCTCCAACGTATCTGCCTTTCTCGGCAGACCCCTTATTCCGCAAGCCACAAATCACTGGCACCCCAAAACAAACGAGACAGCTGTTCGTCAGCAGGGCTCGGGCATATGTTTCAGGAATTTGGAATCAAAGGTCAGTGGCGGTGTCGGCGACGTCACAGGGGTTGTATAATAACCCCCAGAAATATTAAGCAGAAAGTACCGCTGAATTGATGCTAGTGATTCAATGTTACTCTGGGTGGGGTTGGAGCCACAGATGGAGGCTGCGTACATTATTGTTTTCTCTGTAACTGCTTTGTAAAGGGTATTCCTGTGATCAGTGCTTATTCTCCAGTTTGGGCCTGCAATTCTCCTCATGCATCTTTGTAGGTTTATAGCCTTCTCTTTAAGATACTTCGTATGGGCACACCAGTTTAATTTCCCATCAATTGTAAATCTAAGAAGTTTAATAGAATTGCAATATGTAATGGGGATATTTCCTAAGGATATTTTAGGTTTTGATGCAAGGTGGTTCTTTTCACCTGGGTACCGTTGCTGTAGTGGATTGTTAAAGAGAATGGCTTTAGATTTACTTTCCGAGAGATGGAGGCCCTTGTCATTTAACCAGGACTGGAGCATTCCGAGAGTAGATTTTTTTTTGGTTTCTAGGATACGTCTGGTGTGGCCAGAGATTACTACGGACACATGGTCAGCGAATATGCTTGTACGTGAGTCCCTGTTGGCCAGTTGAATCCCAAAAGTTCACCAAGGACGATATTCTTAAGAACTGGGCTTTTGCACGATCCCTAGGGGCATCCCATCGTTTGTAAAGCTTTAGCAAAGTTGCTCCCACGGTATTCTGCTTTTTTGGCGTAGCATATTGACTTAACCTATCATTTACAGCAGTCAAACGACAATACACACATTTCAACGCACCTTTACAGTGCTTTTTATATGGGGTTTACTTGGAAATTTAGAGGGTGTTTCTCAGTCCATACATGCGCGATCGCTTTGAAAGACTAATCATTTGCGTATCCAAACCTTTTTTTGCAATTCCTGCAAGTCTCTTTTAATTTGCTTGATTACTTCATGGTGTTGCAATTTTCACAAACAGTAGTGTATGCTGAATGTCGAAACTTGTACATGGACCTGCCTGTCATGGACTTCTAATAATATAAAGGGAGCATGTGGGAGGAGTCGCTGTCTTAGGATCTCTGAAGAGTAAACCACGTGGGCTTACGAATTGACAAAGCCGATGTGCTGTCGAATCGCTGACTAGTGTTTCTGATTGCGATTTGATAATCATTTTAACCTATCAATAATTTAGGATTCATACATTTACCCACAACCACGTGACAGATATTCAAACCGAGCAACTGGAAGAAAAATATGCAACTGTGGGCATATGCTTCGTCTATATCATTAAAAGGTCGATACTGCTGCTTCGTCTATTTCATTAGAAGGTTTTGGCTAAAATTCGACAACTGACAGTTAGCATTCGGACTCCGTATGGCTGAGATGTCTCCGTGGCAACTAGAATTTTTATGAAATTAAACACTTTGCTTTGCCGTGCGCTCTTTCAGTTAAAAACTCTTGTAAACAGTCTAAAAATAAATGTTATTTTGAATTTCCAAAAAAAGTTTAGATTTAGATATATATATATATATATACACACACTCATTGTCTTAAAAATTTGCGCACCATAAAAAGTCATCAAAATGAAACGAAATTTTACACACAAGTAAGTATTACTTTGATATAAGTAAGTGATTAGAAAATCAAAGAAAAAGGATCGTTTTTACTGCAGAAAAAAGTACAAATGAACGGAAGTTTTAATACTCTATTGGACCCCTTCTAGCGCGAATGCACGAAGCGATACGAGGGGGCATTGAGGCATACAAGTTCCGTATCATGTCCTGACACATCTCGTTCCACAGTTGCTGTAAACGCGCCTCTAGTTCGACCAAACTCGTAGAGTGTCCAACTTGTAGTCCCAAATGATCCCAGATATGCTCGATTGGTGACATCTCTGGGGATCGAGCAGGCCAGGGAAGAGTGGTAATGTGGCGGAGGCAGTCTTGTGACATCCTTGCTGTGTGTGGCCGAACATTGTCTTGTTGAAAAATGGCTCCTAAGAGCCCTGCCATGAGTGGCATCACATGTGGCTGAAGGATGTCATGGACGTACCGCCGGGCTATCGTTGAGCCATGGATCAATATTAGTGGTGACCGTGTATCGTAAGCAATGACACTCGATACCATCACACCAGCTAGGGGAGCGGTGTCTCGCTGTAAATCGAAGGCAGGACTGAGGCGTTCACCATGGGGCATCCACACACGAACACGATAGTCATCAATGCTCAAATTGAATCTAGATTCGTCGCTGAAGACGACCTGATTCCATTCCGTTGCAGTCCAATCCCTTCGTGCGCGACACCACTCCAAACGGAGACGTCGGTGGGTGAGTGTCATTGGCAGCACACGTAATGGATTCCGCGATACCAGATGTCCTTCAACCAGTCGCCTTGCGATGGTTCGGGAAGACACAAGGGCCCGTAGTGAAGGTGCTGCCTGTGTCTGGATACGCGTGCGTTTCGTATGATGTGACGGTCTTCTCGACGACTGGTCTGTCGAGGGCGTTCTGAGCCTGGTCGCCTTATAAATGACGTCTCTTCTGTCCACTGGTCCTAACACCTTCTCACAGTAAAATCAGAACGGCCTACTTGACGAGCTACTCGCCGAGCTGACCACCCAGCTTCCGTCATCCCGATGATTCTTTCCCCTCTGGAACTCTGACAGCTGCTCATATTGTCTTCGATGACGGCGTAACGGTATGTCTACCTCAGCGTTTCCTTTGCAAAAGAGTACACTCAAACATGCTCTGCTTTCCTGTTTCATACTCCAAAGAGAACGAAGTTCTCTAGTGGCGCCCTCTAGTGGCATTACGCAATGCGCAATCACCGACTCTTCTCAAAACGCCCTCCTTCAAGCCCATTGCGAAAGTAATTTTGGATGGTCTGTTTTCTTTCGTCGGGACACCTGAATGTCAATGTTAAATGAGCTCTGATCTTATGTCTTTCCTTCGACTATTTTCAGACTACTAATGTATTCAGACGCATATTTACCTCTTCGATTTACGAAACTTCTGTTCTATCTGGTACTTGCCGCTGCGTGGCCAGCACGTCGTTGCCTGTGACAATTTTAAAAAGGCAGAAAACGTTGGGTCAAGGGAGAAAAAACTAATAAATTTATTTAAAAATGTTCTAGAAGGTATAACTAGCTTCGTGATAGGTTTTAATTATTTTTTTAAATTTCAAAAACATTTCGAGTAGAATTTTAGCCCGTTGTGAACTCTTTTGGATACGTCCTAACCCTTGATGAATTGCTTTTTGAATATTCTAATACAAACTAAGAACAAAATATACAGATTCATAAGCATCTTCTATTACACAATCGTCTAAAAGAACCTATAAAGAAGTAACACCTTTTGATAGCTTTTTTATTTTAAAATAATTTCGAGAAAAATTTTAGGCCTTGATGAATTGCTTTTTGAATATTCTAATGCAAATTACGGACAAAATATACAGGTTCATAAGCATCTTTTGTAACAATCGAAAAGGAACTACGAAGAAATAACACCTTTTGATAGCGTTTTTGACTTTTAAATCATTTCGAGAAATTTCGAGCCCGGTGGGCACTCTCCTGAATGCATCCAACCCTTTGATGAGTTGCTTTTTCAATATTTTGATCTAAATTAAGAACAAACTATGGCGATTCATAAACTTGTTTTACAATTAGAAAAAGAACAAGCAAAGAACGGATAAATGTAACATTTATTTCGTAAAACTTATAAGGTGGACACTTAATGTTGACATACTGAGTCCCTCTTACCTATATTAATCTGGCTACGTGCAAGTGTACGCCCAGCACACCACTCATGAACACCCCTGCCTATGAACTCAAATTGTAAACGTTACTTCTGGCAGGTTTCCCGTTTTCTGTAAAACAGGTAAAATAGCTTGTGTGAAATGAACAAGAGCGATTGACATCTTCCGATTCTTATCGAAAACGGCTTGCGAAATAGTTTTAAGGTTGTTCACAGATCTCTGAACTTCTGTTTTGAGGCGTGTGACTAGAAACACACACAGATACGTAAGTACAAATATCAGCTTCGAAATATCTGCTTCAGATATCAAAAAGAAAAGGAAAAATCACGCAATTCTTGAAACATCGGCGCGTGGTTTCCTGTGTCGATTAGAAATGGCATCCATGTTGATAGGAAGCAGGTTTTGTTGATAAACATAACATCATTCCCAGTCATCACTTTACCTAACATGTGTGAATATTTATCACATAAGTGTGCATAAATCAAAACGGCGTTGAAACGTATCGGTGCTGCTAAGTCACGACCTTGCCGAATTAGGGAAGAAAAATATTTTTGAATAGTACGCCCAGAATAACATTACAAACAAAGTATGAGTTCAACATGCTGATAAATAACCATTAAGTGATGTAGCTCTCCTGATCTCGTCAATCCCGAGAAAAACCCTTTCCTGTAAAAATTATTCAGCGTCTATTTAAAGGACTTTGAAACAAAAATGATTTTCAAAAATTATTTCAACAGCTATTAAAGCTTCTTTGAGACCCAAAATAAATTATTTTTTTCTATTTATCGGCTATTTAAGGTACTTTGAGACCCAAACTTATCTATTTATAGTTTTTTCGATTGATAATTAATATTTCGCACCATTTCATTATTAATATTACATACTAAAAATGAAACTTAACAGAAAAAATAACAAAAAAATACGTCGTGCTAAGAGGATTATTTCGGAAGATATTAATAAAAGTAAAAGTCCAATCACCCGTTGTTACTTACAGTGCGACACAAATTCAACAACCTACCTATAAATAAAAACTTGTTTTCATACTGAAACCAGAAACAGCTGTACGAAATGACTTGGTATCTACTATTATTAAAAAAAAGTGTTTCTCTGTCTGTGTGTGTCCTGTACTCAGTGTCCTGACGAATCCATGGCACTTACAATAATGAAATTTGGGACACAGGTAGTCTGAATATTTTTGCGATTTTTCTATCGCGTCCGAATTTTTAAACTTTATCTAGAACATTTAAAAAGAAATTTATTAGTTTTTTCACCTTTCTTTCATCTCTTCTGAAGCTACGTCAGAAAGAAGCCAGCCGTTTTGCTATTTTCGACCTCTGATGTCACAAGCGTTTTTCGCCCAAATTGCCATTGGTGCTTTGAAACCATGCCAATTTATCGATTCTAGCGTGGTTTGATTGACGTTGTTGATAACAGCCACCTCGACGCCATCGCAGCGTTTCGTTTGCGAAGCAAACCAATTATACGAGATGACTGGCGTTCTTCAGTGCTTTTTTCTATCTTAGCAATCGTTAAGGATAGAATAAAAATTTCATCGGATTTAAAATCTGCGGAAAATTTTACATTAGATTACCTTATACATTTGAATTTCTTTAAAAAAAATAACTTTTCAATTGAATATATTTTATATTTTTGCAAGAGATTGTGAGGTCACGCCTGTTGGATCTCTTTACAATTCGAATTTGGCCGCATTTGACAATGACGAGGCCATCACGGCGTTGCCAGTGATGTTGGTTTGAAAAGCAAACTAAATGGAAATTCGTAGCAATCACCTGTGATTAGCGAGCAGTGGTCACACTTGACTCCGCGAAAAGAATTGTCACGGGCAACGCCGTGCTGGTCACGCAGAGGCTAGTGTTAAATATGTAAGGTATGTAAATTTAAGTTTCGATATCGAATCGAAATTGGAGGTGTTGCCATTGAAAATTTCAAATTTGCTGCGAATTTTTATACAAAGACGACCCTCTGAATGATTTTATACAGAAGAATTTAAATTTGTAGACTGCTCATTGAAAATGATACCTTTGAAGTTACTCCACTATGCATGATGCGCACATAGAAAAGAACTTTTTTTTCCTTGACTTGGATACAATGTGCAATACCTCGTGCACAATGATTAAGTACCGAATTAGTTTTTCCGTATTTACAAGGATTGTTCAAATGAAAAGGTACGAAACGACACTGTGGGTATAAATGAAGACTTTATTCAAAGTATACATCATAGGCCTGAGCACAACGATCCCATTGATTAACGAGCCGAAGGATTCTTTGGTTCCAGAATTCCTGTGGCCGTAATGAGACCCCGTTCATCACAGCGTCCTTGAGTTCATCGTCCGAGTTGAAGATCTTCCCTTTCAGATGTTTTTTCAGGGGGCCAAATACATGGAAATCGCAGGGCGACATGTCCGGGCTGTAGGGCGGATGGTCAAGCTGATCCCACTTGAACTTGGCCAGTTCCGCGTGTGTGACCCTGGAGACGTGTGAACGCGCGTTATCATGGAGCAGAACCACACCCTACGTGAGCAGCCCCAGTCTTTTGTTCTTGATGGACCTGCGTAGACTTCGGAGTGTCTTACAGTACACATCAGAGTTAAGGGTTCTTCTGTGCTCGAGGAATTCAACAAGGAGCGGACCTTGGACGTCGAAAAAGACATTGAGTAACACCTTCTTTGCTGACGCCACGGCTTTGAACTATTTTGGGGTAGGTGACGACGCATGCTTCCACTGTATGCTGTCCCACTTTGTCTCTAGCTCATAGTGATGGCACCAGCTCTAATCACCTGTGGCGATCCGCTCCAGGAAAGCGGGCTCTTCATGATACGGAAACAGATGTTGAAGTGCTAGCCCCATACGCAGTTCCTTTTGCTGGTCGGTGAGCTGCTTCGGAACCCACTGCGCGCACACCTTCCGATAACGCAACCTGCCGTGAACAATTGTCCACACTGTTCCAACGCTGACATCCACCTTCACCGCCAACATTCGCAATGTGACACGCGCCGATCACTTCTCACTAGGTCTTCCACCTTGTCGATGAGATCGGCCTTGATGACTGTGTTTGCCTAGCCTGGTCTCGGGTCATCAACCAAACTTTCACGGCTTTGCACGAAAACGGGCACTCCATTTTCTCACTGACTTGTCGGGCACACAGTCTTCCCCGTATACGGTCACCATCCGGCGATGAATAACGGCCGGTTTAACACCTTCCGCTGTCAGAAATCGGATAAAGCCTCGCTGCTCCTCAATCGTCGAATTTTGCAATGTGAACGCCATCCTGTCCTCACACGCACTACCGCGTCAATTGGACGGCGCACTTTATAAGAGCCTCTGCTCTCTCCTGCGCAAGCGGGCCCCCGCGCATGCTCCGATCCACGCCGGAGATTCCAGTCGCATCCCTAGATGTCTCGCTACGTTCTCCCATAGTGGCAAGGCAAATGTGTTAACGGTTACGTTGTTACGACGTTTCGTACCTTTTCATTTGAACACCCCTTGTAGTTATATACCCCTATTTTAAATCTTTAAATCTAAAAATAAAACATTTTTGTGACTTGGTATATCCAGAACAAAATATTTAAATTTTGTAGCATCTAATTTGGAGTTTAACCCTTCAAGTGGTTTTGAATCGATATCTCGCCCATCAAAATCTGACCAATTTTGCGAATGACGAGATATTTCGTCATCAAGATATTACCAATTTTTGTTTGATGACGAGATTAAGATCTGGTCAGTTTTCTTCTGATGACGAGATGTCTCGTTCATCAAGATCTGGCCAGTTTTACTAATTCGAGACACCTCTTCGAGACAATCACCAGGAGATCAAAGACCTAAAAAACCTTAAATGATGTTAAGCATCTAAGACGACCTAAAATGACCTTTCGAACCGAAAAAGATATTTTCCCAGTTAAATTTTTTCATTAAATACAGGGCCATTTGCAGCCCAGTTGAAAAGCGACAGATTAGCAGTCGGAGTGTTGCGAGTTCGAAACTCAGTCCTGCCAAAGACCATCGTGTATAAAGAGGCTGGTGCGCGTTCAAGCTATCGTGGCCTCTAATGTCCGCACTTTGGCGTCGTGTGTAATTTTGGAGAGTGCAGGTGCCAACTTAGGTGTTATTTTCGTCATCTAAACGCGGTTCAAAATTACGAGGCGTTGTCCATAAATCTTTCCCTTCCGGATTGATACCGGGCAGTCTTCAGTAGACCGTTGTGTTGCTCCAGTGCGACATTAATCAACTACCTAACCTCTTTGGATGCAATGTGAATGCGTTTTTATTCAAAATAACGCGATGAGTTGTCGTATCCGGTAACCCAAGTGATAATTTCTAGCTACAAAACAGACAGCTGAAAAAAAGTCAACAATAAAAACAATTTCAGTCAGCCAATCATAGTTAACAAACAATTAGGGAAACAAAATCAGGCTGTTTTAATTCACGCCTTGGTAATTACGTGTGTTGTCCTGGGATCTCCCTTCTGGAGTTGATCCCTGACCGTCACCAATAGCCCGTTGTTGCTACAGTACGACGTTAAATAAAATACCTATCAACCCACGCCACTCTAATTCATGAAACTTGAACTCGATAGGTTGGAATGTCTTTGAATTAACGCCATACTGGAGCAACCCAACGGGCTATTGATGACTGTCTGGGATGAATCCCAAAGGAAAAGTACCGTGAACAACACTACGTAATTTTGAACCACTGTCAAATGACGAGGCAACACATGAGCTGGCACCCCACTCTCCTAACTTCCACACCACGCCAACGTGAGGACATTTGAGGCCACTACAGATTTAACGTGCACCAGTACAGGACGGTCTTTGGTTGGATTAGAACTCGCAACCCTCCGGTTGCTACTTGAACTCTGAGATATTTATTATGAGAACTTAATTTCGGATGCTTTCGAATCCGTCAACCTAAAGTTATTGTTCTTGTTAAGTTAAAGTTAAAATCTGTTATCTGTACACGGGACCTTCTAGATTCAGTTTATCTTGACGAATAATAAAATATCAGAGCCCTGGAGCATTGCCACCCAAGTCGATATCACAACAGTGACAGCTCGCTGCACGAGGAGGCGACGATTCGGAGAGAGAGAGAGAATCTGACTAAAAATAAAAAAAACTAGGGGGCTTCTCCCCCTCCTTGCCTACGCTCGCCAACCCCCGGTGAGTTCTACACAATCCCATGTGGTTTGCTTCGCAAACCAACACTCCTTTTGCAAGCGTCTTCCTTTTTCATGACGTCATGACGAGTTTCACCTTATGTCCAGTTAGAAGGACGTAGCGTTTGCGATAAAATATCTGTACACTATCGCAAAATTATACTTTTCGTCGCATTAAATTTGTATTTATGAACCAATTTTAAAAATAATTGTGCCATAAGAAAGAGTACATTCTAAGATTTCCTGTGATTTCAAATTTAAAAACTAATAGAAATAAGCAATAGATATGACAGTTTTAACAATAAAAACCCGAAAATATATCCCGATTTTTCCCGAATTTCAAAAAAATATTATCAGGAACCAAATTGAAATTCCTAAAAAACACGGTAAGCTGCAAAAATTCACGTTTAGAGGTACTCTAAAAAAATTCACTGCTGAAGACTGAAAATTTGCACGTCTTTTGCTCACTTGCGTTAGAAATTTCGCTTTTTCCGACTTTGACTCTTAATGCACCCTAAACTAATAACCGCATCGGAAAAAAAATTTCTCAGTCTTGTTCCCTGTACAATTTTGAACAAACCATGTTACACCCCCTCCTCACTATGTGTTATTTAACTTTAACAAGTCACACGATAGGTAATTTTTAAAAAATTGCGCATGCGCACAGCATAGTAGCTGTGACTCAAGATCTGAACAAACTTTCTCAGTCGTGATTATTAACGAATCGAAAAACAAGAACCACTTGACGAATTCGATTCAGAATCGATTTTTGTCTTGGTTACTACAAAATCGGACCCCATATGAAGACTGTTAAATTGGTGCAATATCATGGGTCAAATTAAATTCATTTACTCTCTTTTAATTTTTGTAACAATATATGATAAATCTTAACAAAATTAATAATATATGATCCATAACTCTCATGTTTTTTGTCGGCCCTCTCAGAAGTCACAGTGAATCTATGTAACCCTTAGTCATCACAAATCTGCATCCCAGTTCCAACGCATCCTTTTTAGGTTACTCGTATGATCTGAAAATGTGTAATAGCTGTCCCTCATATTTGGGGTCCCCTGAAAGAATGATAAAAAGGTAATGGGAATTGGTAATTTTAGTTAACGTCGTACTAGAGCAACACAACGGGCTATTGACGACGGTCCGGAATCAGTCCCTTAAGGGAAAGATTCGAGGACAACACCTCGTAATTTTGAACCACGGTCAGATGACGAAGCAACACCTGAGCTGGCACCCCACTCTCCAAACTTCCACGCCAACCCAACGTGAGGACTTTCGGCCACGACAGATTTAAGGTGCACCAGCCGCCTCTACACCATACGTTTACAAACATCCATGTCCGGACCCGGATTCGAACCAGGAACCTTCCGATCTAGAGGCTAACACCTTAACCACTATACCGGTTGGTCGGCGAATGATAAAAAGATTAGAGGGCATCAAGGGGTCTGGCTCTAGGAATTGCATGCCTGCTGTGGTTGTTTTTATAAAAAACCTATTTTGTTGATTTGTAACATTTTAATATTTACCCTCCCCCGCACGTTTGGGGGCCTACCCACAAAATTATTCTAGGACCCCTAGGACTTAGCACCCCTTCTGATAAAACAGCCAAGATCAAATGGAGACCGAATGACCCTACATATTTCGTATCATTTGAAAATTTGTAAATATATCTCATATTTGGGGTCCCTTGCACATGTAATAAAACAAATTGGAAAGGGGCAAGGAAGGACCTCTAGAATTTGGTGTTCTGTTGAAACAACCTATTTGGTAATATTTGAATACTTACCACTCATGTTTCGGTGGGCTACTCCCTCCATAAAAATTCTAGATGGCGCAGATTCAATTTCTGTTAAACCTTGTGTATTTCTTTCCTGTGTCCGTAAAATTTTCCTGGTGTGCCCTTTTCTTGATGTTTTGTATTTGGCGCAGCTTCGCCAAATATGGCTTTTGCGTCATTAACCCTCCTGGTGGTTGTCTCGGTATCTCGTCATTAACAAGACTGACCAGATCCTGGTGGACGAGATATCTCGTAGGAAATCACTTGGATGCTTAAGCCCAACCCAACCAACCCTCCATAAAATTATTTGGTGTCCCAAAGTGTGAGCGAGCCCCTGAGCATTGCCGCCCCTGCAATAACGAAAATCTTGTATGAATTGCACCCAGATCAAAGCGTGTCTTTTTTTCATTCCGGAAAAGATTTGAAAATAAAAAATCGTAAACATTGCTCAAGGAGGGGTCGAATAAAAAGACAACTGAACTTTGGCGATGATAGAATAGTCGCGCTTGCAACCTTGGCGAGGTGACCTCCTCGACTTGTACTGATAAGATTCTCTGAAAGATCTATCGCAGTGAAAGCTATGCTAGGTAGAGGAAAAGGTTTGGGTAGAATGTTGGTCGATGATTTTTCCATAGACAGCAGTTCAGAAACTTAGTTGCCGAGAGTCGAGTTCTGGATGATGCTCTTGAGAATTATACCATTGGAAATTGACTTTGGTATTGAATGAAAGCTTCCCTCTGTTCTTTCTTCTTTTGTTATATGCTTGGTAAGTTCATTATTCTGAATTTCTTTCTCAAAAATGCGAAGTCGAAAGACTGATTTATGCTGAAGTTTGAAATTTCTCCACGTGTTATTTTTCATTGAAAAAATCTATGGTGGATCGTAAGCACACGAAAAATGCACAGTTTTTTTTAATATTAATTAGTTTTTTATTTGTGGATTGCATTCGGATATAGATTATTTGAAATATATCTAGACACATCAATGTGTCAGTGGGGGCTTCAGCTTTTTGACTTGGGACAACCTCGTACTCTCTTCTAATAAATATGTGGTTTAATACTGTATAATGAATGAAAGGAATCTAAGTATTGTTTGAAGCGTATTTTAGATATATAAAGCACTTAGAAAAGAATTTTATCAAAAAGTAACTGATATTTATTTAATTCATGAAAAAAACGAAAACTTAAAGAAGAAATTACCATCAGTTATTTCTAACGAGATATTTAATTTGTAATCAAAAAATCCTTTATTCTGATTCAAAAGAACCTACGTAATTCAAAATTTCGTGGTGCTTCTGCATATTTATTATTATTATTTTTTCTGTATCAATTTATTATTTTTTTCTGACATGGGATGTGGTTCGTGCAGGGTCATACTATATATACTTCGCGCAATAGAATTCGTTCTGTCAATTTAAAATATTTATGGATTTGCTCTAGTTTCTATTTTTTGCTTTCAAATAGCGGGTTCAATTTTATGCCTTGTTTAGAATGGGTATGTTGTTTTCTATTTGACATTGGGAGGTGGTTCGTGCAGGGTCATAGTTTTTCCTTCTCGCAATACTTCCTCTCTGGGTGTATTTCTCTCTTCTGTGTCAGTTAAACTTTCATTGTGAGTGTATTACTTGATATTGTATTTCTTGTGTCTGGCGCAGCATGGCCGAATATGGCCCCTGTGCCATAAAACTCCTAAAAAAAACCAAATTTCACACAACAGAATTCGACCTGTGTTAGTTTAAGAGATTTCGGATTTGCTGAAGTTTATATGCTTTCCATCCAAACAGCGGAGTCGCCACGGTTCAGTGGACTAGCAACCTACGTGTGTTGTAAGCAGAGAAGATACAGTTCCTGTAACTTACTCTCGGTGTATTCCTCTCTTGTGTCAGTAATATTTTCTTTGTGCGTTTGTACTCACTCCTTGAAGTTATCTCTCTTGTGTTTGGTTTTTGTAGTGTGAATTAGGTTTTTTAACTTGACGTTGTTCAGCGCACAGTTTGACCAAATATAGCCCTTACGCCATTAAGCCCAAACCAACCATTCAATAGCTTTATTGAAGTGTTTCACCATACTTTTGACTCCGAAACCATCCGATATTTGAATAGAACCTAAAGAGCATTTTATACATTAAAGAACTCATCTTTTTATCATTTCCTCATCACAAGCAGGTGGTAAAGGTTCAATTCCTGTAGCCTACATTGGGTGTGTTTCTCTTCTGCGTCAGTAAAATTATCTTTGTGTGTATGTCCATTGCTTGAAGTTATGTTTTGTGTTTAGTTTTTTAAGTGTGAATTAGGGGTTTATCGCTTTACGATCATTTTTCGCTACACGGGCGATATACGAGGTTTTGGCTTGATTTCTCGCTCTCCTGTCATTCTTTGATAGGGCAGCCTGCGAGGATTGTTTGACGGTCTACGGTCATTTTTTATTACATGGGCGGTATACGAGGTTGGCTTGGTTTGTCGCTCTACGGTCTTTGCTAGAAAGGAAGCATGCGAGGATGGTTTAGCGATCTACCGTCATTTTTTTGCTGCATGATTGGAAAACTTGTAGTATTTTGGATATCACATTTCTAAGTCCTTAGCTCCTTCCTTACAGGATGGTTTTTGCCATTACCCATTATACAAATCAACAATTAGAATCGCGAAACAGTAATCTCTTCAGTTCCTTCCAGTTTATCCAATGTATGCTTAGGTGGTTAAACAAATCCAACACATGCAAATTTCTCAAACGTGTCAAAGCGTAGATTAGACAACCTACCTGGAAAATAGGATGCTTGTAATCACTGAAAATTTAAAAATCACATTATTTATCTTGGTATGTAATAATTTTAATACTTGGTACGAAAAAAGAACACAGTCGTCTTCAGATCAATAAAGTGTCCGCCTTTTCCATTACTTAGAGAATTTTAATGAATTTATTGTTGAAATCATCCTTTTATTGAAGGAATGAAAAATATTGAGCTTTTAGACTTATCTAATGTGCATCCAAATTTAGAATATAATCAATAGTTTTTTTCAGAGGCTTGAGTACTAGTTCTCTTAATGAGATTCAATGCAATAAACGATAATGTTGACATTTTCATCTTTTATTTAGTGAATGTCGATTGCTCACTGTACTTGCCTCCAGTACGCGACGTAAATTCAAGTACCTAACTACATTTCATCTGATCGCATTTCTATTCCAGAAAACCAACTATCAAAACATGTCGCAATTGCATTATAAATTCAAAAGCTTAAAAATTAAATGCAGGTTATTTAAACCTTGGGAACATTGTTAAGGGAGTACTTTATGCAGTAACACCACAATTAGTCATCACTCAAGGGACCATGGAATTTTTACGATCGAAGCTGAATGACGACTTAAACGGACTAACCTCAGAATTGACTCAATATGTATTACTGTAACGACCATGTAAATTTTGATTTTTTTTCACGGCACTTAATCTTCTCTACATTATAAAAGGAAGTGTTTGTCTGTGAGTCTGGCCTGCGAGTACAGTCCTGACGAATCTATGGAACTTACAATAATGAAATTTGGCACACAGGTAGTCCACATTTTTTGCAATTTTTATATCGCACCCAAAATTTAAAATTTTATCTAGAAAATTTTAAAATTAATTTATTGTAATTTAATTGCTATTGTTTTCCTTCGAATGGCAACATTATAAAGAGATCACAGATTCTAAATTTTTTTTACCGTTTCAATTTCCGAGCAACGATTTCAGCGGATGAACAAAACAGTTAAACAGTTTCAACTGGAGTTATGTAGTTCTTTTTTTATCTCCTAGCTCGTTAAAGATGGAGTAAAAATTTCAACGGATTTAAAATCTGCGGAAAATTTTACATTTGATCGATATCTAAAAATGGTACAGTGGCTAGTACAAATATAAATTCATAAATGTGCTGAAAAATATAAACAAATGATAAAAAAATTGTGTGTGTATAGTGTGTATGTACCTTCCTCTTTCAAACTTACTTTAAACATTGTTTAAGCTTTGACCCTCCAAATGGTTTTGACGTGATATTTCGTCATCAAGAATGCCGAATTGAATTTTGAATGATGAGGATATTGCCATTTTTTAATGATGACTAGATCGAGGCCTAGTCAGTTTTGCTGATGAAGAGATACCTCTTAAAGAGGGGTTACCTCATTCTTTCCATACATATAATGCCAAGTACTTTAACTTTCTTCTAAAACAAACTTCACTTTCTTCTAAAACAAACTTCACTTTCTTCTAAAACAAACTTCACTTTCTTCTAAAACAAACTTCACTTTCTTCTAAAACAAACTTCACTTTCTTCTAAAACAAACTTCACTTTCTTCTAAAACAAACTTCACTTTCGACTTAATTTAGTTTGCCCTCCAGACATCAGGCACCCTTTCGTCTTGATAGCTACTACATTCACTAGGCGACGAGGTATCTCTGATTCCCATGTTAAATAAGAACGATATATCGTTGGCAAAAGTGTGAAAAAACTTGTTGGTTTTTAAACTAGGTAAATATATTATCTATACAACCTAGTTGAAAAAAAACTAATAATAGACTGGACAGATGACGATGATTTTTCTGCGCATGTTGACAGAATAACCCGAAATCAAATATTTTGGACTTCCGTGGTTTCACACTTTTGCCGACGATATGATAAATGCGATCCATTACAGTTATGGCACTTCTTTATTTTTTTCGAAAGCACGGCTTGACTCTTTCTCAAAGTATGTGTGAAGTATTAAAAAAATTGTAATATACAATGTGACGGATTTATGTATATCTGCCTTTTTAGGTTGAACTTTCTGTTTGAAAGAAATACACATGCGTCAAAAGTTCTATTGGTGCGCAACACGACTTTGTCACTTCACTTTTTAATCTATTGTAATCTTTTGTTCTCAGCAGATAATGTCAAATAAGGTGAGCTTCTTGATAACGGTAACAATATACCCAGATTTCGACTCTATTCGTTTCCTTATTTAAAGCTCTGATTTTGAATTGTTGAAAAGTTTGAATAAGTTGAAAGCTGATAAGAATATGAATTACTGTAGAACCTTGATTAGCCAACCCGGTTAACTGAGTGTCCGTGTTATCCGAGCCGAATTTGACACCAAGTTTTTTGTGTAAGCTTTTATCCTCCTGGTGGTTGTCTTGATGAGGTCTTTCGTCATTAGCAAAACTGACCAGATCTTAATGGACGAGATATCTCGTCCATCAAGGTCTCGTTATTAGAAAAAATTAACCTGATCCTGATCTCGTGGTCATGAAAGAAATCAACAGTATATTAATGAGGAGATATCTCGTCATTAGCAAAATTGGTCACATCTTGATGGACGTGACATCTCGTCGAAACCTCTTGGAGGGTTAAATTTTAATTTTCTAAAGTAGGTGGCAGAAGGATCTGGGGGAATTGCGGGGCCCAGTGGAAATAGGGGACATTGAGGAGCAATAAGATGCCAAAAAATGTGTTGAATAAAAATGTTTTAAGCAACACTTATTTCTCTTGACCATACACACACACTATGGTGATGCATTTTCGCAAGAATTTTATCGCACCCCGGCAAGAAAAGTGACACAAGTCAAAAATAAAAAATTTTGTTTTGTCATTGAAAAATATGTATGAGGTGCCCCAGCGTGTTATATTGTTATTCTAAAGAATATAATAGAAGTTAACACCACATAAATACTTACCTAAAATTTAAAAAAAAGCTTATACTATTTCAATATAAGTTTTATAGTATCCTTTGAGTTCATGTTTCTCAAATTGTGCAATATTGAGTTTTGTCACTTTTCTTGCCGGGGTGCGATATGTTGTAAACTGCAAGCTGCAAGACGATAGATCGTAAAAAGCCAGTATTAAGTCTGTGTGTATTTGCGCGCACTTCCGACTTCCACAGGTTCTTAGATGTGCAGCGACAGTATGTTTCAAATTCACTGTACAATGCCATAAATAGGTGAGAAGAATAAAAAAAAAAGAATTTCCAGAATTGTAAGACGGGCAGTTATCAATTTTTTGCACTGAAAGTGAAATACCCAACATTTTTAATCTTTATTCAGGGCCTCTACTGATTACATATAAGAGATGCTATTCCAATAAGACTACGGTGTCAAGTGAGTATTTTTGTTTTATACCAGAAATTCTCGTTGTTCCTTGTAAACTTGCGTTCTGAATGAGTTTGGTTTGACGTGAATTGTATGCGAGCAATTTTGCAAAAGTGCAAGTTCTTCATGGCAAGTAGCTTTGTATTTAGTCACTAACCCTGTCAATCCAATGCGATATTTCAGCGCTTTTTTGGTTGTCTTCGCCGACTTTTCTCGTCATTAGTAAAATTTATCAGATCTGGTGGACGAGATATCTCGTCAAAACCACTTGGAGGGTAACATATCTATAAACCTTTCCACTAGACGGCCTCTGGTGTCATGGACACCGGTGCGAGTTTGTCACTTTCACCCTTTCTCAGTTTTTGTCGGATTTTGCCAATTTCTTGTGACTTTTAATCACTTTACTTGATAAGAACACATCATAATTTCTTGTGCGATAAAATTTACAAAATTTCACAGCTAAATTTAAGAAAAACGCGTCCGCTGGTGTGTTTTAGACAACAAGCATATTTCCCAGTCTAAAGAACTTTGTCTCAGCAAAAAATGACCCTGGAACACCAAACCAAGCAGATTTCTAACCACTATTCATTTAATCATACTTTTTTTATTCGTTTATTTGACCTTGAAGATATTAGCATTCCTCCTAAGGCGAAAATGTGTCGGTCTCAATCGCGTATTTACGTCCATTTTGGGATCGCTAGCAATTATTCCAGTAACAACGTTAAGCGGTCTCTAGACGATAATATTACTATCAATATGATTGTCAATGATATTCATTGAAGCAACCAATTGATCGAGTACGAGCCGATTGACGCGAATGTCAATCGAATGTGAATATTGATAGAAATTTTGATTGACGGCGACGATTGATTGTGTAAAATACACAATTATCAATCGTTCGAGCAGTTAGGCTTTTTTTATTCTCTAGTCCAAGTTTCTATCTTCATGATCGTTAAAGATAGACTGCAAATTTCAACGGATTTGAAATCTGCAGAAAATTTTACATCAGATTGATACCTTAAATGTGATTTTCTTTAAATAAATAATTTTCAACTGTAACTTTTTATTTTCGTAATACGAATTTGGCCGCATTTGACGAAGATATCATTACGGACACAAAATGACTATTTATCTCATTTTATAGAAAAAATATAACTTGAATGGAGTACTTAGTCACAATGCCTTCTTTTATTCACACAGAATTTCTTCGTAGCAGGATAATAATTTTTTTTATTCTTTGCTTTGTATCTATGATGCGTTCTTCGTTGGAGTCTGTTTTCTAAAAATTTTAAGCCCCTTGTGCAAATGAGCTGAGACCTTCTGTCATCAGACCGGGCCGCGCAGATGGTGTTCGACAGCCGTCCCGTTGGATTTGAATTCATGTGATTTTTAACTGATTACCTGAAAAATCTGGCGATACAAAGGGATCTGTTGGAGAGCTTGAACTGAGCAGAGGTGTTTGTTTTGTGGTGTTCCTTTATAAGGCCACGGCCATTGAATTTTTGCCTGTTTTGCAGCGCCCACGACATAGGGATTCAAATCTCTACTCTAATATAGCGTAGTTATAGGTATTTTTTGTAAAATAAATGTGTTATTTGTAAATTAGGCTGGTTCGGTTGTGTTCACATGCAACACCGCTCGGCCCGCTACGCAAAATACACTATTGTCAATCGTTCGGCAGTTTCGTTCCAGACAGCAGACATGACGGATGCATCGAGCCCCATGAGAAGTGATTTTTTCTCGGAACAGGAGTTTGTGACTCTTTTAATTATTTTGTATCGTGATTATTCTGAGTTGTGGAAAGTTAAGTCAAGTGAATATTTAAACAAAATCGAAAAAGTATTTCTTTGAACAAAATTATTAATGTGTTAAAACAATACAAATCAGATTATACTTAGAAAAAATTAAAACAGAAAATTAATATTCTGCGTACGATTCAGAATCTCATAGAAAGTTTAATAAATGTTAGTGAGTAAAGCGGCTTCTCAGTTTATACCATTCTTTGGATCAGCGTCGTTTCCTCTTCTTTTCTTTTTTCCCGATTGCAGACAGCCAAATTGAAGGCAAGAAAACACAAATCTGAATTTGAAACCATTTTTAAACCGAAAAATGAAACACGTCACGTCCCTTCGAAAAACATTGACCGAATGAGATTGAAGAGTTTATTAAAGCTATATTGAAACACCTATCAATCGAAACGGTCAATCACATTGCAATAATATTGATCGTCTCGGGACCGCTTTACTCGCAGGTAATGTTTTCTCTGATCAGACACAAAAACGATGACTCGCAGAAGAGGTTCTGTAGAAATTGGAAATCTGTTGCTCGATCTATCCGATAATAGCTGATGTTTCTGTTCCGATTTAGATTCTGATAAAGAAACCGCTTTACGCGAAAATAAATCAGAACCTGAAGAAAGTGACTCGGACGCTGCTGACAATACCCAAGAAATTTGGATTTATATAGATGGCACAGAATGAAAAATATATAAGTCAATAATGGTTATGCATCTGGATATTTTTTACGGTAAAATAAGGTCTTACTAATTTTTCGAAGGAATGAATAGAAGCGCCAAAACTTTTCCCGTATCAGTGAGAAGCTTATCTGATAAGCAAGCACACAGTTGTGAAATTCAAGTGTAATTTCTATGCAACCAATGCACACACAAAAGATGTTCGGTATGTGAAAAGAAGTGCGAAAAGTAACAAAGAAATTGCTTGTTACTGCATCAATTGTAAATAAGGTATGAATGTAATATAAATTTGATTTGGTAAAATGAGCATAAATATTGTATTGTCAAGAAAAATAACAAATTTCCTTTTTATTTTCTAAATTTCTCTGCTTTGTGTATTCTGCGAGTTTGACAATGAATTTTCTTTAATTTATGTGACATAAATAATCATTATTTAATGGAAATATTGTAAAAAATAAACTTCAAGTTGGCTAAAATGAAAAACAATAAGGGTGCCATTTAGGTATTATCACTGTTTTACGCAATTTAAATACTGTTGTGAAACGACACCTACTAACATTTTAGGTGGCGAGCATGCCGACCGTTCTAGTTTTTATAACAATAATAAAAATGTTACTGGTTAAACCCATAGGGGAACCTAAGAAATGTAGGCAGTATAAAATGGAGAATATTTCAAGTATACTGGTCTGCCAAAGGCAACTAAAAGGTGACTCTTTGATCTATTTTTAAACTTTTATGACTAGTTATACCTCTAAGCAAAATCGTCTCAAAAGGTCCTATTTTCAAAATTTTGGCAACTTTTTTGAAAATTCTTCAAACGGCAGCAAAGATTTGGTTCCTTTTAAATCTAACAAGCGGACAGAAGTGTTTTTCGGAATATGTAGTTGCTAGATTGTTATGGAAACCTTAGAAAAAAGAAATAATTGAGTTTTTTTTTTAATTAAAAAAAAAAACTTAAATTTTTTGATGAGATCTTTAACGTTTTTTTCTTGATATTGCCTGTTTTGTGTCTGGCACAGCTTGGCCAAATATGGCCCAACTAAAGAAGTCCTCGTTTAACAATAAAATGACCAGAGCGACAAACCAAACTGAAGAAACTCCCATGTAGCAAAACAGGATAATTGGGAGACAAACCAAATAAATCCTTGCATAATAAGAAAATGACCACAGAACAGCAAATAAACTAAACGATCTATCGTGTAGTAAAATAAAGATAATTGAGCAACAAACCAAACTAAATTAATCCCTGCATAATAAAAAAATATTTGACCAAAGAGTGGTACACTAAGCCAACCTAAATAAGCCCACGTGTAACGAAATGATGATTGTCGAATGATAAACCGAAGCACAACCAAAGCGAAAGTTTCCAAAGAAACAGCCACAGGAACGAAGGCGCAACGTAACTGAAACTCGAGCGTAACCCTGAAATCCCTAAAGCCACGTGACACAGAAGAGGCCCATTTGGGTTAAATCTTCGGAGGAACAAAGAACCATCTGACGTCTGCTGTGTTTCGGCAGAACCACACACCTGGCTCTAAGCTGTGTTTGACTCGCAGAACTGCTGACAGAAAAATTCCGATGAGTCTCATGAAATAACAAAAGTAGACAAAGTATATTTTGAGTACCAATTCCCCAGAAATGATCAATAATGGTAAACCATCATCTCCTCTCAGGCTAAATAAAAAGCGGTCTCTGACCGGTAGTTGGACAACCTTGACCTACCCAAACTCTACTTGAAGAGGCCGTTTAAAGGCTTATCTTTTGAGCACTGTGCACATTTTATGATTTCCAACAGGCTAGTTTTCTTGGACAAATGCAACAAGTAGAGTTGCTCGCATTACTCCAGTTGAATCAGGTCTTTATAGATTGAAAGTGAGTAAAATAATTTCATATTTCTCTCTTTAACTTTCGATAAGACGCGGAGTCTTTGGGAGACAGTCGACTTTCAAATCTAACTTTTGAAGTAATGGTCTGCTTATTGTAAAATTTTCAGATCAATTAAGTTCCATTAAAATGTTTAAAAATTTAATTGGGTTTATATATATATATTAAAAGTTGCTCGGAAGTTATGACATCAATATGTGGTCAAATTGTTTGAAAAGTTAACAAAAATTGATGGGTCCCATACACATTAATTTTCCGTGTATTGCCATTATTTAAATTAGCGCAATAGCTTCTATGCATATAAATCAAATTAACTTCATTTGGCAAGTGTGTCTTTCAATTCTAAAGTTGAAATAATTTTGCACTAAAATGAAAACTTAAAAGTTTGAAAGAAAGCATAATTTAACAAACGTTTTGTAAACAAAATAGGACGGACAAAAAGAATAGGAATATCTCATTTACAGTTAGGTATATTCAATAGATTATAAGGACTGCCAAAAAACTTTTTAATTAAATTGAGAAAAAATAATGGACCTGGGGACTATAACTAGAGGACTTTTTTGAAAACAGAATAATGTCCAAAATCTTAACTGCAGAAAAACGTGTTTTTACAGACCTACTATATTTATCTACTGTATGTTTTATGTTGTCAATGTACGTCAAAAAAGGTCGCAACTGAAAAAATTATTTTTACTACCTATAGTTTGTTGTTAATTAATTTTTTTAATTTTGGTGATTTTGAAATGTCACTGTCCCGTAAAAAGAATGAGATCGCAGTGCATTTGTGATTTTCTCGATGTTTTCTTTTCTAGTTACACACGCATTAATATATCGTTTTTTTTAACACTTAATATATTTTGGGACCTGATAGAACAAATAACGGACCAAATTAACATAAGGAGGTTTTTGATAACTCCAGGGCTACCAGGTGGCTAAAGGAAGATATTTTGCTAATGTTTTCCAACTTTGTCGACGAATGGTATCTTTTTAAACAAAAGTGTCTCAAAAGCTTCTATTTTCAAAATTTTGGCGACCTTTTTTGAAAATTTGTGGAAGGTCAACGGAAATTTTGTTGCCTCTTTTTTAACTAACAGCAGACAGAAAAAAAAAATTTCAGAAGGCCAGAAAATTTTCCAAGGGATGCCAATTTCCAAGACTTAGCGCCAAGTTGTGGCAACCATGGAACTCCCCCCCCCCCAATCAAATTTGATTGCTTGATTGTCTTAAAAACCTTATCAAAAAATATTTATTTTTTTAATTTTAAAATTTTAATTTCCGAGCGAGATCTTCCAACGTCTGTTTCATACTTAGCACATCTTGTGATTTAGCCTATTCATTTGGAGTTAGAGTGTCTAAAATTGCTACAAAAACTGGATTTAAGAGACTTTTTGCTCTATTTTTTTAAAAACTAGGGGCTTCCACTCTCCAAACCGCGGGGATTGCTATGCAATCCCGTTTGATTTGCTTCGCAAACCAAAACTCTTAGCATATCTCGTTTGTTTTGCTTCGGAAACCAACACTCCTATCGCAGAGTCAATCTCCTGCAACGGTGAAACCTCTGCCTCCTGCTCGTAGCCATTCATTGACGTCACAGCGAGTTTCATCGAGGCTTTCATTCCCGTGAGCCTTGGTTTCGTGAAAGACGTTTGACGTTGGATCTCCGCGCGTCTGCATGAAGAACAGTTTTGTACACTATCGCGTAATTATACTTTTCATCGCATCGAATTTATCTATGAACCAATTTAAAAAATAAGTGTACCGTAAGAAAGAGTACATTCTAAAGTTTCCTGCGATGTTTTAAAATTTAAAACGTATTGTAATAAGATATAGATATGACAGTTTAAAAAAAAGTAACGAAAATATCCCGATTTTTTACTAATTAAAAAAATATATTATCAGAAACCAAATTGAAATTTCTAAAAAAATTCGGCATTGTGCAAAAATTCACATTTAGAAGTATTCTAAAAAAATCACGGCTCACTAATCCGTGGCAGAAAAATTGACTGTCTTTAGCATTTCAATGAATTGCCATTAAGGTATTTGTTTGGGTATTTGGATGGGGAAACTACAGGACCTAACAAATTTCCGGTCCTATTAGCAAGGAACTTCGTGACTGCGAAAATTTACCAAGTGTTGAGTTTGAAAGCATTGAATGTGATGTTCCTCTTCTAGATGGAGCAGTTCTCAGTAAAGATCAAAAGTATCTTCTAAATATTACTCGAGCTATTCATATGGGAGTTTGTCCACCAGACCTTGCTGTCTCTGACCCTAGGCCTCTATCTAATTTCAGGAGGTTTTTTGATGGCTGCCAATAAGATTCTCATATTATATATATCCTCAAAAGAACCCTCACATGAACTTAAACAGATAGTTACATTCCTTTTGAAGTGCTATATTCCAGTTTGGTTTGCTATTAAGAAGGAAAGTTCTTTCATAGATGGACCAAAACATGTTTTCAAGGCAACAAAATCATCAAGGTAGTTACCTGAAAATCTGCTACAAGTAATAGATCGAGTGATAGAGCGCAATGGATATTTTGCCCTTCCTGAAAACCTGCTCATAGCAATGGTGTTTGACGAAAGGAAGCATATAAGGGAGCTTGGTTAACGGCTCATTTTAAAGGCACGACAAGTTCTGAAGACAATGGTGCGCACTTTCCTGCCTCCTACAGTCAATTTTTCTGCCACAGATTATTCTGATTTGATTGACTGAAACTCTTGCAAACTGTCTCCCCCCACCTTTCCTGCATAATGTCAGCTCATATTTTATCAGTGCACTCATTAAATCGGGTGCTGTACCAAATTGGAACGTGCGCCATTCCCCTTGTCACACACAAGCGGTACAGCGGTGTGTTAAACTTGTGACAGAGGTAGCAAAGGAGGTTTGTGGCCCAGAAACCAGGGATGGTTTGATTCGATCCATACTTCTGTCCAGAAATATTATACCTAAATTTACCCATAAGAGAGAATTTCATCTAATAACAACAAAGGAACACAAATAAATATTTCTGTGCTAAAAAAAACCCTTGCCGATGGTTGGGAACGGCGAGGGTGGAAATCGACGTGCAGCCACCTTCGCGTGGTGAGTTCTGAGTCATTTTAATGAGCTAAGAGCTGCTCATTGCAAAATTCATAATATATGTGGGAGGGGTGCACCCACGATGTCCCACGTTCTGGCCAATTGGACCTTATGGCAGTAATGGTCTAAAAGTAATTTTGGATGAAATACCCCCTTCTCCTCTCCATTCGACTTAGAATATCAGAATTATGCAATGATTAGTTAGTGCTTATATAAGGGTGTCCCAAAATTCACGCAAGAAGTAATTTTGATAGAAAACGCAAGTTTATAATTAAAAATTTACAATTTTTTGTTGATTCATAAAGTATACAGTATAGGGTTATGTATGGAACAGCATGTTGGGGAAATCGCCTCCAAGGCTTTAGCTGGCACATACGTACTCTTTTGTTGAAATGTTCCAGTACCGTTTTGCATAAATGTGGCTCAATTTCGTTGATACAGCGCTCAATTTCCTCGTTCAAGGCTTGGGTGGTCGTGGGCTTGTTGGCATAAACCTTAGACTTTAAAAAAAAACAAAGAAAAGAGTCCAACGGCGTTAAATCGCATGATCTGGGCGGCCAATTCTGATCACCAAAACGGAAAATTACACGACCAGGAAATGATTCATGCAGTAATTAATTGTTTCTTGGGCTGTATGGCTTGAGGCACCATCTTGTTGAAACCACATGTCGTCCACATCCATATCCATATCTTGCAATGTAGGCACAAAAAATTGGATTATCGTGTCGCATATTTTGTACAAAAATTGCGAACTGTAGCTGCCAAACCCCCTTCATTATTTTTTAAACATTACTCAACAATGAAAACGCGTTGTTCTTTTGTGTAGCACTCCATTTTTAATAACCCTGTACTGTCATCTGCTACGCTGTCTTTTTTTTTTTTTTTTTTTTTTTACGTTGGCTACACTTTACCGCACAAATGCTGCAAAATTCAAATCTTAGTGAATTTTGGGACACCCTATCTATCACGTATTGACAATAAAATATAAATCTCAGAAGCACTGTTTTAAAAATATAGAAAAATGGGTAAATATGGTAAAATTTTCTTAAGTTTGACCTTGATGCGCAAGGTCAAATATTGTTTGATTTCAAATTTTTTTTTCTTTTGTTTCTATTTACCAAAGACAACTTTTCCGCATTATTAGATCTTGATCCGAAAAACTACTTTTTTCGGCCAAATCTACTGCGCTGGGCCTGGACTAAAATCGAACTGAACGTTTTAATTCTTCAAATTTAAATGAAACAGAAAGTATTTAAGTAGGGAAAAAATTTAAAAGAACCAATGAAATCAAAGGAACGGAAATGAAAAGAACATTCTATAATATTCGAAATGAAAATTTAAACTTTCCGCTTGCCGAGGTTGTCATAAACGTGGGAATAATCCTAATACAGATGGGTTGCCTTCACCTGCCATAACTCGCTACAAAGAATACGCCAAAATCGTTGTCTTCAAAATATGCATATATCAAAGTTGTACCAAAATATCGATTTTGAAATTTTTTCTTGTTTTTAATTAAATGGTTTGCACGCTTTAAAATCTTACTTTTATTTACTTTTATTTTTATGGCTGGGGAAAAAATGATGTAAACATCCCTCCCGCGTTTTGTGCCTTTTGAGGGCTCCTTTAATGGCTGATTTCTTAAAAGTAACTATTTTGAAGCATAATGTACCCTTTCAAAAAACAAACTACCGGCTTACCATAAGCGGTGCAGGTTCGATTCCTTCCTGGGCACAACATCACAAAGTGTGATTTTATGGCCATAGAACCCAAACAACTATAATCTCGTAAAAAAGGCGTGCACTATTTTTTTTTTCAACACATTCATTTGATTTTGTGTGTGACTCCAAAGACCGTCGTGTACATGGTGACCGGTGCACGCTAAATCTGCCGTAGCCTCGGTATGTCCTCAAGTTGGTGTGGACGTTTGGAGAGTCAGGTGCCAGCTCAGGTGTGACCTCGTCATCTGGCCTTGGCTCAAAGTTGCGTGGCCTTTGATCTTTCCCTTGCAGACTGATCCCAGATAATCGACAACAGCGCATTGTATTGCTCCTGTTACACGTTAGTTAAAATACCTACCCAAATTAGAAAATCCTGCTTCTAAGAAATGTTAAAAATTTAGTCAACCCGATGTTAAAAGTTTGACTATTCACACGAATTATACATTCATGTAATCACGTAAATAGTTTCAGCCTAAAATAATACTAAATTAGTACTTTTAATCGTTATACGTTACTATAATGTAGAAATGCACGCGCAAAAATAATTACATCGAGCTTTTTATAGCTCAATATAATGATTTCTCCTAAAGATGTTTATTTCACGCTTTGTAAGTATGCTGTTCAACAATATTTTGGATAGCAAATGCCTGAAGTTTGGTTCCCATAGGTTAAAGGAATAGCACACGTAATAACACTTACTCAATTTCGTAAAACTCCACGAAAGAGTGGATGAATCTGTATTTAATATTGTTATCATGTGTGTATTTAATATTTGTATTGCGTAGCATTGTGATCGATAAATTCACAGAATTTCGCAGTTACGATTAATCGTTTGTCAAAACAATCCAGGAGATAGAGTGCCCTGCATTAGCGTCATATTTGGAGAACGTCTTGGATTGTATGACATGGACTAGGTGGGTTAATTGGAATAAAGAAATGAATTGAATACAACATTTGTTTGATTTCATTTATTCAGTGTATGGTACAAAATTTCTGCCGATTTGCAAAATTTTATTAAAGACTGAGCAATGATATAAGCAATAACCAACTCGGAGGCCGACCGCCTGCCATCTTTGAGTCGCTGCCGTGACGCCCCTTAACGCCCGGCATATGTCATGGCTACCTTTCTGGATTCACCAGATCTTCTTTCATTTGCTATGCATTTTCCATACTCTTTCTGCTTCTTATTGGTGAAATATTTGGACATTTCAGAAAAAATAGTGAAATTTTCCAAATTTCTCGCATTTTGATTCTTTATGCTTATTCCAAACTGTTAAACATCTACAAAGCACCTCGCTTAATGTGTTCACTCGTCGGGAAGAAGAGCTAGGCTAATTTCAGGGCACGCGCGATCACGGGCAGGCTACCTCAACTTGCCATCCATCTTGTTTATGGTTATGACGTCATCACAAATTTCCAGCATGTTATTTTAGGTCCTTGTTCTATCTGAAGATATACACTCGTGTTCAAAATTAAGAGAATTTGCACATTGTGTTTATTTTCACAAAAAGTACTGAACCAAGGGTACTAAATATGCCACCGAAAAAGAATCCAAATATTCAGAGTCAAATACGTAAGCGTACACGTGCGTGTGGGCGGGGCTCGACGACATTTACTGTTTCTCGCAAGAGTGGGGTCCATTTTATAAGCTATCGGGTAAAATGAGTAGCCACAAACGTATGGATGACGGAATGAGATGAAGAATCGTTGGTAGATTAGAGGCAGGGAAATCACAAGTTCAGGTGGCTACAGAGCTCCATGTAACGTCCAGTGTCGTCTGCAATGTGTGGAAACAGTTTAACACTGGATCTATATCGAGAAGACCGGAACAAGGTCGTCGAAGAGCCTCGACAACCAATAAAGATAGTTATTTGGCACTTTCAGCGCTGCGCCACAGGACTGCTACAGCTTCATAGCTCTCACATGAGATGCATGCTGCAACTGGAAGGTGAGTTTCACGGCTTAACGTTGCCCGAAGACTTTATGAGAGAGGGCTTTATGCCAGAAGACCCGCTGTTTGCTTTCCGCTCACTGCAGCACACAAGAGTACGTTTAGAATGGTGCAGACAACATCAGTCTTGTACCAGACTTCAGTGGAGCACCGTGCTCTTCACAGATAAGTCGAGATTCATCCTGAACACTGATTCTCTACGTACTCTCATCTGGAGAGAGCCTGGGATCCAATACATCCCTCCCACATCAGTGAAAGGGACCACTATGGTGGTGGAGGTATCATGGTCTGGGCAGGCATCATGTTGAGCGGCCGCGCACCCCTCCATGTGTTTGACAGAGAGTCCCTGACTGCTATGAGGTATAGAGAGGAGATTTTAGAGCCGTATGTTGTACTTTTCAGGGACGCAGTTTGCCCTCTGTTCCGGTTCATGGACGACAAGGCTCGTCCACATCGGGCTCACCTGGTTGACGTTTATCTGGAAAGTAAGAATATTCGGCGTATGGATTGGCCAGCCAGATCTCCTGACCTAAACCCTATAGAACACGTCTGGGATGCTATTTGGAAGGCAATTGCATCTCGCCATTCCCCTCCGAGAACCATTCCGGAGCTGAAAACTGCGTTGCTGCAGTAATGGGACCGACTGCCACAGGGACTTCTCAACTGTCTCAGGGACTCCTCAACTGCCTCGTGTCCAGTATGCCATCGCGCTGTGCGACCTGTCTGACTGTGAGAGGGTACCATACCCCATATTGGACTCATTTTCGGTTGGATCTCACAACGTGGATTTTGGACATTCCTACACTAATGAGCTTTACTGATAATCATGCGTGCGAACCATGACTTTGGTGTGATACATCTCTTTCTCTGCTATAGCTGTATTAGTACCAAATTTCATTAAAATCTGTTCATTAGTTTTTCAGAAATTTGACATGATGTGCACATTTTTTAATTTTGAGCATGAGTGTAGTTAGATTTGCTAGATTTGGTAAATTATAAAAGTTATAAACTAAAGTCTTGTAGTCCTATAACATCGTGAAGGGGGACAATCGTTCCGCCGTACTGACTCTCTTTGCAAAACGTTTTCCGTCAAAATGCCAGTTTTCGGAATCGTTTTATTAGTTGCCACGCTGATGCAAATACAGACTGCATCATCTGCATTGATTCCTTATTTATCCGCCGACCAACCGGTATAGTGGTTAAGGTGTTAGCCTCTGGATCGGAAGGTTCCTGGTTCAAATCCGGGTCCGGGCATGGATGTTTGTAAGCGTATGGTGTAGAGGCGGCTGGTGCACCTTAAATCTGTCGTGGCCGAAAGTCCTCACGTTGACTTGGTGTGGAAGTTTGGAGAGTGGGGTGCCACAGCTCAGGTGTTGCTTCGTCATGTGACCGTGGTTCAAAATTACGAGATGTTGTCCTCGGTTCTTTCACTTAAGGGATTGATCCCGGACCGTCGTCAATAGCCCGTTGTGTTACTCTAGTACGACGTTAACTAAAATTACCATTACCTTTTCCGCGAAGAAATCAGATAATTCATCCAGAGTTGAAATGTGCCGATGTGAGAAATAGCTGCACGTGAAGTAATAAAATATTAGCAGTTTAAAAATAAGATTTATAATTATAAATTAAAATGACAATAGTAATATTTTTACGTAAAATGATATCTATTGCTGGAGAAATAACGAAATGTATAATTTTTGTAGGTGAATTTTGGAAACTTGATCGTTTCGAAACAGTATTTTTTATTGCCGTTTTAATATTTTCAATAACAATCCTTTCTGTTTTGCTTGAAATTGATCTTTTGATTTTTATCATGAAAACAATCATAAATGACTCTCACCTTTAAAAGTTCGTGTTAAAAATGGTGTGTGGGGAAAAACGGAGAAAAACCACCAAAGTGAAACAAAATCTTAAACATGACTAAATTTAACCGTAAGAAATTCTTTTAAGAGATATATTAAAATGTAAAATTGTTTTATATTTAATTTTATACACGAGGGGAATTTAATTATGCCAATGTAAGAAGTGTTTGATAACGAATGAACTGATAGTGAAATATTAAGCGTTTAAAACCATGACTTATAGGGTAAATCAAAATGACAGTAGTAATATTCCCAAGTTAATATTTATTGCAGGTGAATTGATGAAATGTTTAATAATTTTTGCTGATGAAATTATGAAAAATTGTTTGTTTAAAAACAAGATTTATATTGCCATTTTGATTTTAAAAGCTTTTGTTAATTATCATTACAATAATTATTAAATGACAAGAAAAGAAAAAAATGTATGCTAAAAATGGGGTATTTAGAGTGCATTTTAAGCTTGTCCCGTGCATAATTGGAAAACGTAAGTATTTTCATAAAATGAGATCATTTTTTTATTGCTCTAAATTTTTAAATTTTCTATTAGATAACGGTGTCGAGTATACTTACAAAGCTCGAAACAAAAATCTTTTGTTGCAATCATTATGTCATCGGCAAAAGTTATTTCGGCTTATTCTGTCAACATGCGCAGAAAAATCCTCTGCATGTGTAGTTAATTGCAGTGGCGAAACAAGTCAAATGGGGGCCCCAAGCATTAAAATTTTCGGGACCCTCAAACTCAAGTTTAAAAAAAGTTTCAAGAAAACTCTTATTATTAAGTTATTAACAAAAAGAAAAGTGATCAAAAATTTTCATACCGTAACACATTAAATAAATTTATTAAAAAACATATTTTTACATGAATTTCCGTATTTCTTGCAAATTCGTCACTTATTTTGGCAGCGTCAATTCGGTATAAAATTTCTTTCTGTATATACGGAATGGCCATATTTATTTATCTTTCTTCTCTCATAGCACTCCTTGAATAATTTTTACGTGCTTTAAAACAGGAAACGATCTTTCGCTTGATGTATTAGATAAGGGAATTGTTTAAAAAAAATTTCAATACTTTTTCAACATTTTGAAATGTGCAAGACATTTATTTGACAGCTCGATAGATATCTGATGTGGTTTTAATGGTGTTCTCGTTTTCTCTTTCAAATATTAAAAAATAGTCAAATTCATCTTCAAAAGTACAAACATCAATGTCCTTTTTGTAAATATCCTTTAACTTTTTATCGTGTTGTTTTTTCTTCTATTGATAAATCCCAATAAAAAAATATTCGAAAAGGCTCTACAACTTCATACGTACTTTTCCAAATTCTCTGAAATTATTGATAAAATTTTAGTTGGATGGATCCTTTCAATTGTTCGCATTCCACTGATTGCAATAATTTAGTAGTAGCATTTATTCTTTGTAAAATAGTATTCCAAATAACTGTCATTAGGGTGGTTTCATATTTGTGCATTTTCTTCAGAAGTAACTTTTTTTTCTTCTGAATTACAAATTTCAGTTAAAGTCTCTTTTATATGGGTGAAACCAGGTTTTATAGCTAATACAGCATCTGCTCTAGCTGATCATCTTGGATTAGAAACTCTTTTCACTGCACATTGTAAAGACGTTGTCACAACTTTCTTCAAACCCTATTGAAACGACATTTGAAGAACTCGGGGGCCCTTTGGTATTCCGGGGCTCTACTCTACCGTTTACCGCTTTATCCGCTACTGGTCAATTGCTAGTTTTTTCGACAAGATAGTTAGTCAAAATTATTACTGTTTTCAACTAGATAATATGTACTATCTAGTTGAAAAAATTAAGAACTTACTAGACAGATACAGATGATTTTTCTGTGCATGTTGACAGCATAATCGAAAATCAAATTTTTTTAACTTACGTGGTTTCACACCCCTTTGCCGACGACATATTAGACTGTAAATCGCCCGCTGTAATGATTTCTCTGACCGTTCATTTCTATATTACAGTAGCACATGACGATGAAAATGACTAATTATTACTATTTAAGGCTGAAAATATGTATGTAATTAAGTACATGGATGGAAAATAGTTCGATGAATAGTCGATTTAAAGTGTCCACGAGAACTTTTCCCATCGAATTGATTAATTTGTTAGCATTTTTCGGTATTTTTTTCATGATTTTCTCATTTCATGGAGCTTGAAAAAAAACTCTTTAAATCATTATATTTGGCTATAAAGCATCTCATGCATTGATTTCTGCCCGTGCATTTCTAGATTTGCAGAAACCCATGCCAATGGAAATTACAAATTTATAAAGGCTGAAAATTTCCATTCATTAATTAACTTGTCATTAATAAATACATTAAATACAAATTCGCAGTAATAGTCGAACGTGAGTGTTCACTTGAACTTTTCACATCACGTTGATTAAATTTTAACATTTTTTTTAAATGCAAGATTTAGTCATTTCGTGCACGCTTCCTCATCTATCTGATATTTCACATTTCGCTCACTCCTTTCAACATCGTCATATCTCAAAAAACGTGATTTTTCAGGAGAGTGGTTTGAAAGTAGAACAAAATGTATGTTAAAAAATAAGTATTACCTCTGCTCTAGCTGCTAAATATTGAGCGGTGAGATATGACGATGTTGCAGGGATACTACTCTTTCAGGGCATTCTAAAACTGGCATAACTGAAAATCGCCGATTTTTGAGATGTGACGTTGTTGAAAGGAGTGGAATTTTCACCCTTTAAGATGTTCACACTTGCGATAAAAATACTTTTTTAACTTCGTTTTAACTTTTTCATAGCTTCTAAAAAAAATTTCGGATGCAAATATATATACATTTAATTCTTGATTAATATATAGCAATATGCAAAAGATTAAGACATACAAACATAAACGAAATTTCGATGAAAAAATGCAGAATTCTGAAAAACGAAAGTTGTGCAGTGTCGAATTTTGACTTCCTGAGCTGAAATATACTGGTTGACCAGATCTTAAATAGCAAAATTACGCTTTTATGATCAATGAGTTCTTCGTTTGGGCTTTTTGTGTTCCACTACAAAATGTAAGTTATGAAAAATTAAATATTTTAATTATTACTCGCACGGCGCTTCTTATGGCAAAGTTATGCTTATAGAGAAAAACGCGCTTCCAAAATAAGAACCATTGTACCCTTTCAGTTTCCTGTAGAACGTGTTTCCTTGTTGATAACCATTTATTGTAGGAAAACAAACTTTAGATTCTAAAATTGGTGCTCCAAGGGCACTTTTAGGACTACATGTATGCCAATTTTCATGGCGTAAGTGCTACAGATTGGACTGAAGACAGGAAAGTAATAGCCTATGTTTTCCGCAGTATTCTAAGGGTTGGTTTGTTTCGCAAACCAACACTCCTTCCCAAGCGTCTTTCCGAGCTATAACGTCACAGTGAGTTTCACCCCAATGCCAGCTAGAAGGATCTAACGTTTCATCTCCGCGGTTAAAAATTTGTACACTTTCGCAAAATTATACTTTTTATCGCACCGAATTTATTTATGAACCAATTTTTAAAATAATTATACCATACGAAAGAGTGAATTTTAAGCTTTCACGTGGTATTTTCAAAATTTAAAACTAATAGTATTAAGCTATAGCTATGACAGTTTTAGTTTTGTATCCGAAATTTGTTTGACCAACTTTTAATCGCATCGGATTTAAAAATTTCAAAAATAATTGTACCATAAGAAAGAGCCATTTAACAAAAAATAACAAAAATGTCTCGATTTTTCCCGAATTTGAAAAATTGAAATACAAGGAACCAAATTGAAATTTCTAAAAAAACTCGGCGAGGTGCAAAAATTTACGTTTAGAGGTACTCTAAAAAAACTCACGTCTGAAGACTGAAAGTTTGTGCGTGTTTTGCTCACTCGCGTTAGAAGTTTCGCTTTTTTTTCGACTCTGACAAAAAAAAACTCCCTGAACTAATAACCGCATAAAAAAAACCTTCTCTATCTTGTTCCCTGTACAATTTTGAACAAACCTTGTTAATTTTGTAACTTTCTGATCCGTACTTTATCGGGAAACTGTCTGAGAATCGAGCGAAAAAAACGAGTTTTTAATCCTGTGGCGAAGGCAGTAACTTTTTAATATAGAGAGATATATTGAGAGGAGAGGATATCTGATGTTTAATAAAAATCTACTTATGGAATAAAGGTAGCTTTTTTAACCAAAACACTTATCATAATTCCTTCTAATATACAAAGAGTAGCCTATATGTCGCTTTATTGACCGTTTAACCGACTGTATAGAAGGTGGTCTGAAATTTATGGTGTGGGGGCGAACTAGGACATCTCGTACGCCTAGAAAATGTTGTAGGGTCGTCACTGATTGCAAGCACGCACCGGTGGCTGACGAATGACTGCAGGTGGTTCGCGGTTGGTTCCTTCCTTTCCCATGGATCCCAAGTTTGTTGCGCAAATATTAAGTACATTTTACACCTATTTTCTGAAAGATGTTCGTCCATTCAGCTCGTTTCCAACGCAAAAAGCTGCTACTGCGTAGGCGTTAACCCTCAACCGAGTGTTAACCTTTAGACTATGGCCGAGGTACAGCAGTTGTACCATGATCGCGCCAAGAAATAATTTAGACAACTGCCAGTACATCAGTTCTACCTTGAAAGTTATAAGAACTGTGCCAAGAAAGAATACAGCACTTGTACTTTGGAAGTTATAAGAATCGCGCTTGTTATATCTATAGCCGTAGTCAAAAGGTTAAACCGCCGATTTCGGAGGATTCAAATTTGGCACCGAAATGGAGGTTGTAATCTCGAATCAGGCATTGTGAATAAGGTTTTTCCAATAACCCATGGATTATCGTTGATCCACGGCTTAGCTTGGAGTTGTGAGTACGGCAGTTACTGTTCCTTAATTTTTGCACGCCAATGTATACACAAGAACTTCTCGGTTGCAATCAATAAATGCTCTTTTAACATATAAGATAAATTTCAAATACAAGGAGATTTTTTTTTAAACTGACACTATTCAAAGCCACCTCTAGCTTGATCTAACAACCGAAGTGGCACCAAACTCGGCATGGAGACTACATGAAAAGTGGGATTCATTGTAAAAAAATTAGTTCCAAAAATTCCCGATAGGGGTATTTATGGCGCTGTACAAACTAATGTTCCAAACTCACGAAGAGCTGTGGATGCATTGCACTGATTAAGATAATATAATTTGACCAGTAATGCACGTTCTGGTAATGTTTCTTTTATCATACGCCCAGCTCAAGGCCTTTCGGCCATACGCTGTCTTGCCGTCCAATGTAGCGAAGAAAGTCCTTGTGGAGAAGTATCCCTGATGTCAATGTCCTGTAAATTAGAGCACTCCGCAAGGTGTTGTCTGTTCATAAGACCATCGCAACAAAGCGGACAGATCGGGGAGGTAGCCACACCAATCCTATGTAGGTGCTGTTGGAGATAGTCGTGTCCGGTTAACAAGCGGAAACAGGCCACTCCCATCCCTCTTGGTAGATCAGTAGGGATTCTTCCCTTGTTACTCAATAGGCAATCTCAACTCCTTCCCTGTTTATCCCTATGATACTGCAGTTTGTTCTGGTAATGTGAGTCATATTCACTTGAATTGGCTCACTTCAGCTGAGAATATTTTTTCGGAGCAGTCTATATGTTTTTATAGCCCAAATTACTGGTGCTGTTGTCGCATACGATAGCATAAATTTGCATTTTGCTTTTATTCCCGTGTTTTATGCTAATTATCGGTTTAGTAAGCTACAACAGCGCCATAAATACCATCATCGGCGATTTTTGGAACTAATTTTTTTACGGAATCCTACTTTCCATGTCATCATTAGTCTCCATACCTAGTTTGGTGCCATTTCGGTTGTTAGATCGAGCTACAGGTGACTCTGAATAGTGTCAGTTTTTTTTTTAAATCACCTTGTACGTAGAGCCGCGTGTTTTATGAACAGATTATGAGTCTTGACCTGAAAAGCTTTTCCTATTCTTATAGACCTACATAAAATTACTTCATACGCCTGCAATTTCGGTATCAAAAAAAAGAAAGCGATAAGAGATATCTTTCTTCAGCACTTCGCTACGGTGAATACATCGAACGAAAGATATCCAGGCGTAGGTGCAAATGCACTCTCTTGAAATAAAGAATAAAACGTATAACCTTTTCTTTTTAAATTAAATGTAAGTTAGTCAATTAAAACAAGCTGTAGAAACTAGTAGTTGAGGAGTGTCCCGCGAATAATTCAAGGTAAGTTCAGGCTTATAAGACTACTTCAGTCAAATTTTCAGCATGAGTATCAAATCTCAGCAAAATCGGACGACTGGATAGCTTGAAACTCGCGAAAAGTAAAAACGAGAAAAGTATTTCAATAAAACTCGACGAGGAACAATAAGTAACCAATCAAATACCTACCATGCGTCAATTTTGACAAGCTGTAAAAACTGGTGTCGGAGTACCGAATAATACCAAGTCCTTTCAGGCTTACAAGACACTACATCAGTCCTTCTCAACGCGAGTCTCAAAATTTTTTCAGCAAAATCTAGCATGTCTGGATAGTTTGAAGCTGTCGTGAGAAGTAAAAACGAGAAAACTACACTGCTGGCCACCCAAATTGCAACACCAAGAAAGACAAGAGATATCACAACAAAATTTATTTTGTAGATAACATGTTGACCAAGTATAAAATGATTAAATTTATAGACTTCTGTGAAGTGTGGTTCCTACCAAAATCAGTAGCCAGAGTAGCCGCCATTGTTGGAGATCACCGCTGCCACACGCTTTCGGCGTTGATTCAAAGAGACTTTGGATGTGTTCTTGGGGTACAGCAGACCTAGCAGCTTCCACACGTTGCCAAAGTTGATATGGTGTGGCAGCTGGGGATGTAATCTGGGTCAATCGTTGAGCAACCATGGACCACATGTTTTCTATCGGCGAAAGATCCGGAGAGCGAGCTGTCCAGGGAAGCAATTCAATCTGGCGATTGACGAAGAACCCTTGGACAATGCGTGCCACGTGTGGTCGCGCATTATCCTGTTGAAATATGGTTGCGGGCAAGCCCTGAAGGTAAGGAAGGACAACTGGCTCCAACACCTCGGAGATGTAGCGCTGGCTGTTTAAAGTACCGGCAATGCGTACTAGAGGAGTGTGAGAGTGATATCCAATACCGCCCCATACCATAATACCCGGTGCAGGACCAGTGTGGCGGTGCATAACGCAGCTTTTCAGCATCCTCTCTCTACGGTGTCTCCAGACTCGAATCCGACCATCGTGGTGTTGCAGACAGAAGCGTGACTCGTCAGTAAAGACAATTTCATTCCGTTCTGTCGTCCACATCCTTCTTTCATCGCACCATTGGCGGCGGAGACGTCTGTGGTTCTGCGTCAAGGATAGACGAAGCAATGGACGTCTTGCGGACAGACCACTCTGCTGTAAACGGCGTTGAATGGTACGCGCAGACACTGGATGATGCGTTACAGACTGAATGTGCTGTGCTATGGTTCGTGATGTGGCTGAGCGATCCGTCACTGCCATACGCACAATAAGCCTGTCATCACGTGAAGTGGTGCACTGAGGTGGATGCGATCGAACACGTCGGTCCGTCGTACCCTCCTGCATCCAACGATCACACATCCGCATTACAGTTGTTTGGTTTCGTCCAACACGACTACCGATTTCACTTAAAAGATAATCCACAATTTCGGTAGGCCACTATCCTTCCTCTGTCAAATCGGATACTTGATCACAAGATGATCGCTGTTTTCTACAAGGCATAATTGATCGGTTTTTTTTTTAAACCACAAGAAAAACACAATTGCTGTACTTGAAATCGTCGAAATCTCCAAGCCTTAAATAGCGCTTTGAAGTGGCGCCACAGGCGCGCGTGATGTGCGTCTGCGCTGAAATTCTAATCATTTGCATATCTCACCTCCGCTAATGCATGTTGTAAATTTCATATTATTTGCATGCTTCCTTCAAGGTGTTGCATTTACGGTGGACAGCAGTGTATTTCAATAAAACTCGATAAGGAACACTATTCGATCAATCAAATAGGTATCATGCATCAATTTTAACAAGCTGATAAAAACTGGTAACTGAATCCCGAATAATTCCAGGTATACGTTTAGGCTTGTAAGATTACTTCAGTACAATTCTCAGCACATCTCAAGTCTGCAAAATCTGACATGGATAGCTTGAAACTTTTATCGGAAGTAAAAGCTATAAGTGTTTCAATATAACTCGATGTAGAACACCAATGGCCATATTAATAAATCCTATTTGAACCGCCAAACAACGATAATCCCCCGATTATCAAAGGAATAGTATATTCACAATGCCTGATCAGAGTTTTAATCCTTCGTTTCGGAGCTAAATTTTGATCTTCCGAAATCGGCGTTTTAAGACTCGGTTGAAAGTTTTGAGATAATTTTTAAACAAATTGGACGCCATACTTCATTATGTTACAAACTACAGTAGTATTCTTACGGCAAAGCGTTTTCAGCTGATCTGAATCAGGACAAGAATTTGTTGATTTTTCCACAAAATAGATATGCTTAGATGTGGTCTTCTGGTTCGCACGATATTATGGTCCACCAGAGTGTACACCAATGAGATCGAACGGTAAAATATGAAAATAAAAAAAAACGGCATTAACATTCTGATTCTCGACATAGAAGTAGAAGAATCGCTGTAGTATCGTTATCTTCCCGTCGAAATATAAAATTTTGTATAAGTTGAATATGTCTTATTTACATATATCAATAGCCCGTTGTGTTACTACAGTGTGACATTAATTAAAAATTCTTTTATTCGCATGCAACGACGCTTACATTCTGACTATGAATTCTCATCTATGCCGTATGGTTGCTGATATTGGCTCATTGGGTTTATAAAATTTTTTCATGTGATGTAACTTTGTTGATGTTATTATCTTTCGGAATCACTAGAGGAATAGTTCGAAAAATAAAGTGAACCAGCCAGTAATTGATCCATAAATGCTCATTTTTCATTAAAAAAAGTTTCCGTAGAGCTAATTTGGATTTGCACTTACAAGATTTTTTGTAGAACACCCATCCATTAATTGACTACTATTTACTTTTTAAAATAAAATTAAAATTGAAATGTTTTTGCAAATATTTTAGCGATCAGTACGTTTGTATGGCGTATAGCTAGGCTAAGCATTTTTTACATGACTAGGGAGCTCCGCCCCCTAGTCGCCTACACTCGCCAACCCACGGTGATTGCAACGTAATCCCATTTGGTTTGCTTCACAAACCAACACTCTTTTCTCAGTTTCAACGTCACAGGAGATTAAAAACTCTATCTTAATTCGTTTTTTCCTGATTGGACTTTCCGGGTCGTGACGTCACAGCGAGGGCTCCGCCCCTTCTCGCTAACGCTCGCCAACCCCCTGTGAAAAATCATATCGGGAAAGTGTAGCTATAACCGTCAGGTCAGTATTCTCTTACAATCGTTTTTTAAGATATGCTTTAAGGTTGCAAGGATCTTCTTTGCAATCCATCGATCTGATATATTCATACGCTGTCTTGATGTTGTACGCTTTCGATTCCAGTTTTTCTACGAGACGAATCAAACATTCGTAGCTGCTTTTGATTTTCAGCAAACTTTTTGGCAGTTCTGGATCACACACTGCTTCTGTTACGAGGCGCACTAAAATGCCGTTGTCGCTGAAATCGCTCGCAATGTCCTTTACAGTGGGAAGGTGGTCGGTGTAGTACAATGTTGTCCGAAGCCACGTAGCCCAGGGAGTGAATACTGGCTCAGGCTATTGGCGGATGGTCTGAAAGCATGTTTTGTTCTGTGACTGCCTTAACACTAGCCATGTGATTGTCTAGTTTTGTGTAAAATCCGCAGACTTTTTCTACAGTTGTGAAACAAGTGTGCCACGCAATTTACTTCGAGCAATCGCGGATAAAGCACCTTGAGTGTGTTTCCAGCCGCAGTCATATAATATGAGTATCGGATAGCAGAAGCGCAAAATTATTTTCCTCAACCATTCAGAGATTTTGTAACGTCCTCTATAAGGCGAACTATATATTGAGGATCGACACTCACATCTCTAACTCTGCAGTCGATTACGCAAGTTTCCTCTGGATTATCAAGAGAGCCAACCAATGTGTTAAAGTACTTCTTGCCATTTATTTCACTTTCTTCTGTTATGACGCACTCCTTCTTTCCATGAACTTGTTTCGTTCGCAATACTTCGACGTTCGCAAGATCATACACACATGATAGAGGGGTTGATTATGAGGGCAAAAAATGAAATATTAACTGTATATTAGTTAATTTTAAGCTAAATTTTAAAAAGTTGCAAATGATTGCATGAATGCAAAAAGTTGCATTTATGCAGAAAGTTGCATTTATGTTGCGGCTGTAACTCACTTACAATACATCCTATATAGGTGGAATTTTTGTTTTAGTACTTTACATGCAGCGTAGAACGAGTGAAAAAAAGTTGCATTTGTTGCAAAAAGTTGCCGTAATCATACGAAAGCGCATTCTAAGGTTTCCAGTGATGTTTTCAATTAAAAAAAATAATAGTATTAAGCTATAGATATGATAGTTTTATTATCGTAACTGTCTTTTGTATCGAAATTGCGATATACAAAATACGAAATTTGTGTGACCAACTTTTAATCACATCGAAGTTATTTATTAACCAATTTCAAAAATAATTTTACCATAAGAAAGAGTATATTCTAAGGTTTCCTGTGATGTTTTCAAATTTAAAAACTAATAGTAATAAGCTATAGATATAACAGTTTTAACAAAATAGTAATGAAAATGTCCCGATTTTTCCCGAATTTCAAAAATATATTTCCAGGAACCGAATTTAAACTTCTAAAAAAAACTCAGTGAGGTGCAAAAATTCACGTTCAGAGTTACTCTAAAAAAACTTTTTCGTCTTGTTTCCTGTACAATTGTGAACAAATCATGTTAATTTCGTAATTTTCTGATCCGTACTTTCTCGGGAAACCGTCTAAGAATTGAGCGAAAAAAGCGAGCTTTCAATTCTGCGTCTGTGGCGGCAACGCTTTTTTAATATAGAGAGATATTCAAACTTCGTATATATTAACATGTAAACATAATAATGGCTAGTACTAATTTTAAACAAGTAAATTAGTCAAAATGTATAACAAACTAAGAATAATTAATATTTTAGCAAGTAAAATAAATGTTGGAATATGTAAAAATTCTAAGGCATTAATTATAACAGAAACTAAAGTCAATTACTGCAAATTCCATAAGTTCTAGATAACAAAAGGTATTGATATCTTCATTGTCATCAGACAAAACTCATCGAATTCAAATTGTAGAGCTTGTCTTTTTGAAATGCACTTTATATGTTTTGGAACAACTATCACATTTACAGCTCATGCTTTTAAATTATACTTATTTGTTTTCATTTTACTAGTTACCTCTTTTCACAAACTCATTACCTTCCCAATTTGGGAGAATTTCCTTTTTTATATTATCAGTTTTGTGTTATTTTCTCTTTTGCGGTAACCTGCCTTGATTCTTGTTTTCCCCTTTAAACTTTTTCTTGTTTTATGCTTTCTTTAACCACATATTGTTCCAGCAGCTGCATGGATCAATCTTTTTCCATTTAGAAACTATATTATGATACAGAATTCACTAGGGTGTATAGCACATGATCTAGAATAACAAAGAACTATTAGGAGAAGGTTTAATGTAAATTACACACCTTTCTTTAGTAAACTTCCATTGCTTCTACATTTATCATCAGTGCTTGATCACCTCTTTCAGTAATTGACAATCTGGTCAAATACTGGATACAGGCTCACATTTTATATTTAACTATCTGAATTACCCGACGTTGCTCGGTATTAATTGCTCTTAAGTCATCATAATAATCCCCAATGTTATTCCTAAGGTTGAATTCAAATTGATTTTAGCCTCCTCTACAGATCCATGACAAATTGAACGGGGTTCATACATTGAAGATCGTAAGCAAGCAGGGGTGGAGCCCCATAGTATTTTTTAAAAATTGCAATTATAGAATTAATTCTGCCGGCGAAGTATTAATGCTTTGATACGGGCGTCGTTGGAAATGTAAACAATATCACTTGATGGAGATAGGAAACGGCAGTAGCCAATAAAAGTAAGCTTATCATTTCAATCGATGGATCACTTAATTCTTGGTTTGTAAATACGGTTCTTGAATAATCTTCTCTAACCCTGACCCGCCGGATTTGCTGATCCAAGGATAAACTCAATACTTGTGAATACGGTCGTAAAGATCTTGGAAAGTCCTTAAGGGCGCCTTCACACGAAGGAGATCGATCGCTCACAACGGTCGCCTGTGATAGTCGTTTTGATTCATTTCCTGCAGACAAACGATTCGAGCGAAAAGAAGCAAAACAAAAAATTTTATCGGCCTTGTCTAGTTCTTTTTTGTAAAATATGCATCGTTAAAGATAGATTAAAAATTTTAACGAATTTGAAATCTGCGGAAATTTTTAAGCGAGATAGACATCTTACATTTGATTTTCTTTAAATAAATAATTTTTCAATTGTAACTTTTGAATTTTTGCAATACAAATATGGGCAATGGCGTCACGACTTTTACGTCCTTTGGAATCCTGCCTGCTTTCAGAATGAATGAGCTGGAAATGCTTGCAGTATGATATTTTAATCATAAGAAAAACAAAAATGTCGAAAGGAAGTATTGGGTACACCCTATCAAAAAATTTCGTGTGCAGAAAGGTTTATACCATGTTCTGTATCGCGAACTGGAAGATGACTCGATTAAATTTTTCAATTTTTTTTTCCTTCTTCTCCATCATTGCATTTAAACCTCTTGGAGGTTGTTTCGACGAGATATCTCGTTACTAGAAAAAGTGGATGAATCTTTGACGCTGAGATATCTGATCATTGGAAGAATCTTCCAGTCCAGATCTTAAGGTGTCCCAACAAGTTAGAAATGTCATTTTTGACCAAAAATTATAAAAAAGGTTTTTGATCTTATTTGAAAGATTTTATTTGACTTTCCAAAATATATTTGATTTTTTTTCTCGAAGTCAGACCTAGATATGAATAAATCAATTAGTTGCAGAGCTATTAAAATTTTCATCAAGGCGGGAAAACCAAAGTAGGTATGGAAAACACCGGAAATGGCCGTTAAAAGACCAAAAAGCTATCATGATTTAAATTTTAAAAAAAAATTTTATTTGCAAATATAATTTCGGAAAGGTTTTTTAAATATGTTCAAATGGTTTCTCTTTTGGAAGTAGTGTGAACATTTTTAAAGATAAGTGAAGAACAAAATTGTTTACACAAACAAGTAAAAGCAGGAGAGAGCAAACTATACACACTTCAGACTATTTTTTACACTAAATTAATATTTATGCATTATTTCCTCATTTCAAATGTTATAACTAGAGCTCGGATTTAGCATATTTTGCATCTTTTTTTTTCTTCTTTTTTTTTGCCCCTAATGTTGATTGAAATCCGTATTGAGTGTTTTTTTAGCAATCTGCAACCAAAAATGCTCGAATTTATTTTGCATGTTTTTTCATATTTGTTTTTTTTTACATGTTTTGTGCATATTTGGAACGATTTTTTTCTATTGTAAACATTTATACAAAAAAATTCAAAGAACTTTACTCAGTGCGTTGTTTGGAACGAAGGTATTTAGAAGCAAAACGCATTTGGGTTGGTTGGCCTGACTTTTTCTCGTTTAGCCAAAAATGTATAGATAAAGATAAAATAGTGGAACAGAAAAATTGCTTTCACATTGTGGCTTCCAACTCATTCTGAATTTAATTAAATAATTAGGCAGTCAGGTAATTCCTTTCACAGTTCACTCTTCACAAGGAAAATGAGTTCGATTTTAAGTGGCTACTTTGTGCAACGTAAGCTAGCTTAGTCAAGGTCAGTGACTGCTCAGTTGTGATTTACCCCTCCCTCACACCCACATCTTTTTTTAAATAAGTATACCTGTTACCTTCTCTCGGCGTTCATTCTGTAAAGTCTCAATTAAATTAACATCTATTGTTGCACATGACTATTTACAGAGGTTTAGTAATAATGAAAGCGAAAGCGTGAAGCAAAACATTGCTTAGTTTTATAATAATCGAATTGATACGGAGACACTCAGTCAGACGGAGTCCTCAAGCTATCTGAGCAAATTTTTGGTTGACGAGGTGATGCATCAAGGTTACCCAAGAGACAGGTTACCTTCCACACAGTCGTCCGCCATTCCAACCACTCGGGCGCGGTTGAAGAGGTGCTAGAATATGAGCTGACGGACCCCCAAGAAATAATAGCTTACTGATTCCTCACCATCGTCTCATGTGACACGCGAAGGTCGTCTTTCTCCTCATTAAAGAGTGTTTTAAGTGACAAAAAACGAAGTTCAAGATCGAAAACCTTGAAAAAACTTTGATTATTCAATGCAATATCAATTAGTTTGAGAACGTTCAGTGTTGTAACTAGGCAAGTTTCCACCCGGGGCAAGAACTCGCCTTGGCACCCCCCCCCCTCTCACCAACCAAGCATACGCTCTACGACAACACCTGTTATCGCCACCGCACAGTAATTCCACTATTCCAATTTTTTTTAAATTCAAATCTTACGGCCGTATTTACAAGTCCGAGTTAACTCGAGGATCAACGATAATCCCCGAGTTATCGAAAGAACCGTATTCACAGAATCGTCTGATTCGTGGTTTAAACTGCCGTTACGGTGTTACATTTTGATCCTCCAAAATCGGTGAGTTAACTCGCGAGTTAGATTTAACGCATGCGCTGTACTATCTTTTGCGAAAGAAACGAGAAACAAAATGGATGCCACATTTTATTCTGTGCTCAATTACGGTATTCTTGCGACGACTTGACTGAACCTATTACGGAGCACCTGCATAGCAGCTCATCTCCCCAACATAATATTGCTTAAATGAAAATATTTAAAACATAATTTTATTGAAATTCAAAAGAAAAATGAACATAAAGGTAGCTGCGAAAACGTTTGGCGAAAAGATAAATGGCGACACCTCCGTCCGCTAAAAGCGAAAGGTAGAATATGACTATGACAGATGCAAATTCGTCGTAGAATAAAAATTATTCTGTTGATTTATTACGAATGAAAGAAAATTGACAATGCAAGTTACTTTTCACACCACCAATACACACCCACACTGACAAGTGCAAAATAATTGGATTAGATTCATTTGTCAAGACATTGTGTACAATCCTTTCTTGCAAAATTGAGGTTTCCATAAAAATCCAATTTGAAATTAAATACCTTTGCATTTCTTTTCCCAAACCCAAATTAAAATGCCGTATGCGTTCTATTTAATCACAATTTGGAATCAATTCTTCGGCGAAGTGCGTGCTTGATCAGTATGAATGCAGATTCGGGCGTCGTAACCAATGTAAACAATATCACTTGATCGTGAGGAGACGGTAGTAGCCAATCACAGCGAGAGTCTCATTTTAATCCCCGGATCACTTAACACGCCGTTTGAGAATACCGTTCTTAATAATCCTCAAGTTAACTCATACCCGCGAATCAACTGATTCTCGAGTTAACTCGAGACTTGTGAATATGACCGTCAGATGGTATACTTGATTTCAAAGGTAGATTAATTTGAAGCAATTTCATATTTAGTATAAGATGAAATATTAAATTAATTCTAAGATATTTCATTGACAAATAATCGGACTGCAAAACTGACGCCTCAACTAGACACTCCAAGAGCTAACCAAGTTCAGTTTCGTTTGCCTGCGCAAAGTATCGTAGACACGAGAGACACGAGCCCGTTATCCTGAAAATTCGGGCGATACTACGTTACAGCCCCTTCTTTACTCACATCAAACTCATGTAACACTTCACACATTCTGCATTTAGCTCCCTTTATAGTTTTTGGCTTTTGTAGTCAACTAATAAATTCCTCCTCTTCATTTCTTATGCGTAAAATATATAGTAAAAAATTATTCGGCTTATTTCGAGCCCCTTCCCAATCCGGCGCCTGGACACATGCTCCGTCTGCCCCCCAGTTACGAACCTGAGGACGTTTGCATTCCTTTTATTTATAACCTTCATTTTTTCAAGTATGTAATATTTTTATATTTTTTATTTTGTATATTTGTTGCTTTGTAAATTTTTTTACTTATCTTTATCTGCGTTTTAAAAGTAAGATTATGAATTAATTGAATGAATGTGTGGCTCATTTTCACTTTATCCTCCTCACTACTCTTTTTGTAAGAATGAAATTTGTTTTTGCAATTTCGCATAGTTTGGGGACTTAGTGCATATTTTGGGATTTTGTATTGCATATTTCAGGCCACATTTTTGCATATCAATCCGAGCTTTAGTTATAACACAAAAAGTTTTTGATGGATTCTCGTAAAACTTTAAGAACGCGTTCTATCTAGGGAATGAACTAGAATAACTGCTGAGTTTAAAAGTTTTTAAATTATGGCCATTTAGTTAAGAAATAGGACTAAAACTATCAAAAATCTTCTATTCCTTTTTCGATCGCTTGTAAAGTGTTTGTTTATTTAAATATCCTTTAGATTTTAATTCATTCCCTAAAAAAATTCATGTAGTTTATTTTGGTAGCATCATTTTTCAAATGGGTTGAATAGATTTTCATGTAGCACATTTGAAGATTTCTTTAAAATGTCGTACATTATTATCATTTTTACAAAAATATGAATATATTTTTTTAATATTTATAGTCCAATGCTATTGCTTGATAACACTAAACATAAAAATATTATTAAAATGTTTCTATACCACATTTAGAATAAAAGTGTCTCGAACGTGTTCGGATATCTTATCTCGTCATCATAAACCATCGTCAATATGTATCTTCATGACAGATATTTCGTCCTTAGCAAAATTGGTCAGATCTTGATGGACGAGATAGCTCGTCTACATCACTTCTGGGGTTGAACTATATTTTGCTTTCCATGTTGATGATGAGGGCACGGTACCTTTACGCATACAAATCAGCAGGTAAAATATACTAAGTACGGTAAACTGTATCACCAAACGTTTTATGTAAATCATAATGAAATTTTTTGCAAGGCTTATTTATATACTTTACACTATACAATGCAGAAAAATTGGTTTCATTTTTGAAAATTAAATAATATTTTACTGAAATTTACATAAGGCCATTTTTACTTTTTTTACGAGCATAACTTGTGCGCAGCATTCTGAGTCATCCTGTGCATTTTCTATAAAACTAATGGCCGATATGAGTAACAAAATGCTTTGTTTTAAATCAACCAAAAAATAGTAGTTAAGTAATACATAAATATAACATAATCAATTAATATTTCACTTCATTAATTTTTTCCAAATTTTCGCTTATACTATATCAAAATTTTTTTTTTATGTTTAGCTTTTGAGTAAAATTTTGGTTTCATTTTGAAACCCTTTTCATAATATATTTTCATTCAAAATTTCAGGAGTCTACGTTCATTAGTTGCAGTGTTATAGTGCATGCAAGCTTGAAATTTAACCATTCTGAAATAAATGCAATTAAAGTTTAAATAGTTATTTTTACCATGGAATTGATATGCGATATTGAGAAAGATTTGTGAAATGAAAGAGTTAAGTAGTACATATTCTCCTTATATTTGTTACAGTAAAAATATTATTATTAAAACGTTCGAAAAAATAAATAGCATAATTCCAAACCAAAACTAAGAAACGTAAACAAACGAACAGCTGAAAATAAAAATAGGCGTGTTCGAAAAATCCTTATTTACGATTATCCTTTTGCGATCTTTTTTACCAGAATCTGAACATTTCAAACTATCTAAATAGAACAAAATTGGAAAAGCGATTTCTTTTAAGGTTTTAAAGGTACTGTGCCCCTTTAACACCTTTCCATACTTTTAAAAGTATTTATTTTGTTTTCATGCTCACACTAAAGTGTTTTATGCTTTAATGTTGCCCTGGTTAACAATCAGATATTCTTAATTTTTATTGAATTGTATTTATCTGAGATTTAACGTTGACCATTTTCGGACCTTGCGCCATCAATCCCATACCAACCAAGCATCTTTTTGTCATACCAGACCAACCTTGTACAATGTGCGCACATTCAAGCTCGAAGCTTTACCCTCATGGTGGTTGTCTCGAAAAGGCATCTCGTCAAAAGAATAAAACTGATCAGATTTTGATCTTGTCCTAAAAGAAGCGGCAATATCTTGATGACGAATTATCTCGTAATTATCCAAATTGATCATATCTTGATGGACGATATATCTCGCCGAAACCACTTGGAGAGTTAAAGCTTAAAAATTATCGTCATTAAAATCAACTCTGTTAATCGGAGCTCGGATAATCAAGATTCTACTGTAGTTAGTCAATTATACGTAAAATTATCTGGTGTCTGTCTTTGCAATTCAAAGATAATGAACGGTTCGATAAAAACGGACTAGTTTTTATTTAGTTAATTGATGTGTACATTATTTACAATTTCAATGATAATTTTGTGCACCATGGTACAGAGCACAAGGTTTGAGCACAAGAGTTAGCGTAAGTGAAGAGATGGACCAGACCACCTTCACCCTCGAAAAACAATTCTTTTCTCAATATATATATATATATATATATATATATATATATATATATATAAGTGGGTTACAATATCCAGTCGCGGATTTATACTTCTGCCGCTTAGGGGCTACCGGCAACTTGACGTCCCCACTCCTTGTCCACAGCAATGATATTCCCTCTGTACCTCACCTCCCCTTAAAGATCCAACTCCCTCCTCGCTCGCTCCGTATTACGCAATATGTTTATCAATAGCACACAGCACAAAACCCTTAGTATTAACCTAATTTTGTTCAGCAGTAGTTATGAATAAACTAAAAACCAGAACCAAATCGTCATATACATTGTCGACAAAAACATAATTTCATACAAAGTCATTCAAAATTCAAACATGTTATTTAAAAAAAAATTTTTAACAGTTTTATTTATTTTTTGTTTTTATGGTTGTAACTTGTGCTTTTGGAATTTTTCCAAAAAATTTGCTGCCCAGGGCTATAGCCCCCTAAATCCACCCCTGTCAATATCTCAGAAAAGATCGTGTTTTTAATCCTTACCAAAAATTCCTTTGCTAAATCAGTGAGAAAATGTTGTTTCTACTCTACCATAATCGCTAAGCACTCTTATTTTTTTCTTTAGTAATTAATCCAGAGGTATGTCATGGCAAAATGTAGATGAATTCAACACGAGACAAGAAATCGTAAAATGTGTCGTTGTTGGAGATACCGCAGTAGGAAAGACCCGCCTGATATGCGCCAGAGCCTGTAATGCCTTTCTCACGTTGCCTCAGATGCTTACTACGCACATTCCAACAGTCTGGGCGATTGATCAGTACAGGATACACAAAGAGGTAAATGAAGTCGTTCATTTTGTTATTTCGTAGCATTTTGCTGAATTGTTCATAGTTATTTCATTGATTGTTGGTGTGATAGCTTCGGAAACTACGTTTGCAGGGCTGTTACAGGCGACATTTTGCGACTGCTTTTCAAATTTTCGCGTCTTTTCGAAGCTTTTGGTAACATTATTTTAAAATTCACCTAAAGTCAACGAAAATTGATTTTTTTTTTTTCAATTGTGGATGGAAATATATTTTTGGGAATTTTTTTTAGGGAAAACCTTTTTTAAGGGACGCCAATTTCGAATTTTTTCGCTAAGTCGTGGTAACCATGAAAAAACCTTTATCGGAATCTGATTGCTAAATCGTCCTGAAATCCTTTTTTAGAAAACTTTGGGCTTTTTAATTTACTTTAAATTCCTTTGCGAGATCTTCAACGTCTGTTTCATACTAAATTAGTACATTTTATGTTAACCAATTCTGTTTGTACCTGAGCTACTAAAATTGAAACTAAAGATAACTTTTAAGATGAGACATTTTGCAACTATTTTTTTAAATGTATGCTAATAATTCTACTATTTCACGAGTGCTTTAGCTGCTGCAGCCTTGCAATAGCAACTATCCAAATGTGCCCTTAAGTTAAGACAGTATTTAGTTTCAATGAGACCACATGTTCATCTGACGTTTATCTTTGGACATTCAACTCTAAGCTCATTGTTTCGGAGCTATTTTCCAAGTCAGTCCGTATCTGGTACTAACTGTAATTTTTTGAAGCAATGTTATATATTTTGCACGTTTTAAGATCAATCAATGACAACTCCATGTCAACTTATATCAATAGCAACTATCCAATATGCCCATAAATATAGACATTTAGTTGCAATAAAACCTCATGTTCATCTGATGTATTCGGACATTCAAATCTAAACTTAAACATAACATTATGGGGAAATGCTGCTGTCAATTCATTTTTCCACTTAACAGATCTCGATTGATGCCTCATTTTTCCGGAGCGATTATCCTAGCTAGTTCGTATCTGGTACTGTAATGAGTCAATGTTTTGGAACACTGGTGAGATATCTTGAACGGTTTATGGTCAACCAATGTCATGATATCAATGGCAATTGCTCAATGTTCCTCTATGAGTTACGACAGTACTTAGTTGCAATAAGACCTTCTGTTCATCTAACGTATACCTTTGGACATTCAGGTCTAAGCTTATACATTTAGGGAAAATACTGCTGCAAATTCAGTTTTCCTCTACCAAAGGTTGATAGATGGTTAATTTTTCCGGAATGATTTTCAGAGTTAATCCGTATCTGGTTCTTATGGTAATAAGTCAAATTTTTGAAACAAGGTGAGATATTTTGCACGTTTCAAGGTTGACTAATACCAACTCAATGTCATGATGAATGTGGCAACTGCCCAGTGTTCTTAAGAGTTACCATGTAGCAATAAGACCTTATATTCATCTGACGTATATCTTTGGACATTCAACTCTAAGCTTAAATATTTAAGGGCAATGCTGCTGGCGGCAGTTTATTATCAACCTGAGCATACGAGTTGGCGAATGATAAGATAATTATCTTTTCAGAATGAGATATCGAATGAACGCTTTCATCTTTTTTTAATGTTTACTTTCTTTATCAAGTAAGATAAAGACGCCATGAAAATACATCAGGCACTTTAAAGTGTGAATCAATTTTCTTATCTCTTATTGGACATTTAAATGTTATGTTTTTGTCCATGCTTGTTTCTACAGTTGAATGCACTAGTTTTATAACTTTTCATACACTTATTCTTTTTTAAGCCCATTTTCATCTCTTAATTTAAAAAAAAACATTCTTTGTCTTCGTTCTTTCTTTCCAGTAATTTGGTTTTATTTCCTTTTATAGTAGGATACACATATTTGAAACCGTGCTGTCAAATTAAACATCAGAACATTGAGTTTTGGCAAGACGTGGAAGACAGTGCATTTTTGTCTACCAAAAAGTACTCCACGGTGAAGTTGGTTACACTTAAAACCTTATATATGACTTGTATTTTAGTTAATTATAATAATGGTAGATAAGTTTGCCATAATACTCAACCTCCAGAAATTATAGCAGCAGGGGGGAAATGCTATGGCCTCTTTAAACCACCCCATTCCATACGAAGGTATCCGACACGCTGTCCGAGACATTATATGGAACGTGTGGCAAAAGGATTGGAGTTTGCAAACGAAGAATAAGCGTCATTTCATTATTACTTCCATTACCTTCTCGACACATTTCAATCTGCTTTTATTTCGCCTACGTATCGGCCACACATGTTTTGCTCACATGCATCTTTTGCTAGGAGAGAGTGCCTCTGTGTGTAAATCATGTGGTCCTTTTCACCGTATATCTCGTATTTTAATAAAATGTGTCCAGTTTTTAATCATAATCGTCAAAACTTATTTAAAAGTCCAATTTTAAAGATTTGGTGGGAGAAAATCCCCCACATACACACACATCAGAATCTATTTAAATTTTTATGCTACATTGACTTTTAAAACTTCATATATACACAGGGTGAGTCTAAACTAATACGACAAACTTCAGGGGATGATAGAACACAACGAAACAAATACTTTTCTTCATAGAATGTAGGGTCGCAAGTGCAGCGATTGGATGTATGAGAGCGCAGTCAAATGCATGTATAAAAGAGGAAGTTTTCGCACCCAACGTCAGTCGCGACTGGAAATGGCTGAATATTCGAATACGATGAAAGCAGACTTGCATTTTGTAACGACAGTAATGGTAGACATGCACAACGCCTTTACCAAGATCGCTTTCTTAGCAGGCGGATTCCTTACCACGAGAGTTTTGCGCGTTTGCATCAACAACTCTCAGAAAGAGAAGTTTCCACGCTGACATGCACGACACAGATCGTGCTAAAAGTGTCCGAACGCCGGGCATGTCAGAAACAATCATGCATCAGGTAGAACAGCAGCTTGACTTTAGCACTAGAGTTGTAGGTCGTTGCACAGGTGAATCACATAGAACGATATGTCGAGCTTTACACACGGAAGGTTTGAGTCCATACCATGTGCAGCGTGTATAAGAGTTGAAGCCTACAGAGCAGCCTGCGCGTGTTCAGTTCGCATGCTGGTTCCTGAATAAGAGTGGAGCTGGTTCCTACATCCACTCTGAAACTCTTAAAACATGCACGATTTTTTATCATTAAATTATTAAGCAGTTCAATTTCGTATCAAATCCTCCACAACCATCCTGTACAACAGTTTCGCATTTTCTTATCAATAAAACAATAGAATATTTTCTGGGAACCGTTAAAACTATAAAAAACCTTCGCTCAGGAGACCTTCAAATTGAAGTGTCAATACAGAAACAAGCAGAACTTCTGTCGAATACTAATACAATAGGTCAATTTTCTGTTTCTGTTAGCACTCATAGCTCTTTAAATTTGTGGTGTCGTAAAAATCGAGGTGTCGTATCCGAAGCTGATCGTTTGTTTGTATCTGAAAAAGAAATATTAGAAAACCTTTGTGACGAGCAGGTTTGCGGTGTTCGACGTTATAACTGTACGCCGAGATGGGGCAATATTCCCCACTAAACACCTAATTTTAACTTTCGATTCACCTACATTGCCGTCACGAGTAAAAACTGCATAACTGAATTGCCCTGTTCGAGTATTTGTCCCAAATCCTTTACGGTGCTTCAAGTGCCATAGATTCAGACATTCCTAAACTGCCTCTCATGGTGCCGAAACCTGCTCTCGATGTGGTGAAATCGCTCACGACAGTTACACCTGCACATTGCCGCCACATTTCGTTAACTGTAGTGGGGATCATCCGGCATTCTCAAGATCATGTTCAAAGTGGACCTTGAAACGAGAAGTGCAAACAGTCGGGATGACCTAGGATATCTCTTTTCAGGAAGCCCGCAGAATAATAGTTTCGAACTCCTAAAGTTGGAGTTTCATATGCTGCTGCGACTTCCACAAGATCTGTTAAGTCTGTGGCCACAATGACTAATCCCTTGCGCAACCAAAATATTCATCCCAAAATTTTGACACCAACTCCAACGATAGCGCCTAATGCACAAAAGAATTTAAAGCATTCTTCAACTTCCAATTCAAAATCAAGTTCGTCCTCAGTAAAAACCGTTTCCAATTCACACACATCAATTAAAAAACCATCTATACATTTACCAACATAAAAAGCGCTCAAACGACCCAAAACACCGTTCCACACCAAATATAAAAATTCAAAATACTTAGAAAATCTAAATAAAACCCCCAAACATCTACTTCGACATGCAGCTGATGGAATAGAGTTAAGTCTCCATGCGTCGGATAACTCTGACTCCGACACAGATATGGAAATACCCACCCAAGAGGAACCTCCAGGACAGGGAATATCTAACAAACCATGTAAACAACAATAACTTCCTTTGTATCCTGGAATTGTCGAGGTTTCCGTTCTAAGAAAGATGACGTGAAGGACTTTATATCCTTCTACCATCCAGCATGCGTGGCCCTTCAAGAAACATTCATGAAACCTTATTACTTTTCAAAACTCAGAAAGTATAGTTGTATGCGTAAATATGTTGATTCTAGTAATGCAGTGTCTGGAGGCATGTGCATTTTCATTTCAAATGATTATCCTACTCCACTGTAGTTTCACTGTGCACATCTTTGCAGGCTGTGGCAGTGCAAATCCACACCAATTCGCTTATTACAGTCTGATGTTTATATCTGCCACGCATGACGTCATCAATCAAGAAGAACTCATTCGACTGGTAGACCAACTTCCAGTTCCCTTTATTCTGCTCGTTGACCTTAATGGCCACATCACTCTCTGGGGTGGTGATAGTGCAAACCGTCGAGGGCAACAGATTGTGCAGTTGATCTATGATCACTCTCTGTCTGCTCAATAACGACGCGAAAACGTACTTTCACGAACCCACGAGGACTTTCCACTCTAGATTTGGCTATTTGTTCTCCTACATTTGTTGACTTTCGCAGTAGGAAGTGACTTGCACATTGTGCTCTAATCAATATCTTGTGTAGCCGTCTAGTGCAGCTTTTTGAGAGCCTGTACACTTCGTGGCATCGAATAATACAGATTCTGAATGTCATGCTGATGAATGGCATTCCCAATGGTCTCTGACAACATATCCGCGGAACGTACAGAACATAGAAAAAGCGGAACCTGTCGTGAACTGAGAAAGGCTTTTACACTCCGATCAGCATGTGGACGGGTATTGTCTTGCTGAAATTTACAGCCCCAGTAATGCGTTGCAGGAGGGGTTGGACCTCGGGTTACACAAGTTCCCTGATGTAGCGCCCGCAGTTCAGGATCCTTACAATTTGGAGTAGGCGGGATCGCCCATGATTTCCAAAAGAGCCCCAGACCATAACGTCAAGCGTTCGACCAGTATGACGCTGAATAAGAAAACTCCGGAGAAGGGGGTTCACCTCTATAACGTCTGGCGTGTACGAGTCCATCGTTACATTCCAGATTGTAGCGAGACTCGTCTGAGAAGACGACTTGTTGCCATTAGCTGTGTTGGTAAGCCCATCGTAGCCGGAGGCGTCGGTGGTTCAGCGTCAAGGGAATCCTGCGCAGAGGAATCCTAGCAACGAAGCCCATGGCACAGCAGACGTTGACGAACCGTTTGGTCAGACAGTTACACACCTGTAGACGTGCTCTAATGTTGTGCCAACGCTTGTGAGGACGCTGTACGGTCCGTCACCACCACGCGGATGAGGTGTCTGTCATCCGGTGGTGAAGTCATATTGCGTGGCCCACTGCCGGTGCTTCGACTTGTCCGCTTCTACGTGGTCTATCTCTTTCACTCACGCATCACTGCTGTGGCATTACGCCCCGTGCGAGTGGCTATTTCACGATACGAAAGTCTACCCTCACGGAGACCGATCATGCGATCTCGTTCGAACTCCGTTAGTTGCCCGTATAGCACTCTGCGGTTTTGGAGAGGCATATTGACTTCTAATAAATCATTTACTGCAGTCAAACGACGATACACACATTTCAACGCACTTTTACAGTGCTTTTTATACACCGCTCACTTGGAAGTTTAGAGGGCGTTTCTCGGCCCACACATGCGTGATCGCTTTGTAATTCTAATCATTTGCATATCCTAACTTGTTTTACTCCTGGCAAAGGAGGGAACAAGTACCAATGCCGACGTCTCGGGCGTCCTCACGTACATAGAGCTAGCCACCATACGAAAAATTGCTCTCAACAACGACTGGAAAGCAACTCCATCACATGACTGGTACCATGCAGACATTACAGGGGCTACCCTGGAGGTTGATGGAGATAGAGAAATGCAGACTGCCATTACTAGACTTATTAGTGGCCACATTAAGTCTCTCTACTATGACCAGGGACGTAAGACTTTTTTAGCGTGTAGAAAATGCAGTTTGGCTCCGGCCTCCCCCAGTCACATTCTTGCTTGTATGGGGATGGTCAAGACTGATTTGAAAGTGAATCCTGTCCAAGTTATGGACTTTTTGAGGGTGTACGATCTTCTGGACTTGATCTAGACCAAGGAGAATTAGTAACAACAACAACTTGTAATACATTTCTTGCAAGTTTCGTTTAATTTGTATTATTCCTTCATGGTGTCGCAATTTTCACAAACAGTAGTGTATCTTGGCTGTCTTTTATGAGGTGTTCCCATATCATTTTAACTTTTGTTGTTGGTCTAACAACTCTGAATATTTCAACTGTTATTGGACTGCATTCTGTCTTGTGTTTGACGCAACCTATGCTTTCTATAAAACCCGAACTAACCAGAATTTAGAGTGGATAAATTCGATAGGTGCTACCACTCTGCCAGTTACGGTTGGTCGTGAGAGCTGTATTAAGACCACGAGTATACTTTCGTACGCGTGGTCCTGCACTGGATGAGTGCAATCGTTTGCTATGGCTTGTTGCCTTTAGCAGCAGAGTGTAAGTATTGTTATCAGTTTGTTGAAGTGGTAACGAGAGTGAAGTTGCGATAGAAGTGGAAGCGGTGTACGGATCACAGAGCTTCAGACTGTTGTTGGAAGTGATTTAAAGTGTACATCGCATTGGGCAGTTCAACTACTCATTGTGGACTATGCATCGAAGTTAGTGGCCCTTGGGCGAGACAAGGAATTTGTCATTGTTTCAATTGTTGATCAAAATATTTATCTTAAAATATTTAACATGTTTTTTTATGTTTATAATTTTTTAATTTTTAGGTCTTACGAAGATCATGGATGATTGTAGATGGTGTGAATGTATCTTTACGATTATGGGATACATTTGGAGATCACGAAAAAGATAGGAAATTTGCTTATGGAAGGTAAGATGTTTGATACTTGTGGTAAAGCTGCTCACAACGTCTGTTGTTTACAAGAAAAACAATAGTTTCTTTCCGATATCGATAACTCATCCCATATATTTTAGGCAATTCCCCTATCCCTCATCTTCATGCCAATGACAGAAACAACGCATCCCCAAATCTTTATCAAATGTTTAGACAACTGCATTCTCCAGATGTTTTCATATTTGCCTCCACGCATATATTTGCATATGATTTGATGTCATTCACTCAATAAGAAATTATCAGTTTTGTCTAACAAAAATTGTTGTTTCGTATTCTAGATTCTAGCCACTGCGTGGCCAGCACTGCATAGCCCGCGACAGTTCTTTTCGTGAGGTCAGGTGTGACCACTGCTCGCTAACCCCCAGTGATTGCTACGAATTCCCATACGAGTTCGTCGCATATTGGATAACAGCCATAATGGCGTTTCCCGTGATGTTGGTTTGCTTCGCAAAGCCAATGGAAATTCGTAACATATTGGAATGAATTCCCTGCTATATGAACTATGATTTGCTTCGCAAACTAACATCACGGGCAACACCGTGACGGCCTCGTAATTGTCAAATGCGGCCAAATTTGATAGCAGCAATCATGTCCTTGCCTGTTGTGTTGGTTTGCTTCGCATACCAACTATTCTAGATTTAATTTTAAAATTCGCCGCGACCCAAAAATTGCAAAAACTTCGGGCTACCTGTGTGCCAAATCCCATTACTGTAAGTGCCATAAATTCGTCAGGACTTTGCGTGTAAGAAACAAACATACAAACACTTCCTTTTATAACATTAGAGATACGAGGATCGTTCGATACGTATGTTTTGTCCACAGTTATGAATCGATGCAGAAAGATGGTTAAACATTGCCAAACACTGCCTAGAAATGTCTTCACGTGCGATTTTGATCGAGTCAACAATTTGGGTACCCATCGCGCACACAGCTTTTTCACCTGCACTTTTTCATGTAGGATTTTGTGCACTCATCTATATGAGATGCTCATTGTCTTTGCACTTTCACTCGGCTGTCTTACTTAACGATAACATGCGATTTTTGACGATATCCGTTGTGGTGACCTCAACTGGGCATCCAGAGAGCACTTCATCTTTAGTGTATATTTGGCCAAGTTTAAACGTATTTATCCAGTGATAAATTATCTTAAATAGTGCAGGTCCCATTAACTTTATATAACTCCCCTACTGGGAGGCCGTACACTTCTTTAATTAAAAATGTTTTATCTCTGCACGGAACTATTTTTATTTTCAAATTTGTGCAACCTTCGAGTTCTAGGCGGCGCTGTTTTAATTCCTGCCTGGTGCAGTCCTCTCAGGGTGTGTTTCTTACTTTTTCCTTTACCTTTTTCTGAAATGTAGCCTTGGTATTTCTTATAAGTTAGATGTTGTGCTACTATGTTTTTCAATATCCGGCCCTCAGTCTTTCAAACACTAAAACAGAGTAATATCCTGAATTCCGTCAGCTCTGCCCACATGTTCCTATCGTCTTAGTTGGTTTCAAAAACGATCTCCGTCATATAGAACAGTGTGTGTGTCCATTACTTAATGTTTGCTCTTTAAAATCCACTAACCAAACTTGGATACACTGCCTCTGAACAAGCATGACAGAAGGCTAGCTTATCGTGTACTACTGTAACAATAACTAATGGACAGAATTTAGACCTTCTTAAATGTAGCCTTGGTATTTCTTATAGGTCAGATGTTGTGCTACTTTGTTTTTCAATATCCAGCCCTCAGTCTTTCAAACACTGTAAAACAAAGTGGTATCCTGAAATCCGTCAGTTCTGTCCCCATGTTCCTATCGTCTTGGTTGGTTGTAAAAATGATCTCCGTCATATTTATCGGGATGAGTCATTTCTCGAACTCTGCAAGGAAAGGAGCCCGTTTATTCGGTAAGTATTTTTCCAATTAGTAAGTAACCAATCAATTATGTTTAAATTATTTTAAGCTCTGGCTGTTCAAAATTTGTAGAGTTAGTGAGGAATAAAGTAATGATTGCATTTCGCGATTGACTGAAAATAAATTAAGGTAGTACCTCTAATTCTTATATAACAAAAACGATTATTATTCTGAGTAATCCAGGTTCTTGAATTCTAGGAGAAATGGTTTTTGTTCAATTGCGAATTTCGATCTAATGTCTAGAGTTCTTTCTGTGCTATGCAAAACTAATTTTCAGCACCAACTCAGATACAATCAATGTTACTTTCTCATTTCGGTAGGGGCTACCGTGGTTCAGAAGGTTTACCCACTGCATTAGCAACATGTGAATTACTGTCGCCATGCACAAACATGTTTCCAAAACTTTAAACTCAATTTCTGAAGACTGTTTGAAATGTGATACTTTGTTCAAACGATTATAACTCAACAATGAAATGATCAACTATAATTACTTTTGTATCATAATCTATGTAGTGCAGTGAATGTTTTGAACCTCAGAGTTATTAGTTAATAAATGGATTTTCAGTTGATATATAAATGTTAAAATACCTGAAAAAAAAAACGATTTTTTTTTATGCTTCCTTGATAAAAAGTTGTAAACAAAATCTATTCCCTCCAGAAACGTGACTGAGGTTCAAAACATGAAGGAATAACTTCCAACAGGAATTGTCTTTCTGAACAAATTGGAATTTGAGGTATCACTGTTCGAAAAACATAAACATGTTAATTTATTAATTATATCTAAATTAGAAAACTAATGATTAGCTTAATCTAACTTTGTCACACTGAAATTATCTTCAGCATAAACCAATGACTTATAAAAAAATGGACTATTAAAGTCAAAATTTTAAAAAATCTAGTGTATACATACACTTTTGTACGGTATGCCACAAATGTTATTTATTCCACAGGATTATGCAGGAAAGTGATTTGATTACCCGGGAGCAGGGCAGACAGCTGGCAACTGAAATTGGAGCTGTGTATTACGAATCAAGTGTATTCACTCCATACGGTGTCGACACTGTATTTGAAAATGCTATGAGACTGGCTCTCATAGCTCGCCGCCAGAAAAGATTCTGGGTGAAAAGTTTAAAAAATGTCACATCACCCATACTTCAGGTAGGTACTTCCAAATTGTTCGTTTTCATAACACAGTACCAAGTCCGAAATCAGGACGTTTTGCTAACTGGCGTTATTTTTTTTTTTTCACTTTTTTTTCCATCTTTCCGACAATTTTTAAAGAACAGGGAATTAAACCTGAACCTAATTGATGAAACAACGCAAAAGTTAGCAAAGTTTGAGTTCAACTCCATTGAGTAATACTCTATCTTCATGATGTAATGCAATAATTTATCAAAAATGACCCTTTAGTTTTTCCCCCTTTATGAACAATGCTCCAGCTTTATAACAAAAAAGAATAACTTATTGAAATTTGACCATTGATTTCAACTCCATTGTATATAAACTCCATCTTTTCTGATGTAAAAAAATAAATGATCAAACTTGGACCCTTGAGTTACACTCCATTGAATATGCTCCATCTTTATAATGTACTAGGGGGCTCCGCCCCCTGCTCGCTTACGCTCGCCAACCCCCGGGGATTGCTGCGCAATCCCATTTGGTTTGCTTCGCAAACCAACACTCCTGTCACAGATGCCATTTGGTTTGCTTCGCAAACCAACATTACTTTCACAGAGTGAAACTATCTGAATAATTCGTATTATGCTGATTTCACTTTCCGGTTCATGACGTCACAGCGAGGGCTTCGCTGCGTCTCGCTTATGCTCGCCGACCTCGGGGATTGCTACGCAATCCGTTTAGTTTGCTTTCTCAAACCAATACTTCTTTCGCAAGTGATTTAACTTTTTTTTTTGCTTTAACACTTAATGCACCCTAAACTAATAGCCGCATCAGTAAAAAATCTTCTGCATCTTGTTCCCTGTACAATTTTAAGTAAACATTGTTAATATCCAAACTTTACGATCTGTACTTTGTCGGTAAACTGTCTTGAGAACAGAGGGAAAAAAGCGAGCCTTTTTCCGCGCCAAATAAAAAGAAATCGATTTTATGGCAATTGTTGCTACGATAAATTTGATATCTGGCAAACCCGATAGTGAAAAAATTCAACCCACTACTGCTTTCGGAAGCAGCTATAAGAACTGAAAAATACGAAATTTGTGACACCAACTTTTGATTGCATCGAATTTATTTATGAACCAATTTAAAAAATAATTGTACCGTAAGAAAGAGTATATTCTGAGGTATACTGCAATATTTTTAAAATTAAAAACTAACAGTAATACTATACAGATATGACCATTTTAGTTTTGTATCGGAAGTTACGATCTGAAAGTTCCGAAAATTGTATGACCAACTTTTAATTGCATCGATTTTATTTATTAACCAATTTGAAAAATAACTGTACCATAAGAAAGAGTGTAATGTAATGTATTCAGTGATGTTTTCAAATTTAAAAAATAATGGCTTTTGCCATAGACAAAACGGTTTTAACAATAAGTAGCGAAAATATCCAAAGATTCCGAATTTTGTATGACGAACTTTTGATCGCATCCAATTTAATTATTAACCGATTTCAAAAATAATAGTACTGTAAGAAAGCATATATTCTAAGGTATACTGCGATATTTTAAAAATTAAAAACTAATAGTAATTAGATATAGATACGGCAGTTTTAAAAAAAAGTAACAAAAATGTCCCGATTTTTCCTGAAGTTCAAAAAAATATTATCAAGAAACAAATTTAAATTTAAAAAAAAACTCGACGAGCTGCAAAAATTTACGTTGAGAGGTACTCTTAAAAAAAACTCACGACTGAAGACTGAAAATTTGAATGTGTTTTGCTCACTCGCGGAAGAAATTTCACTTCTTCAACTTTAACACTTAATAAAACCTAAACTAATAGCCGCATCGGAAAAAAATCTTAATAATTATCCAGGGAATACGATGAAGAACAAAGCATGTTAATTTCATTTTTTTCCGATCAGTACTTTCTCGGGAAATTGTCTAAGAATCGAGCTAAACAACACAGTTTTCAATCCTGCGGCGGCGGCGGTAACATTTTTTTAATATAGAGAGAAAAGGGAAAAAATTATCGAAACTACCCTTGAGTTCAACTCCATTTGGTACATCCCATCTTGATGTCAACTCATCAAAATTTGATCCTGTCCTTCAAAGATGGAGACACGGGGTTTTTTATATACCTTCTAACGCTTTTCTTTTAGATTCCTTACTGTCCCCCAAAGCCCAAGGAATCAGATGTACAAATTCTGCCATCAACGCTTAAAGAAGAGCTGTGTTCTTTGCTGGACAAAGAATATCAGACAGACGTTACCCTGGTTGCTGGACAGAAAGAATTCCATGCTCACAGAATCATGCTGGCGGCTGCATCATCTTATTTAAAACAATTATTCATTTTATCATCGCAAGAAAGTAACCTGAAGGTGAGACATCTTTCCAGAGTTAGTATGGTGGTATTTTTCTATGGTCTCTTGAATGACGTTTCTTTCTCAATATTGTTTAACCCTCCTTGTGGTTGTCTCAACGAGGTATCTCGTCCAAAAAGAGTTGACCTGATCTTGATTTCATCATCAGCAAAAACGCCAATATCTTCATTCGGAATTCAATCGCCATTATTGATGACGAGATATTTCGTCACTAGCAAAATTGGTCGGATCTTTATGGACGTGATATCTCGTCGAAACCACTTGGAGCGTTCGTTAATAGATATCTTTAGTTCTCACGCATAATTTATTTCCATTTCCAAATTATTGTATTTTTGTGTGAGGAGGTGTCGTAGTTAAAGAGGGAAGTACTCTTAATCCTATTACACATTTTTATTAACAGTCTATTTACAAAGCTTGGGAACAAGATACATCGTTACGTTACAGACTCATGGAAACTTCTCGTTATAGTTTCAGTTCGTGTTCTACACGGTTAGAGTTTTTACAGTCACAGTTAAAGCTTTCATGGAGGTCAACAATTATAGTTAATACCCTACAGGAGGGTCTTTCGGTGTAAGCAAACCAATAAGAAACGATAATTTTACTTCTGTTCCAATGAGAGGCTTTTTTCAGTAAAGATAAAAGTAGGTGCGATGATGTTTCTGCAGCAACTGTACGTGTTCTAAACTTGACATTACCAGGCTTGTTTTCCTAATAGGATTTCAGCACGTCCCAGCTAAGACTTCCAAAGTATGTAGTTGTGTTAACGGCGGGCTTTTGGAGACGGTCATGGATCAATCCGGAAGGGAAAGATACAACACCTAGTAATTTTGAACCACGGCCAGATGACGAATAAAAATACCAAATAAATTTCCCAATTGATGTATGATAGTTGATTGATCAATATTAACTAGATTAATCGCCACCTAGTTATGTAATGTGCGAGAGCATCGCGACAAAAGAAATAAAATCTTCGCAGGCCGACTGGTTTGTTAGTTTTGACAATGAAAATCCCTCTCATGCGAAATACGCAATAAAGAAGCATCTTCTACCACAAAAACACTGGCGCCATCTAAATTTCGCATTGCGGGCAAACCTCTCATAGACTGGGCCGCTCAAAGACCGCACAAACCGCTCATAGAAGAGTAACGGATTAGCAACCAGAGGGTTGCGTGTACAAATGCAACCAAAGACCGTCTTGTCCGAAAGATGCTGGTGCACGTTAAATCTGTCGTGGCCTCAAATGTCCTCATGTTGTCATGGCGTGGAATTTTCGAGAGTAGGGTGCCAGCTCAGGTGTGATCTCGTCATCTGATCGTGGCTCAAAATTACGTGGTGTTGTCCTCGGTCTTTCCCTTCGTGGTTGATCCCTGACGGTCGCCAATAGCACATTGTGTTGCTCCAGTACGACGTTAATTAAATTACCTTCCTACTATACCTACCTCTCGTAGACTAAAGCAGTGGTATTACTAATACAAAATATAAGCAGGTACAAAATTTGAAAAGATGGCTCATCAGTAATTGGTGGAGTTTTATAAAAAAATTTGACGAGAGTATATCTTCGAATATATATAGGCAAATATAGTGGAGATGTTATTAATTTGTTGGAAATGGTATCTATACATCAGTAGTAAACAAATACTTAAATAACACTAGATTAAAATTATTTTAGAATTCATAAATTTAGTGTAGAAGTACACAGAATGCATAAATTCTGAACGAATGTATTGTCTTTCAATTCGAGCATAAACATAAAATATTTTAAGACTTTTTCTTATCAGGCGCAGTCTCGATTTAAGTACAGTGATAATTATGCATTAAGCTTTTTCTATTACAAATTATTTTACTAAAAATGTAAACTTTAGAATATTGATAACTTTGTAGTAGTGAAAAAGTACCATTTTAGTAAAAATTCGAACAGGCGGGTGAGTTTACCCACCTAACCTTTTGCTAGTTGCGCTACTGCTAAGAGGTTTTTAGCCATTAAGCTAAGTATACAATACAAAATACCACCTAATCTGTCAAACAAAATCTGCCTTTAAATATGACTGAATGAAAAGTCAGATTTTATTAAATAACTGAAATCTTTCTGTTTGTAGGGCATTTGTACCTTCAGTTAAGCATTGATATCTAGAAACTACGTTAGCATCTATGTATATGAAAAGATAGTAAGAAAAGAAAAAACGATGATAATGTTTTTAAAAATTCATTAATTTTGTTTCAAAAGGTGACGTTGTCAGCATTTGAGACACTTTCGCGGAGCTCAGTTCGAAGTTTCTTAAGGTAGGTTACTTTTAAGGACTATTTTGTGACTTTTCAGCTATACTTCGTGCAATTGAGTTCTTCAATTGATTATATTACAGATTTCTCTACACTAGTAACTTTGACATTAAGATGGTCGATGTTTCAGAAGATTTCAGAAAGGCTGCGAAAGCTACAGATATTGTCGAATTGCAGGTGATGTTTCTCAGACTTTATGTGTGTGTGGTCTTCCTTTTTTCTAAAATATATTTTCTCAAGCCAAATGTATGTACACTCCTTGCCAAAAGTTAAGCACGGAAGGTAAAATGCGAAAAAAACGACAAATACAAATTTGATTGACATGAAATGCGGCAGGAAAGTAGTATAAATTATAAGACAAAGTCATATTGGAGTCATTAATAAAATGATGTTTAAATCCAAAAAAAAACCTACGTTAATAGGGTATATGACCACTTCTCATCCTCATACAAAGTTTACAGCATGTGACCATGATTTCCATGAGGTGATGAACCACCCCAGAGTCAAGTTATCGCCATTCCTCCTGTAGAGCAGTTTGCAACTCTGTAAGAGTAGCTGGGGTGGGAAACGTGCAGACACAGCACGGCCGAGGGCATCCCAATGATTTTCAATAGGATTAAGGTCGGGCGAGTATGCCGGCCAAGCCATACACGCAATCCGCTCACTCTCCAGGTAATCGTCGACAATGCCAGCTCTATGGAGACGCGCATTATCATCCATTAAAACGAAAGAAAGACCAACTGCTGCAGCGTATAATCTCACAGTGGGTTCTAGGACTTCATCCCGATGCCGGACAGCCGTCACAGAACTCAGTCTATAGATGTGCAGGTCGGTGCGATATCGCAATGAAATCCCAGCCCATATCCTTATTTCTTCTACCTCGGAATGCGTGATGCTCGATGATGATCTGGGGGCTGATTGCGTGTGCTTTGTTCTCTCCAGACCCTTACGTGTTTGTCATCTGGCTCAGAGCAAATCTCGACTCATCCGTGAACATAACGTTAGTCCAATAAGACACAATTCCTATTCACATGTTGCCGACACCACTTTAATTGTGCCCCTCTGGATTGGACGGATAGAGGAACACAAACTCGTATTACCCTGGCGAACAGTCAATTTATGTCTAGCCTTCGACGCACAGTAGTGGTACATATCGTCTTACCAATGAACACTGCAACCATAGATGTCACACGGGTGAAGGTGCTCTTCGATTCCGCTTCGCTACAACAGCAATATATCGATCTTCCTCGGGGGTCGTAACACTTGGGCGGCCGGCCACAGGTCTTCGGTCAACTGTTTGCCTTGTTTGGAATCGTTTCCATAATCGTGAAATGACGGAATCATGAACGCCGAAGAAAAGAGCAACATCAGTGAGTGATTGCCCGACTTCAAGGTGTCCCACAGAACGCCAGCGCTCACAATCTTCTATTCGTCTTCTATAAGCCATAGAAACGCACTGCCTTGAAAACTAATCGTACGAAATTCTAAACACTTTTTATCAACACTTACATGCAACTCGTCTAACCTTCACAATGCTGGCTTCTTATACGACTGTCTTTTTTGCATACTTCTTAACAAGAAACCGTGATTGACTGTTACATAATACATTTGCATACTTCCATCTACCTCTTTATCACATGAAAGCAGCCTCTCAAATTCGGATTGACTTCTGGAAATCAACGTTTTTCCCTCCGTGCTTAACTTTTGTCAGTGAGTGTATATACTGATTGATATCAAAACTATATTCTCAAAGGATCTGATTGAGTAATAGGTGGATGTAAAGTTTTCATTTTTTTGTAAGACAACACAAATCGCTCGTGATCTAAATCATCAAACATAGATAATATCACAATGAAGTTTCGTTTGTGACCAAATTGTGCTCTTAATTAGTGGAAAAGCCGTGAAAGATATCTATACTGAGCATTATTATTGAGAGAAGCTTCTCCAGAAGTGTGACCAATATGTCGATTTGTAATCTCGTGACTGTTCATTGAAAAAATGACTAGGTTTGCCGATTTAGAATTTCATCGCCTCGCGTTTAACTATATTGCATCTTATGACAGGGCAAGTCTGAATGCGAATTTCTATAGAGTGGCAACAAAAATGGTGAAATCACCAAAGTTTACAACTATGTCGCGTGAACCAGTCAGGTGGTGAATCTTCTTTTCCATGCATTTCCACATTTCGTGAACATGGTCTAGCTATTTAGCGAGACCTTAAAGAATAAGTAAGAACATATATTGTGCAAATAATATTTAGAAAATGAAATAAACAGATATTTACTTGGTTTGTGCATGGAAGGTTACTGAGGTGTAACGTCGCACTAGAGCAAAACAATTAGCTATTGGCAACGTTCCAGGATCAATCCCAAAGGGAAAGATTGGAGTACACTGCGAAATTTTGAGCCTTGTGCAGATGACGAGGTCAATCCCTGAGCTTTAAACGTTCTAAACCTTACGGTGAGTAGACCCGGGGGGGGGGGTCCTAAACAAATCCCTTAGCTAGATTTGTAGGTGATACTTTTCTAGGTTTGTAAGAGAATATCGAAGTAGAGCATTGATTTTATGCAATTGTAAAAACTCTTACAACCATCAGTCTAAAATGTATTCCAATTTTACAAGTACTTAAAAAATTTATAAATTCATTAACATTCCACTTTATTTAATTTCATTAATCATTTAAACGAACGCGAAAAATAAATATTCTACATCTGAAAACCTACAAATATTAATTTTTTTTTATCTTGTATATTAGTTTAATCGAAATGCTTTGTGAAAAAGAATTGTAATTATTTAAGTTTGTTACAGACGTTAATAAAGAATATTGAAAATCAAGATTTCTCAGAATCTGCAACAAGAGAACAATACTATAAAAGGTTTCTTTCAAATTTGTCGAAGGTGTGCATAGAAGAATCATTGTTCGTTGGTAAGAATATAAAACAATTGTTCTTGCATATTTACACTTATCCAGAAATACTGAACTACCCTTATAACAACATTATTTTTTCTGAAATTCTAACCCATATTTACAGGGTTACCACAGGCCACTAAAAAGCAACATTTTGCTACCATTTTTTAACCTTGACGAATAGAGGTATCGTTTCAGTACAAAATTGTCCCAAGAACTATTCACAATTTTGTCAACTTTTCAAACAATTTGGCAACGTTTTGAAAATTTACCAAGGGTTAACGAAAAGTTGTCCCCCACCCCTTTTGGCGGACCGAAAAAAGTATTTTTTGGATTTTATTTTTTCTTCCTTGAGAAAATTTTCAATGGACTTCAATTTCAAAGTTTTGGTGCCAAGTCGTAGCAAACATTTGAAAAAACATCGGAATCTGGTGTTTGCTAGATTTCATGAAAACCTTTTTAATATAAAAAGTTAAAGTACAGCAGTTGGTACTTTGAAAGCTATAAGAATCCGCGTCAAGGAAGGATGACTACTGCCGTTACAGCAGTAATATCTTGATGGTTATAAGAACCGCGCCAGTTTTTTTATAACCGTGGTCAAAAGGTTAATTAGTACATTTTGTGCTGATTCATTTTGTATGTGAACAACTAAAATTACTTCTAAAGTAAGGTTAAACGAGAAGACTTACTATTTTTAACAATTTCTGCTGTTTCGCAGTTTTTGATTTGGCAGCCCAGCATTTTCTAAATCAAAATTTTCAAAGAATTTGAAAAACAAAGGAATTTAGTAAAAGAAAACATAGAGCTGAGGAATCGTATAAAAATCAAAATTAGTATTTTTCCATATAGTTACATTTATCGATTTAAATTTGTCCCAAGATAATTTGTTATCTTACTTCAAAGTATTTTGAAATTTTAAGTAATACCTAACTACAGTTAATGTTGTCTAGTATTAACGATTATAGCGGAAGTTAGGTGGTGTAAGGACTTTTCAAAAGCCATGTATATTGGTGGGTTGGGTACCTTGTACAGAGGGATCGCGGGTACCATGGTACCTGAGCCCGCAGAGGTGAAGTTTAACTTTTTGGTCGGTTGGCTCGTATGGCGCAAGGTTCACATTTGGCCTTGATGTGCCAAACACAAGACGACGTCAAGTAATGGATACACACTAGAAATTTTGACTGACAGAAGACAGAAATATTCGCAGGGTGGAAACCAACGCGCCGCCTACAACTCGCAGGTTGCTAGCGCAGTGGCAAAGTCACTGAGCCACGACGGCCTTGTTAAACTTTTTGGACCTGGGTCAAATGAAGCTGATTCCACCTCTGTCCAAGGTTAGGTTGGATTTTAGTGTCGCAGGGCATACTTGACCAAACTGTGACAGACACTACATGTACCGATCTGTTTAGTTACTTATTGACCCCCCTGGTATATTTACACTTATCTGTTCATTTTATAGATGTAACGTTCCAAGTTGACGATGGAAAATGCTACGCTCATCGATCTATTTTAATGGCGAGGTGCGACGTAATGACCGCTATGTTTGGTGGTGATTTCCGAGAAAGCACAGCGGAAGTTGTAAGTTTGCAGTTTTTACCCATACTTTCTAAAAAATTGTGCATTTTTAATGATATAATTTAGTTATATATACTAAATAGTTACCAAATAATTACCGAGAAAGCAGAGCAGACATTTTTTTAAACAACTGCATTTCAGCTCATATTATTTCTTACAGATTCCGTTTCCAGGAGTTTCAAAGGAAGTTTTCAATATTTGTTTGCACTATTTGTACACCGACTCCGTCGATGAACGGGTACGGTTGCAAAACTGCTTATCTCTGATTGAACTCGCAAACAGACTGTGCCTTCCTCGTTTAATAACTCTGGTCGAGTGGCAAGTTATTCAAGAGCTAATGTCATTGACAGCTAAGGGAGTTAATTTAAGTGAGGATGTCTTCCGTCTCATGGAGCCGTGTCAGGTACATTTAGTACTTTTTATTTTTTGGTATTTCGTGAACAGATGCATTTTAACTTTCCTGTGGTGGATAGGGTTAACGAAGTTTATACCCTCCAAATGGTTCTGACGAGGTATCTCATCAATCAAAGTCTGACCTAATTTAACGAGGTATCTCGTCTATTAATTTTGCTAATGACGAGATATCTCGTCATCAAGATAAACGACGATTTTTTTTTATGATGACTAGATCAAGATCTGGCTAGTTTTTTTCTAATGACTAGATATCTTGTCCATCGGTATCTGACCAATTTCGCTAATGACGAGATACCTCGTCGGGACAGTCTGCAAGAGGGTTTAATGATAGAAATGAGCGCATGTACAGATGTCACGATGTCAACTTAGAAAAGGCACCAACTTTCTTAATTACCTCTGATAACTTTAAAATTTATAATTTATGTATTAATATAGATTATGCAAAAATTAATGCACTAATATATCAAATACGTGCAATTTAGGTACATAACGCTGATCAACTGTCTGATTGGTGCCAGTATTACATCATTACACACTATCAAGACATATTCAACAACTCACCTAAATCATTGATGAATCTTCACCAGGATAACCAAGCTTATTTGAACAAAAACAGGTGGCCACCAGTACAGTAAGTTTATCACTTACCTTATTCGTTTTAAATCGGCTTTAAAAATCTAGTTTTTTACAACAGGTCTTTGGTTTTTCGCTTTGGATCGTTTCGGTGTGGAAAAATCAGATTAAGCTAATTCTTAACTATCTAATTTATATATAATTAACAAGTTTTTTGAAAAGTGCTATCTGAAATTCTAATTTGGACAATTCCTGTCGGAAATTACTCCTTAAAAACTTATTATTCATGCTTTGACCCTTAATCAATTTGCTAGTGAAATAGGTATTTTTTATAATTGTTTCGCCAAGGAAGTGTAAAAATCAAGATTTTTTCAGGAATTGAACAGTTTAACAATTAACAAAAAATTTGTTATTATCTTTCCAAATGATTCACATCCAAGAAAATGAGCAGTGGAATCTTTCCCAAGGATTCTACTCTAAGGAAGAATATATCTGTATTGAAAAAAAGTTACTACCGCTGCCGCAGGATAAAAACTCGTATTTTTCGTTCGATTCTTAGAAGGCTTCCCGAGAAAATACGGATTAGAAAATTACGAAACTAACATGGTTTGTTCAAAATTGTACTGGGAACAAGATGAAAAAGATTTTTTTCCCCGATGCGCCTATTATAGTTATGGTTGTATTAAGTGGGAAAAGTCGAAAAGAGCGAAATTTCTAATGCGAGTGAGCAAAAGACGTACAAATTTTCAGTCTTCAGCCAGTACCTATAAACGTAAATTTTTGCACCAGGTAGAGTTTTTTTAGAAATTTCAATTTGGTTCCTGATAGTATTTTTTGAAATTACTTTTTTGTATATATTGACCAGCTCTTTGACGAGATATCTCGTCGCAACACTTTAAGGGCTAATATATGGACCAAAGAGCACCAATAAAAAAATCATATCATGTATTTTCTCGATACTTTTACGGTATCGTGATTTTTCTGTTGATTGGGGAAACAAAGTTTGAGGTTTTGTAGTGTTATAACCTTTATACCTTGGAAGGTTTAAGTTTTCTAAACCAGTGATTCCCACACTTTTTAGTCCGTGGATCCGTTTGGAAATTAAAAATTATCGCTGACCCCTTGATATTATAAAATTAAATATGAAATATGGCATATGAAAACCTGCATAGGACCACAGTAATCTTTATTTTTCACTCTTGTTTCTCAACACACTCCTATTTCCCCTGAGGCTATTACGGTCCCCGAAAATTCCTTTATCGCTCACTTAGGAAGACTGCTCTAAATCAGTGGTTCCCTAACCTTTCAGTCCACAGATCAGTTTGGAAGTTGAAATTTCTTCTGCCAAATCTTTGATATCATAAAATAAAATAGGGCATATGGAGATCTGCATAGGACCATAGTCATCTTTATTTTTTATTCTTGTTTCTCAACACACCCCTATTTCCCGGGGCCAGCACTACTTCCGAATATTTCTTCAGTTCCCACTTTGGAAGATTGCTCTAAAACAGTGATTCACAAACCTTTCAGTCCATGGAACTCTTTGAAATTAAAACTTCTCGCAGACCACCCCTTGAGAGTAAAAAGTAATAGGGAATATGAAACCTGCATAGGACCTCAGTGATCTTTATTTTTCACTTTTCCTTCTCAATACACACCTATTTCCCCTGAGACTATTGCTGCCCCTGAAAATTCCTTCAGCTCCCACCTAGGAAGATTGCCCTAAAACAGACCTTTCAGTCCACAGATCCATTGGAAATTTAAAATTCTTGCGGATTCCTTGAGATTATAAAATTAAATAGGGCATATGGAAATACTTCCTTAGCTGCAAGTACAGTCGCTCATTTTTTAAATATATAATAGATATTTTTTGAAAATCTTTTTGGAACATAACAGCTGTTTTTTTTTTAACATAAAGAATCGGAGAAAATAATTGAAGTTTTTTTTTTCTTGAGTGTTTTTTGCTTTGACTTGTCGAATATCGCATACTTTTCCATGAACTCAATGGAAACTTGTCGATGATCCCTGGGAATCCACAGACTACGCTTCTTCAACCATTGTTCAAAACTAATGTATAATTGTTATTTATAATGCAGTGGCAGTAATACCATTAATGCAAGTTGATGGAGCAATATTTCATTGCATTAATAAATATTCATTGACTGGATTTAACATTTTGTACCTGTTATTCTTGTAACTGTTTATTTTTAACTTAAAAGAATCGGTAAAAATCATGGTAAGATTTTTTTCCTTGAAAGTTTTTTATTTTGACTTGTGGAATATTGCATGCTTTCCATGAATCGACTGGAACCGTGTCGTGCACCACATTTCGTCAACCATTTTTCTAAACTAATCTATATATATTTTTTTTTATGAAGCTACTAGCCCACGGCGTTGCCCGTGACAGTTATTTTCGTGAGGTCAGGTGTGACCACTGCTCGCTAAACCCCGGAGATTGCTACGAATTCCCATTTGGTTTGCTTCGCAAACCAACACCATGGGCTAATTAATCAACTGTTATTTTAAATTTTATGGAGCAATATTTAATTGCATAACCTTCTAGGTGGTTATCTTGACGAAAGTATCTCGTCAAAAGGAAAACTCACCAGATCTTTATGGACACGATATCTCGTCATTGTCAGACAATTGGCAATATCTTGATAGGCGAAATATCTCGTTCATCGCGATCCTGACAATTTTGTTAATGACGAAATATCTAGTCCATCAAGATCTGGTCGATTTTGATAATGTCAGGGCAAAACTGTCCAATCTCTAAAAGGGAATGAATATTCAACTAGGAAATACAAATTGCCTCTTACCCAGAACTGGTTGCAATACTTAAAGCAGAATTTTGCATCAGAGGCTGGCTACTGATGCGGGTAGTTTCTGGATTCGAAGATAAACCACCAAGAGGGTTTATAAATATTCGTCAACTGGTTTTAACGTTCTTCTATATCATTCTAGTTACTTGAAAGAACAAGAATTCTATGAACTGTGTGCTCGTGAGCAAGAATTGAAGGAAAAACCGCAGAAGTATTTACTTTGGAAAACAGCAAAGAAAAAAGTTGGTCGCTGCCTTTGCACAAAAGCGCACATTTCAGTACGCGATAACAACCGGGCTGACCCCAAACGAGTTATTCATTCCATTTAGAACAAAGATGATTGAAAGAATATCATTGTTACTAAGCTGAGCATATAATTGCAAAAATAGCATGGTAAATCTAAACGCTTTTATGATTCATTTTTAGCCTGAAATATGACAAGTTAACGCTCAATATTGTCAGACTGATCTCAGCATTTCAATAAAGTTGTAATATGTAATTCCAAATACACAGACAAAATGTGTACATATTTGTGTTAACGTGTGTGTAATACTTTTTTAAGTAATGTATGTTATACTTGTAATACTATGTGTGTGAACATACGTCGTTGTATACTGTTTTATTGTAATAAAGTACTTGAACCAAAGTGTTTTATTCTTTAATAAATAAAAAAGTCAGTAAAATGGAACAAAATGAAATACGTTTAAATTCAGATAAGTTACGTATAGCTGAGGAGACATTTTGTGTCTATCTAAATCTAAGTGGAGGTAGCCTTTCTGCAGCGAACATGACGTCAGTTGGAGTGTTATTCGAATACGATTTCTTCAGGACAACCCCAATAAAAATTCCAAAGTATGATTTCCATTGAACTATCATGTCAATTCAGATTTTATTCTTTAGAATTTAATTTGGGGAAGTGCTGAAACTGTTTTCGAGTAACACGCCAAATGGTTCACGTCCAGAATGGGGCCGCGGTAGCCCAGTCGGAGGAGCACCAAATTAGCAACCGGAGGGTTGTGAGTTCGAAACTTGGTCCACCCAAACACCGTCGTATACATAAGGGCTGGAGCACGTTTGTGGCTTCAAATGTCCTCACGTTGACGTGGTACCGAAATTTGGAGAATGGGATGCCAGCTCAGGTGTTCCGACAGTGGTTCAAAATTACGAGGCATCCTTGAATCTTTCGGGATGAATCTTGAACCCCTTTCGGGATTGATCCCGGACTTTCGCCAATATCCCATTGTGTTTCTCCCGTGCAACGTTAATAAACTACCTACCACATTCAGAATATGCACAGGAAACACGTATCGCCGTAGAAACAATATCACCACTTCATTAACATTAAATATCTACTAGGGGGCTACCGCTCGCCACGTTTTATATTTATATATATATATAGAGAGAGAGACGTTTTATATTTATATATATAGAGAGAGAGACGTTTTATATTTATATATATTTATATATATATAGAGAGAGAGAGAGAGACGTTTTATATATATATATATAGAGAGAGAGAGAGAGAGGTAATGGTAATGGTAATTTTAGTTAACGTCGTACTAGAGCAACACAACGGGCTATTGACGACGGTCCGGGATCAGTCCCTTAAGGGAAAGATCCGAGGACAACACCTCGTAATTTTGAACCACGGTCAGATGACGAAGCAACACCTGAGCTGGCACCCCACTCTCCAAACTTCCACGCCAACCCAACGTGAGGACTTTCGGCCACGACAGATTTAAGGTGCACCAGCCGCCTCTACACCATACGCTTACAAACATCCATGCCCGCACCCGGATTCGAACCAGGAACCTTCCAATCTAGAGGCTAACACCTTAACCACTATACCGGTTGGTCGGCATATATATATATATATAGAGAGAGAGACGTTTTATATTTATATATATATAGAGAGAGAGAGAGACGCGTTTTATATTTATATATATATATATATAGAGAGAGAGAGACGTTTTATATTTATATATAAATATATATATCGAGAGAGAGACGTTTTATATTTATATATATATATATAGAGAGAGAGGGGGGGAGAGAGAGAGATTTTAAAAGGCACCGAAATAAAGAATTTATCGATAAAGTGAAAGTATAATACGTGAGATATCAAGCCTAACATTAAAAACCAAAACCATGGATTTGTAGGGGAAAAACACAAAAACAATAAAAAAATTAATTTAAGAATATCTAGTTAGTAGAAATGAAAAACAAAATTACCCGAAGGTACACAAAGTAATAGGGTATCAAACGAAAAAATAATAATTAAAATATAATTATAGGGCTAAAATAAAATAAATACCATTTTAAATGAGCGCGTAAAAGGGGGGTCATTGGGAAAAAATTTTAAAAATAAATCAAAGGTGTCAATCATTAGATAAAGGCGGTTCCGGAACAATATGTACAAATCAGAGGCCCCTGCGATAATAAGCCCCTTTATTTTTTAAAATCAGTCCTCGTTAAAATCAATCCTCAGTTTAAAGTCCTCGTTACCATAGCAACTTCAGTAAATGATATTATGAATTATAAGAGGAGCATAGCAACAAAGGAATGAAACACGTGGTATGGATACCATTATAAATATGGATTCGTAAATAAACTGTTCTATAAACCCGTTGTGTTTTCTGTGTGACTATACTAACCACCACTCCAGGTGCAGAATTATATTCAGTGTTCTGCAACACAACTCCAAGCAATTGCAATTGTTCTGCAGGCATTTTGTCCGAATTTTGAAAACTGAAGTAAAATCAAAAACAGACGTAAAATACTATTATCGACTAAATATGTATTACATATTTATAATATATAAAACATGAAAATTAGTTAACTTTATTTAAAACCAAGGCATGCTTTCAGAATTTGAAACTCTGTGGATAACTTTTGAAGTGAAATATTTTGTTATTGACATAGAAGATGTGTTATTTATAAAGTGTTTATTGTAATATGGGTGGTGTAGGGAGGTTGTTCCGTAGCTAGAGAAGAAAAAAAGGTGTGGCAAGGAGTGCGCTTTGCACTGCAGAACATCGTAACTAATTATTGAAAAAACACGGTTTTGATTTTTGATAAAATGAAGGAAAAATTGTTCTCCGATGTACGTCGCAGTTTTAAGCACTTTCTGCTCCCGGGCCTACTACTAACATTGCAATTTGTCCTCCTTAATTATCCGATTGACTGATCAGGTCTTGATCGCGTTATAAAAATATCAGCAATGTCCTGACAAGGTCTCATCATTAGCAAAATACTGGTCGGATCGTGATGGACGAGATATCTCGTCGAAGCTATTTGAAGAGGTAATGCTGCATTTTATAACTTTTCATTCCCTGTCATCCGATGATTTTGGAATTATTTTCTTGCCTCTACGAAAGCAATTCGACGAAATTTTTAATGATCAGAAGTACAAATCATTGCATTAAAATGCATTAAAGGGACAGTACTCTAAAAATTATACCTTTTTATTTTCTTATATTAACTGTACAGCTTTGAAGAACATGTAGCCAAAATTTCATAGCTGGGTCATTCCATGGGAAATGAGAGTTCGAATCCAACCAAAGACCGTCGTGTACAAAGGGACTGGTGCACGTTAAATTTGACGTGTCCTCAAATGTCCTCACGTTGGCGTGATGTGAAAGTTTGGAGATGGGTGCCAGCTCAGGTGTGACCATGTCATTTGATCGTAGTTCATAATTACGTGATGTTGTCCTCGGATCTTTCCTTTCAGGGGTTGATCCCGGATCATCACCAATAGCCTGTTGTTATGGCCTCCAGTATGATGTTAATTTAAAAAATACCGAATACCATGTGAAATGAGCAAAAATCAGGAAAAGCCTGTGGCCGTATGGTGACGAATTTTCATGAAATTTGGGTAATGGTAATTTTAGTTAACGTCCTACTAGAGCAACACAACGGGCTATTGACGACGGTTGGTTGGTTGGTCACCGCAGGTGACCACCTCACCTCCCGACTTTAGTCAGGTTAAAGGGTTTACTAGTCACCCACGGAAAAATGGAGTGAACCCGTCAAAGGAAACCTGACTAATCTGGCCGACCAACGGGTATAGTGGTTAAGGTGTTAGCCTCTGAATCGAAAGGTTCCTGGTTCGAATCCGGGTTCGGGCATGTATGTTTGTAAACGTATGGTGTAGAGGCAGCTGGTGCACCTTAAATCTGTCGTGGTTGAAAGTCCTCACGTTGGGTTGGTGTGGAACTTTGGAGAGTGGGGTGCCAGCTCAGGTGTTGCTTCGTCATCTGACCGTGGTTCAAAATTACGAGGTGTTGTCCTCGGATCTTTCCCTTAAGGGATTGATCCCGGACCGTCGTCAATAGCCCGTTGTGTTGCTCTAGTACGACGTTAACTAAAAAATTACCAATTACCTGACTAATCTGGTCAACCCCGTGACGAAATTTCTGAAAAAAACATTTGATACACATTTTACACGAGTTTTCATCCTTTTGATAGTACTGATTATATATCCCTTCGAAAATAATGTTAAAATATCCTTTTGATAGTATATTTAAGACATGGGCCGGTAGGATCTGCAGAATTTTCCCTAACTATTTTGTATGATTTAATTTTAGTTTAGTTTTCCTCTTTTGGTAAGGTTAATAGTTTCCTCAATTTTTAATTAAAATATCAGATGCAGTCCTGTTTTTCCCATCAGCCTCACGTACACAAAGTTGATTTAACGAAGTAACAATCATTTTTGACTCTATTAAATTACACTAATATTTAAATAGTAAACGATTAATTCCATTATTATGTACAGCAAAAAGACAGAAACTAAAAATTAACAATAAAACTAACAATAAAATACAAATGTACACTGTCTTCGGATTGTTAGTTGGTGATAATTTTAATGTTTTCCCCTAAGAATTTCATAACATTCATAATTTTTATTTGAGCCTGATTGTTGTTGATTGTGTTGGTGGCCCAAGCTTGGTAGTGCGTTATTGCTGGTTTCTTCAGGTGATTGCTACATGTGAGTGGACACTCAAAAATGTAATGATCTGGAGTGCCAACCTCCCCACAGATGCATTGGTCGCTGTTCTTTATTTTGAACCTGAACAGATAGCTGGGGAACGGGCCATGCCCAGTGTTGAATGCCGTTAGGTTTGCTTCACAGGGCTGCCTTTCTTTGTTAACTTTAGGTAAAAACGTGTGAACTCGACGGCCTGTTTCCCCATTATCCCAGTCATCTGCCAGGCTCTTAAAGTGAGATCCTTTAACTGAGATTTTAGGTGGCTTTTCGGTGCTTCAGATGTATTACCATACTTGAATTTCCCTTTGTTGCTGCTTTAGCCAGTTGGTCCGCTCTTTCGTTACCGTAGTATCCCACATACGCCTTTATCCAGTTAACCTTTTAAACGCCGCAATTCATTTTTAAAGTTTTTTATTTTAATTTTTTGCTCAAATGGTGTTCTCGCTAGCTCAGTAAAAACACACGTGGACTGTAACACACTTTATTTTCAACTCTAAACTCTTTTAAAGCTTTGCCACGCAGGGCACATTTCCTCGTTGGCGATACGTCACTGTTCGCAACGCCACCTCGCGACAAGGGTCTGTACACTCCCCACGTTGAAACAATTGGGGGGGTTTCAAACTAAATTACAAACTACAACTCAACTAACAGAAAATAAACACTTAAAAATATATTCAAATACATTACAATACAATACAACTTCTTAAACATGTGCAATAAATCAAATGCTTTTAAATTTACAATTATTATAATATTTAAGTTTCTAAAGGCAGTATGCAAACATCACGGACATTTCTTTTTAATACTTTTCCATTAGGAATTTTGATATCAATGACTCTTACCCTTTGGTCTGAACTTTGGTATATTTTCACTATTCTACCCGGAAGCCATTTAGTGCCAGGTAAATCATTTTTTATCAGCACCAATGCTCCACAAGATACATCAGTTTTACAAAATTTCCATTTGCATCTCTGCTGTAGAGTGTTCAGATAGTCTCGCTTCCAAATTTTTATGATTTGTTGCGAGAACTTTGTAATTCTCTGCCATTTAGACAATTTACTTTCAGTAATATTAATTAACTGAGGTTCTACTATATTCGATACAGGCCGACCAATTAAGAAATGATCTGGTGTCAGTGTTTCAAAATTGTGGAATTCTGGAGATAGGGGTGTAAGGGGTCTCGAATTTAGAACTACCTCAATTTCCAAAATCACCGTTAGGAATTCTTCTAACGTGAGTCTGGAGTTACCAATGACACGTTTCAAGTGAAACTTAAAGGATTTCACCCCTGCTTCCCACAAGCCACCAAAATTCGGCGATTTTGGAGGGATGAATTTCCAATCTATACCTTCACAAGTGTAGTAATTTGCCAAGGTTTCATCTGGACATTTAACTAGACGAAATAATCTTTTCATTTCAGAATTTGCACCTACAAAGTTGGTACCATTATCACTCCACAACTTTGCAGATTTGCCCCTACGACTGAAAAATCGCTTTAAACATGCAATAAATGCATCAGATGTTAAATCGGAAACAAAGTCCAGGTGTAATGCTTTAGTGCACAGGCATACAAATATAGCTACATAAATTTTATTTAGCACACCTTTTCTTTGATTCTTAAACTTAATAAAAAAGGGTCCGCAAAAGTCAACACCAGTGAAATGAAAAGGAAAGGATGAAACAACACGCTCACTTGGCAAATCACTCATGATTTGTGTAACTGCTACAGGCTTGTTTTTGAAACAAGTAATACACTCGTGTACTATTTTGCGACACATGTTTCTGCCATTTAAAGGCCAGAAATTTTGACGCACATGATATAACAAGGAAGTTGGTCCAACATGCAAATATTTCAAATGAAAATGTTTCAAAATAATACAAGTTAATTTATGATTAGCAGGTAACAGCATAGGATGTTTTGCACTAATACTTAAATTATAATTACTCAAACGTCCACCAATTCTAATAATTTGATCATTATCCAAAAAACAATTTAAAGAAGATAATTTGCCTGTAACAGGCTTACCCTTCTTCAAAGCACCATATTCATACTTGAATTCAGATTGTTGTAATAATCTGATTAAACTTACCTCACCACCTCTCAACTCTTTTGGTGTGAGAGGGCCTTGCTTTTTATGAGTTGGGGTTCTAAGGTTGTATGAAAATCTAAACAAATAACATATAACTCGCAAAATATGCACATAATTGTTACTTAAATCAAGTAATTTGCTCAAAAGAAAATCATCACAATCATTTAAATTCACTAAACAGTTACTGTTGTCCTTAGAGTTTGTTCTAAGCTCTCTTTCAATCTCTTCATCGGGAATTACCACTTCCCAATCCTCGGGAATAGGATCACCTGCCTCGTGTAAGAACTTGGGTCCATGCCACCACAGTTCGTTACGGATTAACTTGTCAAGATCAATACCTCGTGAGATAAGATCTGCTGGATTTGAGGCGGATGGTACATGACGCCATTGGGCAACAGACGTCAACTCCTGAATCGTGGTAACTCTGTTAGCCACGAAAGTTTTGAGATCACAGGGTTTCCTTTGGATCCATGAAAGAACTATCATGGAATCACTCCAAAGGTAGGTGTGGGACACTTTTAGCTTCAAGGCTTTGAGAATCCTATTGGTCAGTTTAGCTAGAAGCACGGCAGCACACAACTCAAGACGAGGGATCGTCACACGTTTTATGGGTGAAACTCTGGACTTGCTAGCCACTAAATTAACCAATATAGCACCAGTTGAATTTGTTGAACGAAGGTACACCGCGGCGCCATACGCTTTCTCTGAGGCATCCGAGAAGCCATGCATCTGGATCGAAGCTGGATCATCTGTTAGGATTCGACGATCAATGTGTAAGGTTCTCGTGGCCGCAAGCGCTGCAATGAAATTTCTCCACTCCGTCACCTCAGCTGATGGCAATGGATCATTCCAACCCAATTTCAGCAGCCAAAGACGTTGGAGGAATATTTTAGCCCTTGAGATGACTGATCCCAAAAGACCAAGAGGGTCGAAGATACGAGCTATTGTAGACAGCACAGCTCTCTTAGTGACATCCATATTCTCATCAAGAAGGTTGAACGAGAAATAGTCACTGTACGGCTTCCAGGAGACACCTAATGTCTTGGTCTCTTCTGGATGTGCGAACGAATACTCGGCACTTGATTGTACAGACAGTTCTGGACAATTGGCGAACCATTTGTGGAGCTCCATTCCACCTTTCTGAAGGATGCCAATTAACTGTTGCTGAAGTACTTTAGTTTGATGTAGGTCATCACCGCCAGTCAGAATGTCGTCCATATACACGTCTGTAACTAGGGCTGACGCTGCTTCAGGAAAATCTATTCTCTCATCAATAGACAGTTGTTTTAAAGTTCTCATGGCGAGATATGGAGCACTAACTGTCCCGTACGTGACAGTGTTCAGACGATACGTTTTAAGTGGAGCGTCTATTGCGGATTTCCACAAAATCCTCTGCAAATCTCTTTGATCCTCATTAATGAGAATCATTCTGAACATATTTTTAATGTCTGCCGTAAAAACATATCGATGTTTTCTAAAACGACACATGATTGCAAAAAGGTCGTCTTGTATCACGCCTCCATTTAGCTGAATGGAATTCAAAGAATTCTCAGCAGTTGTCACTGTTGATGCGTTAAACACAACTCTCAGTTTGGTTTGCACTATCTGCTCTGTAAACACTGTGATGCGGGATATAATAAGTAACCTGTGGTTGTTGTTCCTCAAAAACTTCTGTCATATGACCTAAAGTTTCGTACTCGCTTATAAAAGACTTATAAAGGCTATAATAATCAGGATCTCTAGATAGCTTTCTAATCAAAGAGTTTAACCTTTTATGTGCGATCTCTCTCGATTCCCCTAAACACGAGGGATCCTCTTTGAGAGGCATTTTCACAATATATCTCCCATCACTATCTCTTAAATATGTTCTAGCATAGTGCTCATCACAAAATTTAGTTTCTTCGGTTTTTGTCAAGGACTCCTCAACATTTTCCAATTCCCAAAACTTTTGAATTTCTCGCTATAAATTTCCCAAATTACTAACTAAACCGCAATACATTCTATCCGTATCAAAGTTATCATACATACTCCCACTCACAATATATCCAAAAACCGTATTTTGGAGAATCAATTTGGAGTTACAAAGGCTCAATTGCCCAGACCTCAATAAACTCATAAAAACTTCCGATCCCAACAATAAATCAATTCTACTAGGTTTATTAAACTCGGGATCAGCCAGATCTACGGTCTCGGGGATATTCAATTCAGAGATATATCAATTAACTTCACGGGAGTTATGTGCGTAATTTTAGGCACAATAAGAAACTCTAGTTGTTGCTGGAAACTTCCAGTTTTATCACTAACAACGACCGATGTTTTGGACTTTACATTTAATGAGGCGCCTGACAAACAAGAAACAGCCACATTAATTTTCTCTTTTCGAATCTGTAAGCACTCAATTAGATCAGTTGTACAGAAATGACTCATTGAACCACTATCCAGTAAGCACCTGCAACTAATAAATCGTCCATCTTTACTTTTAACATAAACAATCGCTGTGGAGAGCAAAACAGATTTACGAGTAGCCTGAATGCTTGATGCACCAACGAAAGTTGGATCTACTATGTTTGTTTCGAATGGAACTGCGTTGGCGTTTAGCCTATTAACACTCGGAGTCTCAACAGCTGGAGCCGATTGATAATCCACTTCAGATCTATCTGGAGGGACGGGTTTTTTCTCACGCCAAAAATGCAAGCTATCATGGTGCTTTTTGTTACACTGCGAACAAGAAGTCGATGATTCACAATTCGAAACCGAATGATTAGCAGAGAGACAGTTGAAACATAGTTTGTTTCTTTTCACAATATCAAGTCTCTCCTTCACCGATAACCTCTTAAAGCTATAACACTTATGTAAAGGATGAGTTCCCGATTTACAAAAATCACATTTTGCGGATTTGAAATCCGAAAGGAAAACCTTTGAAACATGTTTTGAAAACTTATCTGGATGTTTCGGAGGAAAGTACGACGTGCCTCGAGATGAGGAAAAAACGTCGCATTCCTTTCCTAACTCTTGTGGTTTCATCCAAGATTCACCTTGTCTAATACGGACATGTGTAGCTGTTTGCTTATCCAAAATTTCAAATATTTTATCAGAAACTGTAAGCTGTTTTAAGCTTTCAAAATCAGTTACATTTCTCAGTTTAAGATAGTAATCGAAATTTGTAGTTAATCTAGAAGCAAATTGCACGTAAGTTTCGTTTGGTTGGCGATTAGCAAGTTTAAAGTTTTCCAAGCATTTTTGAGGTGTCGGCTCAAACTCTCTTAACATGATCGCTTTAATTTTTTCATAATCACTTATTTCATCATCTTTTATGTACACAATAATATTCGAAGCCTTTTCTCCGAGTAAATTAAGTAAAATCTCAGCTTTGAATTGTTTCGGGACACCTTTTGTGTCAAATGCTCTTTCTAATGAATTGAAAAACATACCCCACGCTTCCGGTTTGCTCGGAACTTTAAGGGTCAACGTTCTGACACTTTTTAGAATTGAATCCAATGATTCCGAAACTAATGAACTCTAATCCCTATCCACTTTTATCTCAGATTGCGCTTTAGTAAGTTCAAGCTCAGCTTTTATTCTTTGCAACTTAATCTTTTCCAACTCAAGTATATAACTTTCGTCAGCTTTCCGTTCCGAAATTACGGATTCTAATAGATCCTTTACAAATTGGGGATCAGAAATATATTTAGAGTTAGTTTTAATCTTATCTTGGATTTCGGTTTTGGTCATTTCGTCTGTTATGACCTCACCTAGTTCTTCGGCCACACAAAAAAGGTCTATCTTATTTGCTCTAAACATTTTGCAAACTTATTTACAAAATAATACTCAAGGTAGGGAAAAAGGAGGTACTCACTCAGAGATCCCACTAATAAATCCACACTAATAAGTTCGGGTATTCACTAAACCCAAAGCTCATAACAACCAACCACAAGCACTTATTAAATCAAGCTCATCACTTTGCACATGAAACAGCACACAAATTCTGTTCATGAAACAAATCCTATAAATCCATAGAACCTCCGGTCGCTAGGACCATGTTCTCGCTAGCTCAGTAAAAACACACGTGGACTGTAACACACTTTATTTTCAACTCTGAACTCTTTTAAAGCTTTGCCACGCAGGGCACATTTCCTCGTTGGCGATACGTCACTGTTCGCAACGCCACCTCGCGACAAGGGTCTGTACAAATGGCTTATTTTACAGCTAGTATAACTATTCTAGACCTTTTTTGGCGAAAAAAAAATCCTTAGTATGATTTTGAGGATGTTCCCTTTTGGGAACATTGGCGTTTGGCATGAAGTAAATGGGGACATTTTTCCGAAAAGTAATTTTTTTTTTGCAATAGATTCATAAGGAGGACTAAGTTTGGTTTCTATAACATACTTTTATATATTTCTCTTCGGAAGGATACATTTTTCTCTTATTGCCAGTGCTACAGGGGAAGCAAAATAAATGTATCTGGGTTTTGCATGCAAGGCCCTGCTTTCTAACATTCTTGCACAATGCGCAACGTCCTTGGGTGCAAGCGACGAGATAGTGTTCGTCTGTCTTTCTAAGGTGAATTGGTAGATGGGATCGTGGTCTTGGTCTTGCTGAGACGACTCTTGATCCTGGTGGAGCCTCTGCTTTGACATCATCCTGTTTCCCTGAGTAAATTTTCATCCTATATAGATACCCATTAGATGAGCATATCATCCACATTTTGTACCCAAATCTGATGGGGTTTCCGCGAATAAGCATCTTACAAGAATGATGTCCGTAATACGGCACCATTGATCAGTCAATGCTGAGTTTATCGTGAAAAACTCCAAACTGAATCAAGTTACTACACATCTACTTGTACTACACATCTACTTACTACTGGTATCGTATATTGGCGCAATCTTTTCTAGTTTATTAACCGGTTATAACATCTTTATTGTTGTCAACAAGATTACAGTAATTTTTAAGCTGACGAAAGCGTGCCCTAGTCATTATCTTATGAAAGATTGTAACACACGTGTCTTCAGAATTACTCTAATATAAGTCCTCTGTAGGCACCGTGTGGTAACCGCTCAAAAGAAGTAGACCTAGGAACTGAAGAATATATTCACAGCTAAATGTTATTATCTGCCCCTGTTGAAATTAATACAACGCTGTCATCTCAACTAGATGTTGCACATAATTCATAGTGAGTATTTTGTGGAATAACTCTAGTGGGTCCATTGTCTCAAGCTCGGGAAAATTTTCAGCCAGCTTTTCGAGGCTTTTTCCTAAAATATCATTATCCAACTTTGCATCCCTTTTCCATCTGGGATTGGGTTCTTGTCTTCGTTTCTTTACATTTGGAGCATAACATGAGGGTGTGCTTCTCTTTTGATCTTCGCAGGAATCGGGAATTCGGTCATCTGAAATAGTCGAATCACCATCTTCATTGTTAACCATCAGGTCAATCTGGCCACAAACATCTTGAGAACGAACCTCATTCAAAGCTTCATCGTTGATGTGTTCTTCATCACTCAAATCAGCATCTTTATCAGATGGTAATGTGTAAAGATCAGGATCGTCTACGTCCTCGAGTTCGTCATTGGATAGGATGTTGAAAGATTCCTGCGCGGCTCGCAGGAACTTGCGATGTATCTCTGAAAGATGTAGTTGACACGTAGTGATACCTGAGAAGCACTTGAATAGTCAATTCCTATTATGAATGGCGTATTATGGGGAAAAAATGATTAAAACTACATCGTTCAGCGTATACTATACATTAGTACTCTCTGAGATAGGCGAGAAAACAAATCTTGCATCAGAATGAAACCCACTGGTTGAAACCGTAACGACTACAGGTCACACCTTCGTCGAGCCTTGAAAAAGGAATGTTGTTGGAATGTGATCTTTGCAAAGGTCATTCAAAACGCGCTCCTCTCTTTTTTTACCCGTAATTTAAGGGATACATTTCAACCAACCATTTCACCAAAGAAGAATGTGGTTACTATTCTTGAAAGGTGATTATAGTGAAAGAAATCATCCCAATCGTAAACTTTTATACTGTAACAATGCGATTACTTTGCAATAGAGTATCACGGTTTGCAGAGAAAACATGTGCAAACAGGCACATGCATATTCAAAAGTACCATCTGGAAGTATGAAAGAATCAGCCACCACATTTATTAAGTTACCCATAGCAGAAGAATGGTGATAATTAAAAAAAAAAAGTCGAGTATTGACTCAAATTTTGCGAGTTAAAAAAATCCCCTCAAACACTATACCCCAAACGCCAATGTTCCCATTTGGGAACATCAAAATTGTTGTAAGAATTACTTCCTACAAATGACACTTGAAAATATTTTGTTAATTTGTAAGAGAATATATGTCTCTTGACTACCAAATCACGTCAGTAAAATTTTTTTTAATTAAATTTAAAAACAGCAGAAATTAATATGTGCATGACACTTTGAAGTTCACAAATTCAGTAGATTTAACCTAAATTATGTAAAAAAGCTTAATTTATTTTTTGAAAAACGGTGGCACCTAAAATAAATTCATATTATTATGTGGCATTTCGGAAAGTATGAATATTCTAGGCAAAAAATAAAGTTATTAAAAAAATTCACAAAAAAATGTTCCCATTTGGGAACATTGGCAGGTAAAAGGTTAATATAGATGTTTTCTATGTGGGGTTGAGAGAGAGAGAGAGAGAGAGAGAGAGAGAGAAGCCTTCTTATTTTGTGGGTGATGATGTCCTTGTTTTGCAAGAGTTGGATTGCTTTAACTGTTGATAGGCTGTCAGTGTGGATTCTTATTTCTTTTTGTTGTTGCTGCGCAGCCCAGTTGATGGCATATAGGAGCGCGGTCTTCTCTGCCTGGTATACTGTGTTTTTTGGGTGGAGTGTGGCGGTCCAGTCATGTATGACCCTGTTGTTCTCAAGCACGGTAAATGCTGTTCCCACTCCATGTTCTGTCTTCGACCCATCAGTGAAAATGTTAAGGTTCGCAGAGGTAGTTGGGTCTCCATTTATTTGTGCGTAGCCCGTCTTCCAGGTGTTTTCTTCCCAGATGAGCACCTCGCTCTCGTAATCTGCTTCTCTGAAGGATTCCCCCAGAAAATTGGCATTTGTCCTAAAACTGAACAGTCTTGTGATTTTTCCTTCTCTATGGGCAACTAGGTGAAGTGGCTCTAGTCCACTGAGCACCTGCAAGGCATTGGTTGGTGCAGTGCGATATGCTCTGCAGATCCGGAGAGCGAAGTATCTTTGCATCATTGAGCATTTTCTTATTAATCTGCTTGATACATTTGCCGCCCATATGCTTGAGCCATAGCAGATTTGCCTCTCAGCTACCGCCTTATACCAGATCTTTAGAAACCTTGGTTTTATTCCCCAATTTTTGCCTATCATGGTTGACATGTGATTACTAAGCAAGATAGCCTTTGTTTGCAGTTGCGTAAGATGGGGAATAAAGGACATTGTTTCATCTATGGTTATTCCTAGTAGTTTTAGATGTCTAACTACTTTTATTCTCCAACTGCCACTCTTAATTTGTGGTTTCCTGGAGAGTCTGTCTACCTTACTGATAACAAGGGCTTTGGTTTTATGTTGTTTTATGTTTTGAAAGTTGTAATTTTTCTTTGTTACACCAGTCCACTACTCTGTCCAGTGCTGTGTTTGCTTCACTTTCAAGTTCTGTTCTTGAGGTCCCCACCACTGTTAGGGTGATGTCATCGGTAAATGCCTGGCACTCACTGGCATTGTGGTCCTCAGTCCATTTCTAATAAAGAGTTGACTATGATGAGCCGCAGAAATGGTCCTAGGCAAGATCCCTGTGGGCAGCACCTTTCAATTGTGCGTGTAGCGACTATGGTGCCATAGTGTAGTTCTATCACTCTGTCCTTCAGGTAGCTCTCAATTAGGGCTACTAGATTTGGGGGGAATCCCTTATTTTTATAAGAGATGGCCACCATAGGGTGTCAAAGGCTCCTTGTATGTCCAGTGAGATGATACAGGTGTGAAGGCCCTTTCTTTTCTTTTCCTTGATGTTCGTTATTAGATCATTGATAGCATGCTCTGTTGAAAGACCTGTTCTGAAGCCAAATTGGCTTCATTGCAGGACCTTGTTGTCGTATGAAAATTTTTGGAGTCGTATCAGAATAAGTTTCTAGAGTTTTTCCCAACATTGGAAGCAGACTCATCGGGCGGTATGACTCTGGTTTTGTGGGGTCTTTGCCCCTTTTTTGAAACAGTACCAAATCCCCCTTTTGAGAACCGTTGGAAAGTGTTTGATCTTCCAACACGCATTCATTAAGTCCAATATTTTCTTAGCGATGATTTCCATTAAGAGCTTCAGAATTGTACCATCCATTCCGTCAAGTCCCGGTGCTTTTTTCATTGGTGCTACCTTTACCAAATGTTCCAATTCATGGTCTTCAAATGGAGGTGTGTTTATAACGTTTCGGTTGTGAAGTGTCTGCATACGTATGTGCCTGTGTTCCTGCAGATCGTCTTCTATGTTATCTGCTTTGAAGATGTGACTTAGCATGTTGTTCAGGTTGGCTTCTGAGCTGTAAGTGTTATTGCTGATTGTGGAGTGGATTGGTGTGATGTTGGTTAGCTTGTTTGTTGTTATTTTAAAAGTGGCGCCATAGGTTTTGTTTGTGTTCGTGCAGAATTGCTTCCATGCTTGTGTTTGGGCTTGTCATGTTAGTTTTTTCATTCGGGCCTTTTCATGTCTGTACTTATTTTTAAATCTTTCTCTCGTGTCTGTGTCTGTTTCTGACTGAAAGCGCTTCCTTAGTGCTCTAACTAGATTTTTCTGAGTATTGAATGCTGGTGCCACCATGTTATTTGCAGGTTCTTTTTCCTATTTTTCTTTTTGAATGTTTTTTTTCATTGTTTCTGTGATTATGTTAATAATTTCTCCTGTTTTTGTATCTAATTCTTGGCTTCGTGTTATATTAGCGAAGTCTATGTCAGCTGTTGCTTTTTCAATTTGTTGTTTAAAGTACTTATGGTTGCCGTGTGCAGTTTTAAACCTGTTTCTTAGTTGTGTTGTTGTAGTCTCCAAGTCAAAGAGTATTGTCTGATGGTCGCTTTCTATTCCTAGGTCCTCCACAGACCAATTTGAAATGTAATAACCAACACTCCCTGCTGTAAGTGTTACATCTGGCTAACCTTCAGATTCGCCTTTCCTGAACGTTGGTGCTGCTCCTGAGGTATTACAGATGTTAAGGCCTTTGCTTGCAATTTTGAATCTCGGGTGTGACCTCGTCGTCTGACCATGGTTCAAATTTACGTGGTGTTGTCGTCGGATCTTTTTCGGGGGTTGATTTCAGATCGTCACCAATGTCCCGTAGTGTTACTCATGTATGACGTTAATAAAAAAATACCAAAATATTTTGTCTCAAAATGAAGTATTTTGGTTCATGAAATATTTTTATTCATACATGTTAAGGACTGAAGAGCAGATGTGAAATAGCTCAAGTTGTATGGTTGAAGATCTATTTCTCAAAACTATTTAATGTAGACAAAAATATTTAATATTTTGTAATCTATAGAAAAATGTCTTTTTATCTGTTTAAAAAAACAATTTTAAACAACATACTTAAGCTACAAATTAGTAGCAAAATGGGAAAATTGTCAATTTTGATATAAAAGTATTTCTGTGGTAATTGGTAATTTTAATTAATGTCGTACTAGAGCAACACAACGGGCTATTGACGACGGTCCGGGATCAATCCCCTAAAGAAAGATCCGAGGACAATACCACGTAATTTTGAAAGATTTCTATGGAGTATGGAAATTAAAGACTGTTGAAATTCATGCTAGTTACAGAGCTAGTGATGATAAAACTATTGCTGAAGATTGGAAGTTGACTTTTATTTTCATCTTCAAAATAGCAAAGGGAAATTATAAAATGATGATTTTCCCTCTTAAAATAGGCAAACATAATGAAATGAAGGAAAGCGCGACGTAAACTATATTTTAGAGGAACGTTATTTTCTTTATCTTACTTGAAATTATTCAGGATTGTACTTTAAGTCCTAAAGCAACAATAACAAAATCGGAGGCCAACAGTCAAAAATAGGTATTGCTCGTTGTAAAAATGGCGTCTGCGAATTTCGTGGCCTAACGCCTATTTGAAAAGGACTAATACAGTTTACCAAATTCCAAAACTATCGCCACAACAGGCGATACTTATCACCAATCGTAGCGTTCCCTTCCCATTCTATGCATATGCAGGTTTCAAGTGACAACAGTGAAATGAAAACAATGAAACTCCAAATGAACAATGAATTACCAAATTATTTTGAACTTAAATTAATTATACAATACACAATCAGAACATTAAATTACCAAGCTTCACATACACACAGCTGCGATAAAAATAAAAGTCATATTTACATCTAGTTAAAATATTCCTGGACCAAAAATAAGCAAAATGCAATAATGGAAACTTCAGGACATATATAGACATCTTTGTTTATAATGTTGGAAAGCTTTGATGTTTTCGGAGCTTTGCTTCACAGTTAAATAAGTATTTTAAAAATTTGAAAAATCGCATTTTTTTATAATTTTACTTTTAAGTGCCTTTACTAAGTGCCTTACAAATACAATCACTAAATTACGCCACTCTTAAGAATAATTTTTAATACTGTATTTCCATTTCTAGAGATACCAGGGCAATTTGAAATTTGTAGCAAATGGGCAAAATGTTTATATTTTTCGTCGACCTCTCAGATTCAGCATAGATGGCTATTAAATTACATTCTGACTTCTCCTAAGAGACCTTTTGTTTAAGAATATAACGATTTGCATTTGAGTGAATGACTTAAATATATTGTCCCAAACAGTGAAGATGTTACGCTTGTAGTCCTAAAAAAAATCTAAATTTGCGTGACCTTGAACTTTTAATGTCAACAATCAACAATATATAGATTTCTAAATCCTAATACTTTGCAGTTGTTCAATACTACGTATGACCTATTAAGAAACTGATTTTCATTCAAATCGGTTACATATCAGCCACAGCCAATTTGCTCATTTTGCATGGAATGACCCAGTTATAGCTAACATTATTTAACAAGTTATTAAAGTTTTTCTATCGAATATGTTAGGAGTGAAACCGACTAACTTAAACAAGTCCTACTCAGTTTTCTGTTTTTCTTGGCCAATAAGTTGTTTAAGTAAGACAGCTCGCTCTCCGGATCTTTCGCCGATAGAAAACATGTGGTCCATGGTTTCTCAACGTTCGACCCAGATTACATCCCCGGCTGCCACACCAGATCAACTTTGGCAACGTGTGGAAGCTGCTTGGTCTGCTGTCCCCCAAGAACACATCCAAAGTCTCTTTGAATCAATGCCGAGGCGTGTGGCAGCGGTGATCTCCAACAATGGCGGCTACTCTGGCTACTGACTTTGGCAGGAACCACACTTCACAGAAGTCCATAAATTTAATCATTTGATTCTTGGTCAACATGTTATCTACAAAATAAATTTTGTTGTGTTATCTCTTGTCTTTCTTGGTGTTGCAATTTGGGTGGCCAGCAGTGTAGTTATTTCATATTTTGCGAAAATTCAAAGGTAAATCGATCACAACAGTCGGCCAATTTTGCTATCAGATGAAAGTTTGATTTGTAGGTAAAATAAATCTTGGCTTGAATCCTCCCATACTGGTGTAACAAGTGTTCCTTTAAAGTGCACCAACTTAATTCATCGACACTAAAATTACGGAAACGGAACCATTCACCCGCTTGATATCTGGCAGCTGTTGGAGATCAATTTAGGAGAGTTCTTGGCCACTAACCTCCCTGCGTGGAAGGGTTGACATAGAGAAATTGACAGTCGGATACTTGTCGCGATTGAGAGTGGTTGTGTTTTGTTATTGAGGTGCGATGTACTGCACCGGATGAAATCATGTTCGTTTTTGTCTTTCTTTTAATCTTCTGATTAAATTGTTATTTTTCAATCTCGTGCTTGGTTGTTGGAAGAGAACAACATCACACCCGCATTTCCCCTAAGTAGAAACCGCAAAATCAATCTTATCCGTATCAGTTAACCATCCAGCAACGTCCTCCCCACGCTATTTATAAACTCAAAGACAGTTTCATCCGGTTTACCCGAAAACGAAAGACCAGTGCTCTCGATCCCATGTAATCCCCTGGGGCCCTCCCCAGATGCTGGCCCTGAAAGTGGCACCACTTTAAAGATTACAAACCCTACTACGAAAACCACTAGACATGCCCCAACACAAATGCAAAAAATTCCATACCTATCCAAAAATTAATCCACAGTACCGCAGACGTGGAAACGGAACACAGGATTACAGCCAATAACTTCAAATAATAAAACTTTAAAGGCATATTACGATATCACAAATTTTTAAAGCTCCCTCAATATCCAAATACAATACCACGAGATATGAGGGTTATCGAATAAAGGGTTAGTGCTTATAATTCTCAAAAACACAATTTCACCAGCAAGCAATAAATTCAATATTAAATTCTATAACCAGTATAGCTACATAATAAAAATAGAAGTCGCCCACCGCATGAGTGCATCTCAACTACAGCCAGAAAAGTATAGGTTCGAAAAGTCGCGGACGCCGATTGTAGCCTCCCCGAAGTTATTAAAGAAACCGAGAGAGTCACAATAATTTATTTGGCCAATATGAATTGATTTTACATACATACGGTGGCCGACCTCGTCCTATTGCTTCCAACGCCCGGCTTTTATACATTTACACTCAGGCCGCACATGCGCATGGCATCACGCCATGACCATCACCCCTCCTCTCACACAAAAAAAATTCAATTGCATTTAATTTTTTTACGTATAAGTCGACCATTAAATATTATAACATAGTTTTTTTTTCAGGTCAATGGAGTGGGCAATTGGCGAAGTAGATCGGAAAGATTCGATAACACCTTCACGTCATGATACCGCGGTCAGATGACGAGGTCACATCTGAGCTGGCACCCCACTCTCCAAACACCAGATCACACCAATGTGTTATGCAATGGGACAACTCTTTAACAGCGTATAAGGACCTTTTCACACTCACAGAATCCGGATCAATCTAAACCCATTAGAAACCATTGACATCAAATATCAGTAGACTTGTAGCCTCCTCGAAGTTATTAACGAAACGAGAGGGTGAAATCAACAATTTATTTGGCCAATATGAATTGATATTACATACATACGGTGGTCGACTTCCACCTAATGCTTCCAACGCTCGGCTATTATACATTTACACTCAGGACGCACATGCGCACGACATCACGCCGTTACCATCACATCACCCCTCCTCTCACACACAAAAAAAATTCAATTACATTTAATTTTTTCACGTATAAATCGACACTAGAAATATAAGTTACATTAGGACCGTCACAGACTGAATATTGCTATTGAAAGGAGCTGCAATAAGTGTGATCAACATGCTAACTAGTAGTCACGTGACTGCTCTGTGAAGTATGAAAAAGTTGGCCAATTTAGAATTTTATCGCCTCGTTTGGCGATATAACATCTTGTGACAGGATAAATATGTGAATCCGCATTTCTATCAGGTGGTGAGGGAAATGGTGAAATCGGCAGTTTATTTCCATGTCGTGTGGACAAGTTAGATATTGATAGGTATTTTTAATTAACGTCGTACTAGAAGAAAGCTACAGGTTATCGACGACAGTCCGGGATCAGTCCCCTAAGGGAAAGATCAGAGAACAACACCACGTAATTTTGAACCACGGTCAGTTGACGAGGTAGCACCTGAGCTGGCACCCCACTCTCTAACATCGCCCCAACACAATGTGGTATTGGCGATGATCCGGGATCAACCCAGTTTCTATTGGATTTAGATTGAGTGGGATTGACCCGAATTCTGTTGGTTATGTTTAAGATTTTTGAGGCCTCAAATGTCCTCACTTTGGCCTGGTATAGGTAATGGTAATGGTAAATTTAGTTAACATCGTACTAGAGCAACACAACGCCTGGTATAGGTAAAGTAAGGTAATTTTAATTAACGTCATACTAGAGAAACACGATGGGCTACTGACGACGGTCCGGAATCAATCCCCTAAGGGGAAGATCCGATTACAACGCCACGTAATTTTGGACCACGGTCAAATGACGAGGCAACTTCTGAGCTGGCATCCCACTCTCCAAACTTCCACACCAACACAACGTGAGGACTTTCTGCCACGACAGATTTAAGGTGTACCAGCCGCCAATGCACCATACTCTTACAAACATCCGTGCACAGACCCGGATTCGAATCAGGAACATTCCGATCTAGTAGAAGAAAACACTTTAACCACCAGACCGGTTGGTCGGCGTGTTGTATGGGAGTTCGGAGAGTGGAGTTCCAGTTCAGCTGTTGGTGCCATGTAACCGGCGTTCAAACTTATGTCCTCGATCTCTCCATTCGATATTGATCACGTGCGTGCCGTCGTTACTAGCTCGTTATGTTGCTATTATGTTATAATTGAACTACCTACCTGATGCTCCTGAAAAAATAGCAGTCAAACTTTTTATCACGAGTGGGGTTGGTAACTCGATATTCCTTTACTACAGCCTTTTGTTTTCCATATTTTAGACGTCTTCAGAATTCAGTCATCGCTAATAAAATATCGTCAGTGGCAACACATGTGCCGAGGCGAGGAGACACGTTACGTTTGGGTTTTGCAGTAGTGTTTGACTGTTGATTATTTTGCTTTTTAAAAATTGTTATGCTCAGTTAAAATCTAATTATATTTGATAAGGCGTGTATAGGTTTTATTTAAACTTTTTAATTTATATTAGGATAATGGGTATGTTTAAGTTGTATTAACTGCTCTAAGTTGTTCTGTTATAGCTTTCGTTTTGATCATTTACTGTGTACATAAACTTTCACTGTTTTTATAGTTGCGAAACATCGATTTTTTATAGAAAAATATACATTCTTTCAGTTGGGTAGGAAGGTATTTTTTATTTCGTTTGTTCCCTATCTTTGAGAGCCGGTTTACTACAGGAACTAATGTTTCCTTTATGGTAAGAAACTCGGGGTTTAGAAACGAAACTAGACGAAAGTTTTAAATTAAATTCAACGAGATTGGTTTAAAATTAATAATTTCACTGTGATTGAATGTAAACACTGGTCGGATTTCTCAGTTACTAGACAATCTGCATGACTTTTACTTTCAATTGCACTTTGATACTTAAAGTAAATAGGACACTTCAAAATTGTATGTAAAGCATAGGCAAGTTTTACGATATAATAACATATTCAAACTTCTGAGGCCCAGGAATTTGAAAGATTTTCCTTTTGGATCATTTGATGACTGCTCAATTTTTTAAGTCAAGGAAAAATAAAATAACTGTCATTAAATTTCTTACAACATAAACGATAAACCCCAAGAAACATCTCAACTGTGTTAAAAATACAAGGTTTACTCTAGTTTGTTTCAAGACAATATAATCTGACCTTCGGTAGAAAAAGAGACAATAAATATCCATTGTTTTTGGTAATTTGATTATTTTTTGATACAGTACACAAAAATACTTTCCAATGTTTTGATTCTTTCAGAATATTTTACAGCAGGACCGTATCTCCATTTTTCTATTACAACTTTCATAACCTTTGAGTTACTTAGACATAACTCTAAATCTGCGAATTTGGACATCAGCCTTTTTCTACCAAGGTTCAGATATCAAACTTAAAAATCATCATTCAATCAGGTTGAATACCAGATTTCTAAATAAATATTTTGAACTAATTGAGTAACATTTTATTTCTAAGCTTGAATATTTTATAACATTTCTCCAAGTATGCTGGTTTAGTCTAATAATGGGCACATTGCAATAACGATCTGTCATGTACATGAAAGTTCTGATTCCAATGCAATTACTTTTTCATTTTACTTTTTCGCATCTGCTTCTACTTTTCACATACAAGAGTTTGAGGATTCTGTTATTTTTATGGTTTGTGTGTCCACTTAAGTGGGAAATTTCAAAAGCTATTGAACTGCTGCAGCAAAAGATGCAGCTTAATCTTGCAATCCTAAAAATGTTGCAAGCTATGTATACAATTTGATAATAATTCTAATGGCTAAAGTTTTCTGTATTAACTGCTAAAATGCTGTGAAGAAATCTATTTAGATCCAAGTAAAAATAATACTTGTGACTCAGTGACAGCTATTGTATGTGAAATTTCATTAACACTTGTTATAATTATTGCTACCATTACTTTTGCTGACTATTTACTAGAATTGCTTTTTGTTGTGACTTAATTTTTTTGCTATGTGTATTGACTGTTATTGTCTTTGATTACAATTGATTTTGACACATAGCACCCCGGCAAAAAAAGTGACACAAGTCAAAAACTAAAAATTTTGATTAGTATTTCAATAAGTTTTATAGTATCCTTTGAGTTGATGTTTCTCAAATTCTGCAATTTTGAGTTGTGTCACTTTTCTTGCCCGGTTGCGATATCTTGATTATTATTGCTTTTCACTGCCTATTGTCTATTGCTTTTTCCACAATTAATACTTACTAGTATCCACGGACTTGGAAATGCTGTTTCGAAATTACTTCATATCTGACATTTTAAAGACTTTGCATTTAATGTCTCGCCTGGAAAATAAAAATATAATTTATTACAAAAGTGAATAATTCATTTGTCAAACATTTTAAATGTCAACTCCTTTTGTGTGTATGTCATAACATGGTTAGGCTGACTTGTTATTTCGCGGCTGCAGCATCTTGTTGCCTGCGATACAACTTGTCTGTGATACAACTTGTTGCATACAATTTGAAATTTTTGTAACTAATGTTTTTTTGCATTAAATTATTATTCTTTGCTTGCAATTACATTTTTGTTGAATTTTTTTATGCATATAATTGCGTTTGATATTGATGTATAGTATTATAGTGTAGGGTCACATGTAATAAGTTCATAATTAAAATATTTTTTTTCTCCAATTTTTTCAATTGCTATTGTAAGGGTTCCAAACCTTACAATAATTAAAATATCCAAAGAGAGAAAAAAAAAAATTTTTGGTTATCCTTTTACCCCATCTGACCCTAAATATTGTGTGGATACTGTATATCGATACCAGTCACGAATCACAACGTTTATTAAGGGAATTGTAAAATCAAGGAAACTTTTGAGACACTAACAGAACTTTTTCAAGGATTTTGTTACCACTTGTTTAGAATGCCTTATGTATATGCAAAGCAGTGATTAAAACATAACATGGATATTTTGAAGAATCAATGATGCCTAAAAATCCTTTTCCTCCCTATTTGATATGCAAATTAAGTAAAATCATCTTTAATTTCAATAACTAAATATTTAGTGTAGTTGCAGATAAAAACAAACTAGCTCCTTTTTTTCGACCACTATTCATACTGGAAGATATTTAAAGATATCATTCAATAGGGAAAACATCCTCTACAAATTCAAATCCAAAAAAGTGCTTAAGGAAGCGTCTTCATGTCAAAATTTGCACAAACATCAAGATTTCTAATGTAAACACCATGTTTTGATGCCATAAACAGATTCTGCATCGTTAAATTAGTCTAAATATGAAATTTAATGTTTTTAATTCCTTTATATACCAAGTTATAAAATCTTAAGTTTTGAGCAAATTTTTGGGATCATCTCGAAGTATAAAGTAGTTATGCTACCCAACTTTTAAATTTGAACACTACTTCATACGTAATTTTCAGAGATCCGAGAATTATTATTTTTACTTCGCAAGTGCAAATGATTTGAGAATTGCATTATTATATTAACTATGAAAGTGAAACCGATCCAAGAATCATCCAAGGTTTGTCAGCTGTTTTTAAACTTTTGGTTGGCCCCGAAATCTCACTGACCAAACGATCTGGTGGTTAAGGTGTTAGCCTCTGGACCGGAAGGTTTCTGGTTCTAATCAGGGTCAGGTCAGTGCCTGGTTGTAAGCATATGGTGTAGAGGTAGCTGGCATACCTTAAATCTGTTGTAGCCAAAATTCCTAAACATTGGGTTGGTGTGGAAGTTTGGAGAGCGGGTACCAGCTCGGGTGTTGCCTAGTCATCTGACCGTTATTCAAAATTATGTGGTACTGTCCTCGGATCTTCTTTAGGAGATTGATCCTGGACTGCCATCAATAGCCTGTTGTGTTACTCTAGTATGACGCTATTAAAAAATTACCATTACAGTCCCTTAAAATTGCAATGAAGATTTAATGTAGCACAAAAACTAATTATCGGAATGTGCTGAAATTTTGCAAGGTCATATAAAAGTTTTTCTGAATCGATTTCCATCAAAATATGATAAGTTCCAATTCATAATTTTTTCAAACATTAATTTAATAATTATTTCATATTAAACTATTTTTTAAATAAGATATTAGTTGGATTGTTTAACAGTAACATGGTACAAAATATAACAGCTATAGAAATATTATTTAGGAAGATATCCAAAAAGGTCTAAGAAACTAATTTAACATTAGGAGCTCCAATCTTTCTGTACTCGTAACTTCGAAATGGAAAGACGTAATGACATGAAATTTGGTATAGAAATTTAAATTTTAACGTAAATTTGTAAGGATGTCGAAATATTCCTATTGAATCCAATTGGAAATTATGAAGTTGATGTTCAATTTAATATTAAGGTGGCCCTAATCTTAGTTTCTGTCAAGTGCCATCTTTGAATTTTCTCTATTGTTAAAATTGCTCCAATGAAGTGGGGTGGTTTGTTATTTTCCCCACAACTATACATTATGGTATATTTTTGTTTTTTAAGCAAACGCCAAGGGGGAGTTAACTTATGAACATGTGTAAAACTAAACATAGAAGATTAATGCAAACTGAATTGTCATACTAATTTTGTGTATTTCGTTACAGAATTTTTCTGTGTTTATTTCTATTATACATACATAACTGGATATCAGCATTCAGAACTTGAATGTTTCTTCATCTTAGTAAAGAAAATTCTGGCATTAGATGTTATACTCCTTACTATAGTATTAATAAAAATTTAACTTTAAATTTTTTTTACCGAAATATTTTAATTCAATCCAGATTGTTTTACATCTAATATTCTGATTTAATTTTAGGCGGAATTTTTAGCTACTTTAAAAGTCTACTTGGTAGTCGGGAAATGCGCATCCTAATCCTAGGATTGGATGGTGCTGGCAAAACGACAATTTTATATCGTTTACAAGTTGGTGAAATTGTAACCACTATACCTAGTAAGTTAATGTTTTGTTGTCACCTTTAATGCATGCACTTCTGCTTTGACAATTACAAGTGAAAAGACTAGATAGTTTCTTTAGTTTTATTTTATTAACATGGGACAATTTTTGTCACCGATGCCAAATGGGAATGGCAGAAACTGATTTCTTTTCGCCAGACCACAATTTCATTTTAAGTGAATTTAGTACTTTTAACTTTGGTGACTTCCATTACTTAGGATTTCACTTTATGAATGAAAGCAAAACCAAGCCTTTTTTGTACTAACTATTTTTAATTTTGTTTCACTTTCATTTTAAAAGTATTTGATCTTGATCCAAGAAAAGGTTTTGACTGATACATTTAGTTTTTTATGTCCTAAACTGCATACTTTTAACAGGTTCTGTTATGTTGTATGAAATATGAAAGTATTTAAATTAATTGCATTTGGGATATGCCACCTAAACATTTGTCAATGAGTAAAGGTTGTTAGCTGTCAAGAGTGAAATACTGAAAAAAGACAAACTCTTAGAAATCGATGCTTTTGTTTTGCTTGACACCAAAGCAGCTTGGCTCACAGGCTGGATTTTTATAATTTCATTATTTCAAAACTAAACAAATATTGAAAAATGAGGCTTTGAAAGATATCCTTAATATTCAGAATTTAGTCTGTCACTTGTGTATTTTTAATGATCACAGTATTTATTTCTGTCGTAATCTGAAGCATTTAAAGATATAGTACAAAGTCCCAAATCCGGAATTGTCCAAAATCTGGACATTTTGCTAACCAGCGGGTTTTTTTCCCCTCGCTTTTTTACATTTTTCCAACAATTTTTTAAGAACAAGGAGTTAAACCTAGACTTAATTGATGAAACAACGCAGAATAACGGATGTGTTCAGAGTAAATACCACACAGAAAAATTATAAGATTTGCAAGAGTAAAAATGTGTTCAACTGTATTAAAAGGTTTTTCCTTTTCTAAAAGTTATTCCTATTTGTATATCTGCTATTTTACTATTGCAAACGCAAAATCAACGCGCAGGGAGTAGATTAGGGTTTTTTTTTTTCACAAAAAAAAAGCAAATAATCAGTAATGGCCGAGGTCTGGAGGATTCCGGATTTGGGACTTTGTACTGAATTAATTTATGAATAGTGTAGTGCATTCATTGCCACAAAAATGTTCAACAAGTCAATCTTAATTGCTTTTTAAATTGTTTTCTTGTCATTGACATCTAAACAAATCAAAATTAAATCGATACAATTATCACAGCAAATTCAAATAAAAATTATGCATAATTCATCAAGGAGTAAGAACAAGCGAAATGTTATGTCAATTCAAAGTAATGTGAACGTTATCAATATCAAATAATTTTCTCGGCAATGCATATTGATAAACATGCTTGTGTTCTTGCTAAATAGTTTCTGATAGGTGTGTGGTGTAGTTAGTTCATAATTATAAAGCTGCACACATACATTATCTTTACTTTTTTTAATCAATTGTTGTATTGAAATTGGATTTTTGTGAAGTAAAAAAAGAAGTGTTCACTTTAAGTTTTATGTGTTTCTTTTTTAAAAGGTAGAAGCATTTGTTAAATAGGTAATGATTTACTAATTCAATAAACTTTTCAGCTATTGGCTTCAATGTGGAACAAGTGACATACAAAAATTTGAAATTTCAAGTTTGGGACCTTGGAGGTCAAACAAGTATTAGGTAACTGATTCAATATTTAGGAGCTCTGCTTTTCATGCTTACTGTAACAAAATTAAAATGCTATTGTCTACTGTTTATATCAACCTAACTTTAAAATCATTACTTGCTCGATTATGATTATAAAACTGCAAAATTTGTTGTTTTCTGCATTGTCTAATAGTAAGTTTGTTGAGTCTTCAATTATTCAGTGAGGTTGTCGTGGCTTATGCATGCCAACCGCACTAGTTACCTTCCTTCAAGCTGTAGTCAGCGCCGTTCCTGTTCCTGTCAGGTGCATTCTTTTCTGGGTGTATTTCTCTCTTCTGTGCCAAACAAAACTTTCATTGTGTGCGTATTACTTGATAGTGTGGTGCAGCATGACCAAATATGGCCCATATGCCATAAAACCCCAAATCAATTATTCAGTATAACATATTAAAATATTCATTAAAATAGCTAATGCAAACCAAATATAGAATTTTTTGAGCTGTCAGTTCTGTATGCATGTTGTAAATAAACATGTCATGAATTAACTAGTGTTAACCTTCATGCCTTTAAGATAATGAAAGCTATTTTGTTTTGGTAATATTTGTGTTGTGTGTCACAAACTTCCTAATGTGACCAAATATGTTTTAAACAAAATATGAACTTTAACTGAAATGTTTTATGTTTGATTAATGTTATATACAATTTGTAATTTCAAATTGTTTTATTGCAGACCGTATTGGCGCTGTTATTATTCCAATACAGATGCTATAATTTATGTTGTTGATAGTGCAGATAAGGACCGCATCGGTGTTTCCAAGCATGAACTGGTGTCAATGCTTGAGGTTAGTACTTTGTAATTTTTCATTACTTAAAAACTTCAATCCTATTCAATATTGAAAACTTCTTTCGTCATTAGACTTTGATTGAACTAATATTCTTAAATACTTGGGAAAGTTTCTAATTCACCACTCTACAGGGTCTCATTTCTGAACTATGTATAGCTTGAAACATATCCATTTTAGCTTAACTAAAATAAAAATGCAGGTTTTTTTTAACATTCTTGCAATTTTTTTATACATATTAAACTAAAAGAAGGGGTTTATTTTAGGGTGCCTTGAACATTCTGAAAGTAATTAAGCACACTAATAAATTTGTTGTGTGAATGCTGTCTTCTGTAAAAGTGTTTTTAATATTATATTCAGCAATTGTTTTAAAAAATTTTGAAATTATCTGAATGTTTTCTCTTTTATGACAGGAAGATGAATTAAAGAAAGCAATTCTGGTGGTTTTAGCAAATAAACAAGATATTGAAGGTGCATTAACTGTTCCAGAAGTACACCTAGCGTTAGGATTAGATGCTTTAAAAAATAGAACCTTCCAAATTTTTAAAACTTCAGCTGTAAAAGGTGAAGGTTTAGAAGAAGCTATGGAATGGTGAGTGTTATGTTTCAAATGACATTTTTTTTATTACTTATTTCTCAAGAAAAAGGTTAACTTGATGGTGGTGCAGTTCAATAAGAATACAAATAATGTAATGCATTAATTATGTAAGGGTAATAATATATATTTTGTCTATATGAAGTTAAATTTCCATTCTAGAAAGAATGAACTATTAATTCAGTTTTAACTAGTTTTATTCCAATTTGTAATTTTACTTGCTTGTCCTAAATGTTCATCAGCACAAACTAATTAGCAACTAATGATTTCAATTAATTTTTTGCATACAAATTTTTCCGAAGTTCAATGTAGTCTCCTTTCCAAGATGGGGACCTTCTGAAACTACTTTTTGTTGAGGTTCTACTGTTGGAAGCCATTCTTCAATGTCATTTTTGGATCTCCAGGTGCTTCATGGCATTTGTCTAAATTTCTTCTATGTTCTAAATTCTGTTGCTTATCCTCTAGTGTCTGACAAAGTCAGACAAGATCCATAAGTCTGTTGACTGGCAAGAAGTCGAGCGTAATAAGTGGATCGCGACAGATGTCCTCCACCCATGCAATCATTAGATGATCTGCAGAGGCCTGATGGTTGAGGCACTTGGTGCAGGTGGCGAAGACCTTCCTGCCCTCAATAAATGAGAGGCACTTGATGTGACCACTAGCAAGTCTACAAAGAGCAGTCTTGGAGCCTCTGTCATACTGGAGGTCTAGGGTCAATTCCTACTTTTTCTAAAATCTTATCCCTTTAAATGTCATTTTAAATTTGGGAATGATTCAAAAGTGGCATTCAACCATTCTGAGGAATAGCGGCTGCTAAATTTGTGTATGGCCATATTTTGTTTCGAAATTCTGAATCGGCAGTGATACATAATGTTTTTAGGGTGTAAAATAATTCACAAATGCTATTGAAATCTTCAGAAACTTCCAAGAAAGTTGGTCTGAAAATTTTCAAAGGTTTTGCCATTTGTTAGTATCCTGGAGGCACTACCTAGTTATGGCCCTGGCTTAGTAATTTTATTGCATAATGAAAACTGCCACTTGGCTGTTGTAAATGTTTCCAATTGCTGACTTCTAGAACTAAAGTTTTCCTTCTTGTCATATTTAGCTGAGGTAAAATCCCAGTCTGCATAAATGTTCATAGAGGTTCTGGTCTTACTAGCCCAAGTGTAGCAAAAAATGACTTACATATTTAAAAAAACTAAATTTTAGAAGCTAATTTAATTAAATAAAAGTGGATTTCCTTAGTAATCAGCTGATATTATCCCTTAAAAGTGGAACCTAAACTGCCATTTTTACTGTAAGATTCAGTTATTTTGAAGTATGTATATGATTTTAAAAACAAAGCCCTTATAATGCAATAGTTCTAACTTTATATTCTTTTCCCTCAGGTTGTCCAATATGCTAACAAGTAACAAGTGAAGTTTAGAACAAATTATGTAAGAACTGTTAGAATTCCGAAGCACTTCTTGCTTATTGTAAAAATGGACATATTACTTCATGCTCTTCTGACAGCTGTGGAACTACTGTATATTCCTCCATGGCTTCCAATATTTTTTACTTTTTTCATTCACAAATTTTCTTGTATAAAAGCTAAAAACTCTTCATGTAAATATCTAGTCACTCAAAAATATCAAAAAATTTCATCTACTGGCTGTTCCCATTGTCATTTTCTGAACTTTTATTGAACAATTTAACATGGAAATCATTGTTTGTTTTATTTGCAAGTGCTATTTTCTTACAATAATTTTGTTTTAATTATAAAAATTAGTTGACAGTAATTGCTTAGAAATGAAGATCATTACTTATAGCTGTGGTGAATGACTATTAATAAGAGCTGTTTTAGTTAAAAGCACTTAGTATGATGTGCTATGTAGACTATTTATGATAACAATCCATGTATAATACCTTGAGTTATTTAACAGTAGCCTATATTTTTTCAATGTCAGTTGCAAATTTTCATAAATGACTTGAAAAATACCTTTTAGTATATTCAAACTTTTCATTGTTTCTTTTCATCGTTTTTCATTAAGTATTTTTGTTTTCGTCGTAGAAACGTTTTTTGTCCAACTTCTAGTGTGCATAATCAGCTCTTCAATATCAAAATCAACGTTAGTTGATGTGTCAATGCTTTAGTCTTACATTTCATAACTTGATTCTTAAGTCCTAATTTATTATTTCTGTATGGAATAAGAAACTGATATTCTGAGAATGTTTGAAAAGGTGTTGATAAACTAAGGATTACACAGAAGCAAGATAATTTACTGTTGAGGTGAAGAATCTTAAATTTATGAATTAGCTTTGACTTGTTGATAAGGACTTGAGAATATATTTATTCTAATTCGTTTATGAGTTTCTTATTATTTCAGCAACCTTTTTGGTTATGTATCTAGAGGGGTTGATCAATTCATGCTGCCTGGGTTGAAGCAATGACCGATGTAATATCAATACTTAAAATATGGTAGATTATCTATTTGAAAACATGTTTATTTCAATATCTTAAAACTTTTATTTATTAGCATTTTAACTGCCTTTTGTTTACTAGTTGGAACATGGGACAGAAATATAGATATCAAACAAGCTTGCCTTATTTGCAGTGTAAGCAACAATCTTTTGACATCTATACACCAGTTTCAGAACATTCCCAACTTTTTTTGTCTTTACTTATTTTTTCTATAGTATTTTAACACATTGTGATTCACTGGTAATTTAGGCTGAAGGCTCCAACAGTTTGGATAAAAATAAAACTAGCTTAAAATTTAGGCTCGTTACATTAAACGTAATTGCAATTCCCCCGTTAGTGCCCCTGGTACAATAAAAGCCTCTTATGCAACTCTGAAATTAAATATTTTATTTGACTCTTGCTTTCAAGTATTTTTTCTGCACGGAAATTAATGTTAGAAGATATAATTTAATTCTATAAATGTGTGCTTGAAACTAGAAAAATGAAAGTAAAAGTACAAAAATGTTAATGTAAAGAAGCTTGATATTTTAATCTGTTTCCAAAAATTTAAAAATTAGATGCCTATTACTATTATAAAAGTTTATTTTTTCCTTTTTCATAGTTCATCTTTATACACGTAAATTTTTCATGATAAAATGTCTCATAATTATTAAGATTGATATTACAGATTTGTATTAATTAATGCTCTTGAAAAGATTAAACACTAAGCTATTGTGCTGTTATATTGACAATGCTCACCAAGTTAAAAAGGATTCTGAAATATAAAATATATTTTTAATATAAATATAAAACCTCAAACAGAATCTTATCTATTTTTGCAGCAAAGATTAATCCTTGTGTTCATATGTGTATTTATATAACATTGTTGCTGGAGTATTCAAATCATTCATATCTGTGTTGTGATATTTCATATGGTTTATTTATAAATGAACAATTATATTTTTGTAACAATATTTTATGTTCATTTGTCGGCATTTTACAACTGATAACTAATACCTGCATTTTTATATACTGGTCATTTTTGGTAAAAATGTTAAAAGCTGAGCTGACATTTTGTACAGAATGATTTTGTTCAAATAAAATATAACAATGATTTCCTTGAAATTGGATTGAACTTTAAAACATTCTACATTTCATGTTTCAATGGGTATAACTTGTTTAAATGAAGGTTACTATCAGGTTGTGTGAACCCTGGCTTTTGATATGATCAAGCTTTTCAGTCACTGATAAAATTATAATTCTGCCCAATGAAGTATTTTAACAGAAAACAGTTTGGTAAAATTGTAAATCATAATAATATATATGAATAGGTAAATCATTGATTTATCTGGAAAATAAAAACAAAAATTGAATTTAATATGAATGTTTTCTTCAACTTTTTCATTTTTGTTGCTTCTGCTACAGATTCTAATAAAAATGAACACTTGGTCAAATAAAAATTATTGATATCACGATACATATCAGAAAATCCCATTCAAATGATATGTACTTATATTCCTAAAATTTCATAATTCACATATTCAGATTAGGAAACCTATATTGCATATAAAGATGTCACTTACAGTATTTGACTTTGAGATTTTTTACTAACAACAGCTTTGCATCTTTATATGCAAGTCTATTTCAAACGACCCCGGACTGTAGTCAATAGCCCGTTGTGTTTCACCAGTATGACGTTAGTTAAAATATCAAATACGTGAAAAATGATATCTTTAGTTTGGATACATTTGGACAGTAATTCAAAATGGATTCGTTCGATTGTTTTTTGGCAATAATTTTTCATTCAATTTCCCTGGAATTTTTGTTTCTTTAATTTCATAACTTTCCACTCTCTCTGTTAATATGAGCTTGAGTCAATTATCTACCATGCAGCTATAAACTTTATTTCACTAAAAATAGAAAGTGTACAGTATAACATTGCTTTTCAACATTTTGACAGCCATGCAAACACTACCAGTAGTTGATGAAACAAGGAACACTAAATTTCCCTGATTTTCCTAGGTAAATTGATGACCCTTTAATATTTGAGTAGGCTGAACTGGTGAGTTACAAGGATCAACATGCAGCTCCATGTCATCTGTTGTGGATAGGCATTCAGCTCTTATGAAATACTTATGAGTTTCTGTAGTTTTCAATCTCCTCAACTGCAAGTGCCTGAGCATGCTCACAGCATTAGCAACCTAGAAGTCGTAGACAGTCCAAGTTCAATTTCTCCCTGGGTATATTCTGAGTTAGTGAAAACATTCCTTGTGTGCATATGCCCATTTACATGATATTTTGTGTTCCATGGCCAAATATTGCCTTTGCCATTACAAATCCCTTTGTAACAAAACACTTCCCATATTGTGGAATTACTTGACATTGTCTTGTGTTTGGCCCTTTTGCCATAAAACCAATCAATTTTGTGCTCAGTCTTCAATACGTTTCACCTTTTTAGATGTCCCTGAATGCTGCTCATTGATTCAAACAGGAAGCAGAGCAGCCTTGATAACTAACAGTAATGACAATTAAAATTATCATTTTCATTGGCCTGTATGAACTTGAAAATTTGAACAACCGTTCAGACAAATATAGCTATTGGCATAAGAATGATATTGTCGATGGAAACCTAATGTAACTGCACCATGAGTAATTTACTCACCCTTGTACTGTTATGGATATTGCTTGTATAAAATGGCACTTTAAATATCTTAGTCGAACATTAAATCATAAAGTGTGTGCAAACAAAATAATTCAAAGTGGAAATGAATGTATGCTGTATAAAGCAATAATGAAATAAGTTGAACAATTCTATCAACTGATTGGTTTGAAGTACATTTTACTAAAATGTGTTTAGATCCCTTACTAAATTTTTCTCGTGGATGTTGAATCTTCTATACTTTCAGGCAGTCATGTCTGTACTCCATCTTCCTTGTTTCTCTTAAAACAAACCCACTAACTCAATATGTGTAATTTACACTAATGACAATTTGCAAAATCAAAAAACTATTGAGATTCATTCTCAATTGTTTTTAGTTGTATAAAATTGTCAATTTCGTTTTTATTGGATATCCTTGCATCTGGAATTATTTATCAGTATTTGCATGCTTTGATAGACTTGCAAATATAATTCCGTATGCTCTATTATACGGAGGTGGTTTGAACAGTGTTAGTTGATCTATCTACACCTGACATTTATATAGCAAAGTTTCGTTTTGCTATTAAAAATTCAACATATAAAATTGAAATTATTATATCGTGATTACTGTGGGCCACCACATCAAATTCTTTCATACACTGCTGGCCACCGTAAATGCAACACCCTGAAGGAAGCATGCAAATAATATGAAATTTACAACATGCATTAGCGGAGGTGAGATATGCAAATGATTAGAATTTCAGCGCAGACGCACATCACGCGCGCCCGTGGCGCCACTTTAAAGCGCTATTTAAGGCTTCGAGATTTCAAGTACGGCAATTGTGGTTTTTTCAAAAAAAAACGATCAATTATGCCTTGTAGAAAACAGCGATCATCTTTTGATCAAGTATCCGAGTTCGACAGAGGAAGGATAGTGGCCTACCGAGATTGTGGATTATCTTTCAGGATAGTCGTGTTGGAAGAAACCAAACAACTGTAATGCGGATATGTGATCGTTGGATCCAGGAGGGTACGACGGACCGACGTGTTCGATCGCATCCACCTCAGTGCACCACTTCACGTGATGACAGGCTTATTGTGCGTATGGCAGTGACGGATCGCTCAGCCACATCACGAACCATAGCACAGCACATTCAATCTGTAACGCATCATCCAGTGTCTGCGCGTACCATTCGACGCCGTTTACAGCAGAGTGGTCTGTCCGCAAGACGTCCATTGCTTCGTCTACCCTTGACGCAGAACCACAGACGTCTCTGCAGCCAATGGTGCGATGAAAGAAAGATGTGGACGGCAGAATGGAATTAAATTGTCTTTACTGACGAGTCACGCTTTTGTCTGCAACACCACGATGGTCGTATTCGAGTCTGGAGACACCGTGGAGAGAGGATGCTGAACAGCTGCGTTATGCAACGCCACACTGGTCCTGCATCGGGTATTATGGTATAGGGCGGTATTGGATATCCCTCTCACACTCCTCTAGTACGCATTGCCGGTATTTAAAACAGCCAGGCTACATCTCCGAGGTGTTGGAGCCAGTTGTCCTTCCTTACCTTCAGGGTTTGCCCACAGCCATATTTCGACAGGATAATACGCGACTACACGTGGCACGCATTGTCCGAGGGTTCTTCGTCAATTGCCAGATTGAATTGCTTCCCTGGCCAGCTCGCTCTCCGGATCTTTCGCTGATAGAAAACATGTGGTCCATGGTTGCTCAACGATTGACCCAGATTACATCCCTAGCTTCCACACCAGATCAACTTTGGCAACGTGTGGAAGCTGCTTGGTCTGCTGTACCCCAAGAACACATCCAAAAAGTCTCTTTGAATCAATGCCAAGGCGTGTGGCAGCAGTGACCTCCAACAATGGCGGCTACTCTGGCTACTGATTTTGGCAGGAACCACACTTCACAGAAGTCTATAAATTTAATCATTTGATACTTGGTCGACATGTTATCTACAAAATAAATTTTGTTGTGATATCTCTTGTCTTTCTTGGTGTTGCAATTTGGGTGGCCTGCTGTGTATTTCATGCAAATTCTCATTGCATTTATCTTTTAATCTAGATTTTCTAAGTCTAAAGGCATACAAGTATTCTCACATCTGATATTTTGATGTCAGTAAGGTCTCTAAATGGCCTCATCGTCCATTGAAAACTAATGAGGAAAGTTTAATGTAGCGCAAAAACTAACTATCGAAACGTGCTGAAATTTTGCATGGCCATATTAGAAATTCTTTTGAATCGATTTCCATCAAAATATAATAAGTTTTCAATTCATAATTTTTTCAAATATTAGTTTAATACTTATTATTGCATACTAAAAACTATTTATAAAATAAAATTGTAAGTTAATTTTGTTTGGGTTCTTTAACAGTAACATGGTTCAAAAGATAAGACCTGTAGAAATAATATTTAGGAAGATATCCTAAAGAGGTCTAAGAAACTAATTTTATATTAGGAGCTCCAATCTTTCTGTACTAATACCTTCGAAACGGTAAAACTTAATGACATGAAATTTGGTATCTGAAAATAACTTTTGGTATACAGGGTCCGCTATAAATTTGTTAAAATTTAAAAATTCATAAAAAAAAAGAACCAATTGGTATTTTTAAATAGAGTTTTTATACTGATAGCATTACTTCAAGATGCGATTTATTTTAGCCACATAAAAATTTAGTTCCAAAACTTGCCAATAGAGGGCGCTACATACAGTTGAAAGGCAATGAAAAAAGTACTTGCGTCAATTTTCATTTATTACAACAGCAAATGTTCGATATGGCCTCCACCACAAGGCAGAGCACAATTGAGACGAGTGACAACATTCGTTACAGCAGAGTACAGTATGTCCGGATGTATGGAATGCACTTTACGCCGAATGGCATCTTTCAACTCCACCAAACTTTCCTCATTATTGCGATTTTAGAGGACAACCAAAACTAATGAACGTTGACAAACTACGGATAGTAAATTCTCGGATCGTTTGAACTTGCACAGTTAATATAATAATCTAATTCTCAAATCGCTTGCACTTGTAATAAATGCAATAATTCTCGGATCGCTGAAAAATACGTTTGAAAAAGTGTTCAAATTTGAAATTCGGGTAGCTATAACTACAATTGAACTCGTTCTACAAGTAGCAATTTTCTATTTCAAGATGATCCCTGAAATTTGCACAAACTGTAAGATTAAATATATCGGGATATAAAGATAGAAAGTCATGAAATTTCATACACTCATTGCCAAAAGTTAAGCACGGAGAGGAAAATGTTAATTTTCCAGAAACCAGTCTGAATTTGAGAGGCTACAATTTGCTAATGGTAATGGTAATTTTACTTAACGTCGTACCAGAGCAACACAACGGGCTATTGACGACGGTCCGGGAACAGTCCCTTAAGGGAAAGATCCCAGAACAACACCTCGTAATTTTGAACCACGGTCAGATGACGAAGCAACACCTGAGCTGGCACCCCACTCTCCAAACTTCCACGCCAACCCAACGTGAGGACTTTCGGCCATGACAGATTTAAGGTGCACCAGCCGCCTCTATACCATACGCTTACAAACATCCAATCCCGGACCCTGATTCGAACTAGGAACCTTCCGATCTAGAGGCTAACTATACCGGTTGGTCGGCTAAAATTTGGTAAAGAGGTATAGAAGTATGCAAATGATGTATTGTAACCGCCAATCACAGTTTCGTGTAGAGAAATATGCAAAAAGATCAGTCGTATAAGAAGCCAGCATTGTGAAGGGTTAGAGGAGTTGCATGTAAGTGCTGATAAAAGTGTTTAGAACTTTCGTACGATTAATTTTGAAGACAGGCGTGTTTCTATGGCTTCCGGAAGACGAATGGCAGATAGTGAGCGTTGGCGTTCTGTGGGACGCCTTTGAAGCAGGGCAATCAATCACTGATGTTGCTCTTTTCTTCGGCGTACATCATTCCGTCATTTCACTATTATGGAAACAATTACAAACAAGTCAAACAGTTGTCCGAGACCTGTGGCTGGCCGCCCAAGGGTTAGGAGGACCCCCGCGGAAGATCGATATATTGCTGCTGTAGCGAAGCGGAATCCAAGAGCGACCTCCACAAGGGTGACATCTATGGTTGCAGAGTACATTGGTAAGACGATATCTGCCACTGCTGTGCGCCGTAAGCCACGCATGAATGAAATGTACACCCGGGTGCCACAAGTTTGTGTTCCTATATCCTTCCAATCCAAGGGTGCACGAATAAAATGGTGTCGGCAACATGTGATTTGGACTGTGTCTCATTGGGCTAACGTTATGTTCACGGATGAGTCGAAATTTGCCCTGGAGCCAGATGACAAACGTCTAAGGGTCTGGAGAGAACAAGGCACACGCAATCGGTCCCAGAACATCATCGAGCATCACTCATTCCGAGGTGGAAACGTCATGGTGTAGATCGGGATTTCGTTGGGATATCGCACCGACCTGCACATCTATAGAAAGGATTCTGTGACGGCTGTCCGGTATCGGGATGAAGTCATAGAACCCACTGTGAGATTGTACGCTGAAGCAGTTGGTCCTTCTTTCGTTTTAATGGATGATAATGCGCTCCCCCGTAGAGCTGTCATCGTCGACGACTACCTGGAGAGTGAGGGAATTGAGCGTATGGTTTGGAAGGCGTAATCGCCCGACCTTAAACCCATTGAAAATCTTTGGGATGCCCTCGGCCGTGCTTTGTCTGCACTTTTCCCACCCCAGCTACTCTTACAGAGTTGCAAACTGCTCTACAGGAGGAATGGCGATTACTTGACTCTAGTGTGGTTGATCACCTCATGGAAAGCATGGTCACACACTGTAAACTTTGTATGAGGATGAGGGGTGATCACATACACTATTAATGTCGGTTTTGTTTATTTTTTTGGATTTAAACATAATTTCATTAATGACTCAAATATGACTTCATATAATAATTTATGAAAATTCAATATTGTTTTCATCTTTGTATTTAATTCTTTGTTTTGTTTCATGCATAAACCTATTTGCTACTTTCCTGCCGCATTTCGGGGCAATTAAAGCTGTACTTGTCATTTTTTTCGCACTTTAACTTTCTTGACTAATTTTTAGCAGTGAGTGTATTTAGACTTATTTAACGATACAAAACATCAATATACACTCGTGTCCATAAATTAAGGATAATTCAGAATCACACCGAAATCGAACTCTATAGTAAAAATTTCACCTGTAGAATTATCGCACACATCTTCAAGAATAATATTCAAATTACAGGAAACTATCAGATGACGCCGATAGTACGTCACAAGGACGAGAGTGTAAGAGAGGTGTATATAAGGAATGGTAGTAAAGAAGTAAAATTGTTCACAAGCGTTTTGTAAGCCGTTTAGTGCCACAACTGAATAGTTATGTCACAGAGGTCGCATGTCGATGATTTTTTTACGTGGTAGAATTATCGGCCGCCTGGAATGTGGGAGTACTCAGACGGAAGTTTCAGTGGAACTTGAAATCGCCCAAAGTGTCATCTCTAGGCTTTGGCAACGATTCCAAAATGATGGAAATGTCAATAGACGTTATAGTACAGATCACCTCCGAGTTACAACGCCGAATGACGACCGGTATTTGGCAGTAACTGCAAAAAGAAGCAGACGGAGCACAGCATCCGACCTTTCTCGTCAGCTGTCTTCAGCCACGGGTACGACAGTTTCAAGGCAAAACGTTTACAAACGTTTGGGACATGTTGGTCTATATGCTCGCAGGCCTGTCAGATGTGTTCCGCTCACGGCAACTCAGTGTCTCCAACGGTTAGCCTGGAGTAGAGAACATACGATGTGGACGGACATCATCACAGTGGGATTGAGTCATGTTTTCCGAAGAGTCCAGGTTTAGCTTGCAGTCTGATTCACTGATTCACAACGGACGTTCATATGGAGAACGCAGGGTACCCGCTACCACCAAGACAACATTATTGAACGACACCGTTACGGTGGTGCAGGATTGCTCGTTTGGGGCGGAAATATAATGGGCTCCAGAACAGATCTACATGTTCAAATCGGAACCATGAGAGGCTAAATTTATCGGGACATCATTCTGCAACAACATGTACGTTTGTTTAGGGGTGCCATGGGCGCAGAATTTGTGTTTATGGATGACAACGCCCGTCCTCACCGTGCAAACATTGTAAACGAATGCCTTGAATCTGAGGATATCACCTGTATGAAATGGCCAGCATTCTCACCTGACTTGAATCTGATAGAGCATGTGTGGGACATGCTTGGCCGACGAGTTGCAGCCCGTCAACCATCACCTCCTACATGTGTACCGGGACTTTGGAGAGCATTGCTTGCTGAGTGGAGTGATCTTCCCCAATATCAGCTCGATAATTTGATTCTCAGCATGCCTAGGCGTCGTACGGACTGTATTTCATCGTCTGGGAGACATACAATGTATTAACCATCATACTAACCATGTCATGTTAAGTTTTTGTAAGGTCGATATTTTTTGTAATTGCTAAAGTGAGCAAAAATCGTAGTTTTTATGAATGGTATCATACATAAACCTTCTTTTTTGTTCTTTATATTTTGTTTAATGAATAGGCTTTATGAATAAGTCACGTTTGTTTTGTTTCTGAACCTTTATTTGCTGGAGCTGCATTATCCTTAATTTATGGACATGAGTGTATTTGAGTTGACGTATATTTGAATTTGCAGTGGACGTTATTCTATATCGAATGATATCTTTGAATTTGCTCTAGTATGAATAGTACTCGAAATAAAGGAAGTGCTTCATATTGAAATGTGTTTCTTTGTACATTTTTCCAAAATTATGAGTTTGATAAGATCTTCACCTGACACTTAGTTAAATAACTATTCTAAATCTAATAATGATAATAAAAAAAAAAGTGGTAAAAAAAAGATAATTAATGACTGCAACAAAATAATTGTTTGTAATTTTTATACGTATACTACTGTTATTTTTTATACTTATATTGCTGCTACTATACATTGCTGTAATTTAGATAATTGTTTTATGAATAGATATATTTGGAAATTATTAGTTCAGTTTTTATTAAATAAACAAGTATCTAATACTATTTCACGATGAAATTGGTCTTTATGAATAAATATTTTCGTGAAATAATTTTATTATTCATATGAATGCTGATGAATGAATACATATGATGTGAACATAAATATTATACTCTTATAAATCGTTCTTCACTAATTTTTAATCTCATTCATTTTTAATTTCACTAATTTTTAATCTCATTCATTTTTAATTTCACTAATTTTTAATCTCATTCATTTTTAATTTCACTAATTTTTAATTATTGAACTTTTTCAGGATTCAAGTTTTTTCAATAAATACTTGAATTTCATATTTTCGGAATTGCTGAGATATTAGCCATCTCTAATTTAATAATTGGTGTCACTTTAAGAAGTACTATTTTTGGGTTACATTAGGGCTTTTGGTATAAATAAGTATTTTTTTGTTAAATAATTTGTATTGAAGGATGAATTTAGCTTCTACTGATCACATTTTTCAGGATAAGAGTAATCCTTATCCTATGGTTTTATGATGGATGTGATTTAATTACAACTTAAAAAATACTTAACCCAATAGTTTTTCGAATTTTGAAATGTTTGCGTGGTAAAAAAATCTTTATACTGCTTCATTTCAATCGTAAGTACTATTTTTGCAAAACATCGTGAATAAACAAGTTTTTTACTTGTTCATGTTTTCATACAATATGTAGGAACCTTAATTATCGAATTTAATCCGTAATACAAGAAAATTCCGTGCTGTTTAGTAAATATCCCATAAAGAATAAAAAGGTTTTCAAGTTCCGAAAGTTCACACATCCCATACAACTCCGTGCGAAGAAATTCATCGCCTACGCAAGCAAAATCTGGGGATCTACAAATAACACCCTTGAAATCTACCACCCTCAGAAACACCGCCAAAGCCAGATGGTTTCATCGAAATACCGAAATAAGACACGATCTTAAAACCCACATAGCAAATCCTCTGCAACATAGATAACGAATCCATACAACAGATCCCCATTAATAACGAAAAACTCCCGTTTCTGCCTTCTATTCTGTTCAAGGATCCAAGTGTCCTTTAAAGTTCGAAAATGGATTATTTTTAAATTATGCGTGTAGAATCTATACTGGAATTAAAACTGAATACAAAACATTTACTATCAAAATACGAGTACATGGCACAAGCCGTTGAACTATTCGCTTGGTAATCATCTAAAAGCTATCGCTTTCTTTTTTATTAGTATTCTATTTTCTGTCAAAGAAGTTACAACTTTTTTTTTCGCAAACATTGCAAGTAAATAGTGATACTTTTAACACATGCTCACTGCTCACTATGGATGAGTGACGTCATAGATCTCGGAAAGAGAAACCAACGAATCAGCGGGCTTAAAATTTCCCCATGTCTTCTATTTCAGGTAAAGGTTGGTAATATGCCACCGGTCTAGCCACGCAGTGGCTAGTCTCTACTATTTTAAAGAAAGTGTCTGTTTGTCTGTCTGTTTTTTTCGCGGCGTAAAATCCTGACGATTCTATGGCACTTACAGCAACGAAATTTGGCACACAGGTAGTCCAAATTTTTTGCAATTTTTGGGTCGCGGCGAAATTTTAAAATTCAATCTAGAAGATTTTAAAATGAATTTAATAGTTTTATTCTCTACGTGGCTTCTTCAAACGCGTTTCGTCCGGACAAAAGAAGAAACCCCATAAAATGAACTTTTTCTCCACCACGTGACCTTTTTTAATATTTTCGTAAGAGATTGTGACGTCACGTAAACTTTCTCTTTCCAAAAAAAAAAAAAAAACCAGATTGCATATTCTGCCCTTTGCGTTAAAAAAAAGAAACAGATGACATTCCCTGTCCCCTTTTCGTCGAATGAGAGCAAGAAATAAAAAACAAGTTTTTTCGTAAAATAGGAATTGGGGGGGGGGCTAAAGATAGATTAAAAATTTCAACGGATTTGAAATCTGCGGAAAATTTTACTTCGGGTTGACAACTAAAAATATGATTTTCTTTAAATAAATAATTTTTAAATGAATTTAATAGTTTTATTTTCCATCGGTTTTTCACCTCGTTACTACCAGAGAGAGAAGAAACGCCGTAAATGACCTTGCCACGTCAGCCGTTCCTCCGACAGAACACGGAGGAAATTATTTATTTCGTTATCGCTTTTGCCGCGAACAACTGCGAACTAGACTAATTATTTTGCTGACTGTAGGTGGCGGCACTGCTGCGAAAACTAACCTTTGGTTTTGAACTCCCTTTTGGCGGCAGATTGTGTTATGTCACGAGAACTGATGCTTGCCAACATGATAATGCTTAAACATGTACATATTCTTGTGTAAATATTTAATGATAGCAATAAATGTTTTAAGTTTGTAAATATAAAAAGGCCTTTTGCTTTCATTGCTAATTTGTGAGTATAGATTGCTGTAAAGTATAAAACAGAAGTTATTCTCATTCAACGACCCGGGTTAAAGTAGAAGTTGAAGCAAGACAAGTGAAAAAGAAGGTAAGGTAGATTAATTGCCTTTCCTAATAAGTATTGTTTTCAACATTAAAATGGCATCCCTGCCGGGATAGTTGAATTTATAACTGTATAAATTGATCAGAATTAGTTGTGAATCTGAAATCGAAAGTAACGTTAAATACTTTACAGTAAATAATTAGCAGTTGAAACGTGCAATAACGATGGCCAATGAGCAAACACAAGCTTTGATAAATGCTTTTAAGAAAAAGCGAACTGTTTTGAGATCATCCGTTAGTAAATTTCTTACTAGATTAGATGATGAAATTAATAAATCAGAAACGGATGAGAATGATATTGAGTTATTATTAGAACAGTTGCATAATAAATTCGAAGCTCTCAAATTAGTTGATAGTGATTTAGAAAAGGTTTTAAGTATAGATTATCTTGAAAAAGAAATTGAATCTGCCGAAGAACATAGTGAAAGAGTAATCACTTGTAAATTTAGAGCAAAGAAGTGTCTACAAAAATTGACTTTAGTTCGTGATGTTTCACTTTCACAATCATCGTATGTTCATAGTGATGAAGTGAGCGTTAAACAACGACAATCGATAAATGTTAAATTGCCTAAAATAATTATTCCGAAATTCTCTGGCAATGTAAGCCAATGGCTTACTTTTTGGAATTCATTTGAGACAGCAATTCACAAAACTGAACACTTAGATCAAGTGGACAAATTCAATTATTTGAAAGCACTTATAGCTGGAACAGCTCTAAATACTGTTGAAGAATTTGCTATTTCAGCAGAAAATTATGTGAAAGCTGTTGATGTTTTGAAAGATCGTTTTGCCCGAAAAGACATTTTGATAAACACTCATATGAGTAATTTGATGCATATGTCCCCTCTTAAGCGTACTAATGATGTTAAAGGTTTTCGAATACTTTTCGACAACTGTCAAACCCAAATAAGAAGCTCAGAAACCTTAGGTGTTTCAACGCAAACGTTTGAAAATTTAATGTGCCCTACGATTCTGAGATTACTCCCACATGATTTGGTTTTCGCATTTAACAAAGAATATGATTGCGGAGAATATACCATTAACAATTTAATAGAATTTTTGGGTAAGCATTTAAATGCTTTGGAAAGAGCTGACGCTAGCATTTCCGAATCATTTCGTAATCAAATTTTCCAATGATATTGAGTAGAAGAAATTAACTTTCCCCCTACCTCACCGCCGACACACTGACGAGGTGTTTCATCGTAGACATAATGCGGAAAGTAAAGAAAAAACTAAATTCGAAAATAATAAAGGTTTTTCATCTACAGTTACAGAGCTTTTGAGCTCGGAAATAAATACTGAAAAGAAGAATTCTGCGATGTGTGTTTTTTGTAATGAATCAACACATAATCCAAACCAATGCGTATATGCCTCTAATTTATCTTTCAATGAGAAAAGAGATATTTTAATTAAACGGGGAGGTTGTTTTAAGTGCCTGAAATTAGGTCATGTATCTCGGTTTTGTAAAGTTAAGATTATTTGTTCTATGTGTGGAAAAAGACATTTATCTATAATGTGTTATTCTAAAACTTATTCCGACAGAAATGAAACTGAAAATGATAAATCAATTAAAAATAAAGACTTGGCAAATAGTTCTTGCTCTAAGGAAGTGTATTTACAAACATTAATTGTATGCGTTTCAAAAAATGATAGCAACCATTTTGTGAGGGTTATCTATGATACTGGAAATCAACGATCATATATAACTAAATTTCTTGCAGAAAAAATGAAATTATAATGCTTAGGGGAAGAAACTGTTACTCATGGACTCTGGCGGGATAGAAAGAAAGGATAAACATAAACGATATTCTATTGAATTATGTAACATAAATAAAAATTTCACTTGTATATTAGAAGTTATGGATCAAAAAAGGATTTGTGCTTCCATTCCTAAATTGGAAAATAATGATATCATAAATAAATTAAAATTATCGGGAATACTTTTGAGTGATGTTTCCGTTAATGAAGAAGTTTGTTCATACGAAAAGGATCCAAACGAAATTCATATTTTGATCGGAGCTGACCTTTGTGGGAAATTATTTACTGGGGAAATCAAAGATTTATCAACGGATCTTATAGCGATGAATATATGTCTAGGATGGACGATTATGGGGAAAACTCAAGAAACGGAAACGAGTTCTTTAAATACTCTATTAACGTTACACGCTAATGATTCTAGTATAGCTAATTTATGGAAACTTGACACTCTTGGAATTACTGATCCGGGTGAAAAGGTCACAAGAAAAGAACTTGAAGATGCTGCAAAGGAACATTTTCTCCGTACAGTTATGAGAAACGAAGAAGGTAGGTATATTGTCAGCTTGCCATGGATCAAAGATCATCCAACTTTACAAGATGGTCGGAAGATAGCCTAGAAACGTCTAAGTAGATGTGTCCAAACATTAGAAAGAAAAGGGAGGTTGAATGATTATGAAGATGTCTTTAGAGACTGGAAGAATGAAGATATTATTGAAGACATTTCCTTGAACCAGAAATCTGAAACAGAGGAATATTTTTTACCTCATCATCCCGTTTTCAAGACAAATTCGACGACTAGTGTTAGACCAGTGTTTGATGGCTCAGTGAAAGAGAAGAATGCTCCTTCTATTAATGATTGTCGTGAGAAAGAACCAAATATTATCGAACTTCTTCCATCAATAATGAATAGATTTCGCTTTGGGAAGTTCGGAGTAATATCAGATATCAAAAAGGCTTTTTTTCAGATTAAAGTTCAAGACAACGATAGACGATATTTGAAGTTTTTATGGTGGGAAAATGGACAGAAAAGTAAACCTAAAATATATCAACATAAGAGAGTTGTCTTTGGAATCACTTCCAGTCCGTTCTTATTGGGAGCCACTTTGGAATTACATTTGAAAAATGCTCCACCACAGCTGCAAGCAACAGCTCAAACGCTATTGAAATCATTCTACGTTGACAATTGCGTCTGTAGTGTCAACACGGAAACAGAAATCGAAGAATTTATCACAGAAGCTCGCACCATATTAAGCACGGCAAAATTCGATCTTCGAGGGTGGGAGCATACTCTGACCAACTCTTCAGTAGAAATTCCTGAATCTACTAAAACCGTTCCAGTTTTGGGATTAAATTGGAAATTGAAGACGGATACTTTAGCCTTAGACTTGAAGGAGTTTCCGAAAGAAGACAAGCTACCCACAACAAAAAGAAAAATATCTGCTGTCCACCGCATATTTGACCCTGTTGACTTTTCGTGTCCTGTAACCTTAGGACCTAAAATTTTGCTGCAAGATTGTTGAAAAGCAGGAATCACTTGGGACGCTGAACTACCAATTTTGATGTCTACAAATTTTGATAAATGGAAACATGAATTAAATAACTTGAAAGAATTAGAAATTACTCGATGTTTGTTTAAAGACTCTTCATTAGATTCTGCATTATCTGTGCATGTATTTTGCGATGCCAGTAAGTCGGCCTATGCGACTTGCATATTTCTACGAACTGAAAGTGAGAGAAGAATAGAGTGCGAATTGATACAAGCTAGAAGCAGAGTTTCTCCATTAAAGCCGATTTCCATCCCACGATTGGAACTTTTAGCCTGTCTGATAGGAGCCAGATTGGCTAGTGCTACTAAAGGTGATTTGGGTCTCGAAGATGTCCCGACCTATTACTGGTCAGACTCAGTAGATGCTCTTTACTGGATCACGAAAGAAGAAAATTGGGCTACGTTTGTTCACAACAGAGTACAAGAGATCCGACGTTTGACTGATCCAAAGGATTGGAGACATATAGCAGGAATTTTGAATCCTGCTGATCTACCATCCAGAGGGTGCAATGCGACAACATTGGTGAAATCTAGATGGTGGGAAGGCCCAAATTGGCTAAAACGCTCAAAAGAAGAATGGCCTGTTTCTGAGGCTTGTCCAAATTTAGAGGTAGTAAATGCTGAAAAGCGAAAAATTGTCATTTCTGCCATTGACACAGTTGTTGAAAAATTTGATTTTTCAAAATTTTCTTCTTATAGAAAAATTGTGAGAATCATGGCTTGAATACTTCGATTTATTAGAAATATCAAGAACAAAATAAGTGACAAATTTGTAGGAGAATTAGAGATCGAAGAAATATGTGCTGCTGAAAAAGTAATTCTGAAAGATATTCAGAAACAATGCTTCAGTAAGGACATAAATATCAAATTACAGACATACATGGACTCTGATGGACTGTTACGTGTTAAAACAAGAATCTCACTCAGAAAAGATGAGGAACCTTTCCGTCATTCTCTATTATTACCTTCTAAACATCATATGGTAAATAAACTTATATTTGAGAAACATGTTGAACTGTGCCATGCAGGAATTCAAACCTTAATGTCAACTTTACGGGAACAATTCTGGATTATCAAAAATAGGAAAACGATACGCCAAGTAATAAGAAAGTGCATTAAATGTCAAAAATTTAACTGTAAGCCGATCGAAATATCAAGTTCACCCCTACCCGAGGACAGGATTCTAGAAGCTTTGGCTTTCGAAATAACCGGAATTGACTTGTGTGGTCCACTTTACTTAAAAAACAAAACAAAGTGTTGGGCAGTATTATTTACTTGTGCGGTGTACCGCGCTGTCCACATCGAGTTAATAACTTCATTATCGACTGAATGTTTCACCTTGGCTTTGCGAAGATTTATTTCTCTCCGAGGACGACCATCCACGATTTATTCTGATAACGGAATGAATTTTGTCGGATTGTATAATAAATTGAAAAATATTCAATGGGAAGAAATTCAGAAATTTGCTTCCATAAAAGGTATTAAATGGAAGTTCAATCCTCCTTCTGCTCCTTGGTGGAGTGGATTCTGGGAAAGGTTAATTGGATTGCTCAAGCTAATATTAAGGAAAATTCTTGGCAATGCCCTCTTACATTATGAAGAATTATATTCCATCATTTGCGACGCTGAAGCTATAATCAACTCCAGACCACTGACTTATCTTTCTGAGGACGTAGAGGACCTCATAGCTTTGACACCTGCAATGTTTATTCAAGAGATCGCGGAAGTGGGTGTTCCTGACCTGGACAATATCGATGGAACGAAATTAAACAAAAGATTCAATTACAAGCAACGACTGCGTCAAATTTTACGCACCCGATTTAGGAATGAATATATAAATCGGCCAACTTATAGAAACCTTTAAAACTCAAAAGGAATTCAATATTAAAGAAGGAGACACATCGTGCTCATTGGAGATACTAATATCAAAAGAGTGAATTGGCCATTAGCAAAGGTACTTCCTCTTTATCCTGGAAAAGATGGTAAAGTGAGAGTTGCAGAAGTAAAGACCAGGTCTGGATCTCTCTTGAGACTTGTACAGAGACTGTACCCTTTAGAGGTTCGCGAAAAGGATTCGCCAGATGCAACGCACTACCAACACCGTGCCCAATGTGACGATCGTCATTCTCGTTTCGGGAGACTCCTCAAGAGACCTAAAAGAATGAACTTGTGACTTTGAGTTTCATATTCCTACGAGAAACTCAAGGTGGGAGAATGTCGCGAACAACTACGAACTAGACTAATTATTTTGCTGACTGTAGGTGGCGGCACTGCCGCGAAAACTAACCTTTGGTTTTGAACTCCCTTTTGGCGGCAGATTGTGTTATGTCACGAGAGCTGATACTTGCCAACATGATAATGCTTAAACATGTACATATTCTTGTGTAAATATTTAATGACAGCAATAAATGTTTTAAGTTTGTAAATATAAAAAGGCCTTTTGCTTTCATTGCTAATTTGTGAGTATAGATTGCTGTAAAGTATAAAACAGAAGTTATTCTCATTCAACCCGGGTTAAAGTAGAAGTTGAAGCAACATAAGTGAAAAAGAAGGTAAGGTAGATTAATTGCCTTTCCTAATAAGTATTGTTTTCAACAGCTTTGATTTTGCCCGAGGAATGATTTACAGTCACAGTTATTTTTTCTATCTCCTAGACCGTTAAAGATAGAGTAAAAATTTCAACGGATTTGAAATCAGCGGAAAATTTTACACCACATTAATACCTTACACCACGGGTAACGCCGGGCTAGCCACGCAGTGGCTAGTTAGTTTATAATTTTGTATCAAACCGTTGCATACTTCCTTTACGTGTTTATATTATGAGCGCTGTTAATCAGGAATATTTATACATTACTCTTCCTGGCATTTAGATTTATGATGTCATGTATGTAGTATTGGCTCGGTGGGGTATGATTCAATAGTCAGAACAACACGATTAAACTTTGATCATTTTTTACTTCTTCTAAATGATTGTGAAATATATACAATGAAATATATCAAAACATTATTTCTGGTTTACGATGTCACAGGAACGCCACCCGCGGACAATAGCGAGCGAATATGTTCGACTGAAGCATTCAGCTTCCAGAAAAAGAATCGTCCCGCATTCAGGGATAACACACATATATAGATTTTATAAAACCGCTCATTTGCGTTAGCTTCTGGAGCCTCACACGTGCAAGCACTCATATTGCTGTGTATTGAGGTCATGGACATTATTCCTCGCGAGAAGCGATTTCCGGTTCTACACTCGGCCCTCATGCTGGTTCTGTGTCCTCACAGACTTCACCAAGCTTTATGACCACATCAAGAAGCAGCACAGACCTCAATTACATAAAAAATACTAAAATACACAAAAACAAATACACAGTCCAGTCACATTAATGTGACCACCTGTCAAAAGCCAGAGTAAACACCTTTGACAGAGCGGACCGCTGCTAAACGTGCAGGAAGCGAGTCAATTAGGTTTCTGAAGGTGTTCACTGGGATGTTGAGCCATGCCGACTCCAGTGCCGTGGCCAGCTGCGCTAGATTACGCGGTTGAGGATCCATGGCGCGAACAACCCGATCGAGGTGGTAACACAGATTCTTGATTGGGTTTAAATCCAATGAGTTTGCTGGCCAGGGGAGTACGGTAAACTCATCCTGGTGCTATTCGAACCACGCACATACACTGCGAGCTGTATGACACCTCGCATTGTCCTGCTGGTAGATGCCATTATTCTGAGGAAAAAGTAATTCGCATGTAGGGGTGGACATGGTCCGCAAGGACAGATGCGTACTTGTGATGATCCATCGTGCCTTCCACAATAATGAGTGCACCCAGTGAATGCCAGGAAAACATTCCCCAAACCATAATGCTCCCTCCTCCAGCCTGGATCCTTCCGGCAATTGTTGCAGGGTGTTTGCTTTCAGACGTTTCACGCCGTATACGTCAACGTCCATCTGTCCGATGGAGCATAAAACGTGATTCATCGGAAATAGCCACCTGTCGCCACTCTGTGGGCGTCCAGTTGCGGTACTGGCGTGCAAATTCCAGCCTTCGTCGCCGATGAACAGCAGTCAGCATAGGTGCATTAACCAGGCGTCTGCTGCGGAGGCCCATGCGCAGCAACGTTCGCTGAACCTTTGTTGAGGATACATTCTTGGTAGCCCCTTGGTTCATCTTTGCGGTCAGTTGCTCAACAGTTGCACGTCTATCGCCCGAACGCATCTCCATAGCCTTCGTTCGCCTCTGTCATATATAGCCCGTGGTGCACCACATGTGCCACGCCGCTGATTTTGGATAGTGCCATTTTGCTATGCACGGTATACTTTTACCACGGCTGCACGCGAGCAGTTCACAAAATTAGCCGTTTCCGAAATGCTGCCACCCTTGGCCCGAAAGCCAATAATTATGCCCTTTTGGACGTCGGATAAATCGCTACGTTTCTGCATTACGCCAACGAATGCTTTCCGATGCCCTAGGACAGTGCTCCCCAACCTTTTTATCGCTGCGGACCGGATCAATGTTTGATAATTTTAACACGGCCCGCTGAGGGGAGGGGGGGGGGAAGTTGATTGTTTATATTTTAGATTTTTTGATTTAATAATTTTAATTTAATTGTATTTCAACATGCCTTCAAAATAAAATACAGTTACACCAAAAAATGAATATAAAGTGATTAAACATTTTAACTCACTAGGACGCTAAATCAAAGAGAACCCTGATCTTGTTTCTTTGCAACGAGACGGTTTCATCTGGGGGTAATAGGAGACAATGACACCCGAAGTGGGTTGCTTATGTCCAGTTTATTCCGTTGTTTTGTTTTGGTTGCAGTCACTGCAGAAAACCCCACTTCACACAGATAGGTTGTTGGAAATGGCAATAAGGATTTAAGTGCTGTGGTGGCAATCTCAGGGTATTCTGCCGTGACTTTAATCCAGAACACCGGCAGAGTTGTTGTCTCGAATGTGGTTTTAAGGCCGCCTTCATTTGCAATTTCCAGCTGTTGATCTTCTTCTTGCATAGACATGCTAGATTCGCCTTATTTGTTGACAAATGGGTCGCGGATCCATTCCTTACCACTTCGTGGGTCTTTTGTTGTTGGGAAGTAGCGCTCGAAGTCTTTTAAAAGCAAAGACAGGTGATCGTGCACCAACTGGGAGAATGAATGTTTAGGCTCAGTCTCGCCTAAAATACCTGGTAATGTTTGAAACATGTCCAAAATGCCTTTATTCACGCGCCGTCCCCACAACTTCAGTTTGGCTTTAACACAGATACTTTGTCTGCCAACTTGAAAACAGCTGTCACATTTGTCAAAATTGGAAAATAGAGACATACAGAATTCAGAAATCATAATTGAAGCTCTAGTAACAGAACAAATTTCAAGTTTTGATTTACCACCTCCTAATTTGAGTGGATATTTCATATATAAGAACCGCACAAACCCGAGAGAAATACACCACAGTAAATAAAATAGAAATAATTTAATGTTCCTTGGGCGGCCCGGTGCCATTTGATCCACGGACCGGTACCGGTCCGCGGCCCGGGGGTTGGGGACCACTGCCCTAGGACATCCATTATATACACTCCACTGCAATGTGCTGCCACATGCCTTTTGGGATTGGTTATTTCACGTTGACGTCGAAAGTAGGTGGTGGTCACATTAATGTGACTGGACTGTGTATTTTCTACTATACTATAAACATAACTTGATGAAACACAATGTTACTAAATGTAACACAATGTTACTAAATGAAACACAATACTTTTTTGAAATATTAAAATAATATCAAATGAAAATATTCAATTAAATTTAATAAATAAAATTTATGTGACAGTCCACAGTTTCATAAAGTCAGCTGCACTTGAAGTTAGGGTTGGGCCTTCATGGCACCCAACTTTTTGAACATCGTACCTATCGTTGTTCTTTACTTTGGTCACCTGATAAGGGCCAAGAAATTTAGGACGTAATTTCATGCCAGTTCCGAATTAAGTTTTTTGTATTGCAACCAAGTCTCCTGGTTTATAGATGTTGGCTTTCTTTCGTTGTTTATTATACGTTTTTCTATTCTCTTTCTGTATTTTAAAAATGTTTTCCTTAGCAATCTCTTTAATTCGTTCTCTTTCTGACATGATGGTGTTGATATACTCTTCGTCTAAGATTTCCTTAATTTTTATATCAGTTGTGTGTCTCAGTCTCACTTCAGTGAGAAGTTCGAAGGGCGAATATTTCGTACTCCTGAAAATGGTGCTGTTGATGGTTCTCTGCACAGCGGCTACATACTTATACCACTTGGTGGGATCGTCGATGGACAACTTAGACAGCATTGGTATGATAATTTCGTGGATTCTTTCTACCTGTCCATTTCCTCTAGGTATCCCGGTTGTTATGGTTATGTGTTCAATGTTCTCCTCTTGACAGTATGTTTGGAAATCGTTAGAAGTGAAGGTTGTCCCTTTGTCACTGACGATTCGGACAAGGTTACCGGAAGTACTGTTTTGCAGCTTCAGCTTGTCTGTGACCTCTTTGGTCGTAGTAGATTTGACTGGATACAGCCAAACGAATTTGGTGAATCCGTCTACAATAGTAAAGATGTGATTATAATTTTTATTCGTAGGCGGCATTGGACCGATATGATCCACATGGTACGTATGGAGAGGAATGTTTTGTTTGGGAATAGGATTTATCAGACCTTCACCTTTTCCCCGTTTCCTGTTACACAGTATGCACTCAATACAGTTAGCAATGACAGTCTCGATTTGTTTTCGCAACTGAGGTATGTAGTAGTTCTCTTTAATTATGCTTTCTGTTTTGGCAACAGCATAATGACCTTGGCTATGGATATTGCGTATCAATTCCGTTTGCATGCTGTTTGGTATCATCAACAATTCACGATCGTTCTCGTATTTATACACTATGTCATGTTTAATCAAATAATCTCGACTCTCATTTTCCTCAATTAGCTTTCTTAAAGCTTGAATATGTTCGTCTCCCTGTTGTGCAAATTTAATTTTTGCTGTTAATTCATCATGCGAACGCGTCACTAACATTACTGAATTACGACTCAATGAATCAACATGTTGCATTAGTTTGCCTGGACGGTGTATAATTTCGTAGTCAAATTCTTGTAAAAACATGGCTCATCTAGCTACTTTAGGAGCCAGATCTCTCTTTTCAAGGGTTTTCTGAAAAGCAGAACAGTCGGTAACGATCTTAATTTTGTTACCTTTTAAATAATTTCTAAATTTCTTTAGTGCTTCTATGACCGCTAGGGCTTCTAGTTCATAACTACTGTACTTAGACTGGGTTGGTGTGGTTTTGCGGCTCATATAATGGATTGGGTGTAAAGTTTCATCGTCTGCTTGTTGCAAGCGAACGGCACCGAAACCCGCGCTACTTGCATCAGTATGCAATTCTAGCTTTGAACCACGCTTAAAAATGTGTAAAACGGGCTGGTTTGCTAATCTTTCTTTTAAAATGTTAAATGCCTCTTTTTGTAAGGGACCAAAATTAAACTATTTTCCGCTTTAAGTAAGTCATTTAATGGTCGAGCAATTTTAGCATATCCTTCAATATATTTCCTAAAATACCCGGTTAATTCCAAAAAACTTTGTAGCTGTTTAACATTCGTTGGCTCCGGAAATTTTTGTACCGCAAGGGTTTTCGTTTCAGATGGACGAATAGTACCACTTTCTATTACAAAACCCAAAAATTCGATCTTTCTTTTTAAGAACTGACATTTTGCAAAATTGAATTCTAGACCGTATTTGGTCGCGACTTTTAGAACTATTTTCAGTTTTAATAGACCTTCTTCTTCCGATTGGGCAGGAATTATTACGTCATCCATGTACTCGAGCAATGTTCCGTCTTTAATTAAATCTCTATTACTGTGCAAATATATCTCTGAAAGGTCTGTGGGGAAACACTAAGGCCAAATAGGACCTTGTTGAATTCGTACTGACCATGGTGGGTTACAAACGAAGTATGTTTTTTACTGTTCTCTTCTACGTCAACATGAAAAAAAACCATTCTTCATGTCAAGCGACGTGAAGACCTGAGCTTGTTCTACTGTGTCTAATACCTCTTCAATTAAGGGTAATGGATAGTGATCTCTAATTATTTTGCGATTAATTTTGCGATAGTCTATGCATAATCTGAATTTTCCGCATTTTTTCTTGACCAAGACAATCGGAGATGCAATATTTGAATTACTTTCTCGAATAATTTTATCGCATAACCACTCTTGTATCTGATTCTCGACAAATTGTTGTTCTGTATATGCCATTCTACGAGGCCTTTGAGCAATGGGTAATTCGTCAGTTAAATTCAAAGTCATTTTTAAATTAGTGGTTTTGGTTTTGTGTGGTACGTACTTCTGAATAAGTTGTATTACTTCATTCCTATTGTTATTGTCCAACACATGACTAACATCAAGCTCATTTAAAGTGACGAAATTAGCTGTCTCTGCTAAGTATACCAATTTTCCTCCATTCTCGACAGTTGCTTTTATTTTACAGTCTCGGGTATTTTTACAATAACTGTCTGCAGCCGGTGAAATGTTTAGACTATCGGAGTTAGAGAGTCTCACTTTGTTGTGACTATCGTATTTTTCCTCTATGGGGGCGATCACATTACTCATTGCATTAGGTGAGAAATTGTTTTTCGTTGCGGTTTGTTGGCTAGCATGATTAACATACACATAATTAACAACAATATTATTTTCACTAGCACAATTTTGTCTAATTCCTGTAATTGAAAAACCATGTTCATTTATCGCAAAATTTAACTTATTCAAAAAATTGTGGCCTAGATTATAGCATTGTTTGAATCTTTCAACACATAAAAGTCCATTTTTACCACAAAATCATCAACCAAAGTATTAGCATTGAAAAAGCCTAGTGGAGAAACTGTACTCCCACTAATGCCAGACAACGTCATAGAATTTTTTGACAGTTCTGGACATCCTAGGGCAACATAAAAATTATAACTGGGGGCCATGCACACTTCTTCCGAAATCAATCAATGCATCCGCGGTTTCACCCTTAATTTTTATACTTTTCGTTATTTTATTAGAACTGGAGCTATTACTACAAGCTGTTTTAGCGTCCTTCATTGGGCAAACGTCAGATTTGTGTCCTGGGGCGGCACACCGAAAACACACGGGACCGTCTTTCTTACGGGGACAATACACAGATTTATGTGAAAATTCACCACATGTATAATACTTCAAACTTTTGTAGTTACCCTGTATTTTATCTTGAGGTTTCAACGTGTTATAGAAATTTTTCCTCTCTTGTGTTCGATTCTGTGAAAAATTATTTGGGACTCTATTATTAGTATTACGACTGTTATATATGTTACTCTCATTGCCTTGGGCAAAAGACTTTCTTGTATCGGTATTATATTTAGGACTAAACGCACTCTTTAGGTTATTTCGAGCAGACTCATAGTCATCTAACTTGTTTATTAAATCATCTATATTTACTAGTTTGGGCAAGTCATCTACAAAGTGTTCTCTGATATCAGTTGGAAGTTTTCGTCGAATTTGGTCAACTACAAGAAGCTCTTTTAAAGTATCGAAAGTTGAGATTTCTAACCCGTTGATCTACTCTTCCAAAAAACTATTTATCTCAAACGCAAAGTCTCGCCAATAAACCGAATTTTCTTTCCGATGGCCGAAAATTCTTCGACGAAACTGTTCGGGAGTTAAACAGAAACGATTCAACAATACTTTTTTGATATAATCATAGTCCTTGGAGTGAATTTCCGGTTCTCGAGATACGACATTAACAATTTCCAGAGGCAATAACCCTAATAAATACGTTACCCAATTCTCTTTAGCGATTGACATTCGCTTAATTTGTCTCTCGAAAAGACCAAAGTAAACACTAATATCATTTTGCATTTCATATCTGTTCATTAATTTTAGTAAATTTGGATCTTTAGTAGTGTTTGTTATTATCGTTGAATCTTTGCTTTTGGCCAAAGCTAATTCAAGCTCCCTTTTCTTAATTTCAAAATCCCTTTTCTCTTTTTCCTCTAATTTCCTTTCAGTCGATTCCTCACGTTCTTCTCGTTCACTGGTAATTCTCGCGAGCAGAGCCTTCACCAGTTCCTTATTGTAATTAGTATCCTTTACTATTAAATCGGTTAGCTGGAATACTTTTGCACTTACTGGGGGAGCTAGATTTAATTCCTCAACAAGTACAATTAGATCACATTTGCGAGATCTTGCCAAAAAGGCTGTACTAATTTTTACACAAGTAAGAAAATTAAGAAGGCACTCACTCTTTTAAAAAGAATCCTTATGTATTTTTTCCACTTATCTGGAATTATTATTTAATACATCTTTCATTTAATTCTCTGAACTAGATTTATGAGTCTTTAAAAAACAAATCTTAACCACAATCACAAATCAACACTACAGAGCTACAAATAATGACTGGGGGAAAAATCACTCTCCCCATTCATAAAACACAGAATACTTTTTTCTAAAATACATGCGCCAACGCACACTTGAACACGACGAAACGCGCACAGACTGGAACGAAGGAACGTGCACAAACTTGAACGAAGGAACGCGCACAAACTTGAACGGATAATATACCCGATTGAATGATGAACCACCGCGTACACTGGACAAAGAATTCTTTCTTCAGCGATGCCAGCAAAACGAAAACCGTCAGCACAGACTCCAAGCAAAAGTCCGACAACGTGCTTTGCTCCACGGTAAATTTTTTTCAAGCGAAACTCCAGAAACGCACTTATTCCTCAGTAAATTTTCTCTCTCGAGGCCAAATCCCGGGCGGACACCCCATTTGTAGTATTGGCTCGGTGGGGTATGATTCAATAGTCAGAACAACACGGTTAAACTTTGATCAATTTTTACTTCTAAATGATTGTGAAATATATACAATGAAATATATCAAAACATTATTTCGGGATTACGATGTCACGGGAACGCCACCCGCGGACAATAGCGAGCGAATCTGCTCGAATGAAGCACTCAGCTTCGAGAAAAAGAATCGTCCCGCATTCAGGAATAACACACATATATAGATTTCATAAAACCGCTCATTTGCGTTAGCTTCTGGAGCCTCACACGTGCAAGCACTCATATTGCTGTGTATTGAGGTCATGGACATTATTCCTCGCGAGAAGCGATTTCCGATTCTACATGTATGTTTACATTACTCTTTCCAATATATAGTATATTCTAAAAAATTACAACTGGCTGTTGCAATCTTTTATAATATGCAGAAATTGACCTAGTTCCCTCTGAGCTGGGTGTAGCCATTAGTACTGAAATCACCATGAGTACAGAAAAATTAAAGCATTTGACCACTTCTGGGATTCTTTTGTGGTGCATTTACTTAGTTATAAAAATGTTTGATTAATTGTGATTTAAATAAGTGATTTTTTTTTTTAATCATTTGATTAAAATCATGATTTAAATCTTTGATTTAAATCTTGACACCCTGAGAACAAACAAAAATTGTTGTCCCAAAGTCCCTAAAAAAAAGTTTTAAGGAATCGCACATCTCCCTCATTTTGGAATTGCAAAAACATATGAGTACATTACCCAAAGAAACTATTGGTCAGGCATGTACGTTGACACCCAAAATTTTGTTGCTTCTTGTGCAATCTGTATGACATCCAAGTCACATAAAATTCCCCCAGCACCTTTACAACCCACTATGAAACCTAAACATCCAGGTGATGTTATTTCTATGGATTTAATAGGTCCTTTTCCCAGTGGTCAACGCATAGTAACAATCATTGACCATTTTCCAGACACCTTGAACTGTATCCATTGATGAATATTACATCAAATTCTGTCATAAATTCCCTTTTCTCATATATTTCTACCCATGGAAGTCCTGCCATTATCCTTACGAATCTAGGTACCCAATTCACTTCAGACATTTTCGAGACTTTCAATTCAATCCTAGGCATAAAATTATGTCATACCACTTTGGGTAGACCCCAAGCTAATGCTATCAGTAAGAGAATTAACACTTCAATCAAATCCACACAATTTCTGCTTTTCAAAGCCAAGGACATAAATTCGAATGTAGCATAATCCACCAGAATCTCTATAATGATGCATTCCCCAATCTAGTACACTTTGGTAGAAATATCTCCTTAATTACTGATACATATGATCAAAATGCAAATCTTCAAAATTTGTCACAGTCTTATTCCCTAATACAAATTTTGGATGCCGTGGAAGAAGTATATAGAAAATATCTATTATTATAAAAGGAAGTGTTTATTTGTCTGTTTCTTGCCTCAAAATCCTGACGATTCTATGGCATTTACAGCAATGAGATTTGGCACACAGGTAATCCGAATTTTTTGCAATCTTTGGGTCACGGGAAAATTTTAAAATTTAATCTGGAAGATTTTTAAATGAATTTAATAGTTTTATTCTCTACGTGGTTCTTCTTCGGACGAAAGAAGAACAGCCAAAATCTTGACTTTTCTCCCCACGTCACCTTGGATATATGCCAAGTTTTTTTCATCGCTTCGGAGAAGCTCAGAAAATTATTTTTTTTGTTTCCGCTTTGATTTTCCGCGGCGGAGGAGCCCTTAGCGTTAAAAAAATAAACAGATTAGATTTCCAGTCCCATTCCATTTCCTCTTCCGTTTTTATTTTTCTCAAGATAAGTACTCTAAAATACTTTCTGAAGTGGTTTCTGCTAAAACTAAGTGCGACACACCTTTGGATTACAGACGATTAAAACGTTTTGACGTTTTAAAAATTAATGATGAAGAGAAGTTAATTGTACCATTAAAACCAGGAGAAACGAATGTAGAGTATTATGTTACCAATCAGGAATTGTTCAGTATACTATATGAAACTCACACCAGAATAGGCCACGGAGGAAGAACACGTATGCTTAAAGAGTTGCAAAATAAATACAAAAATATTACATATGAAGTTGTAATGTTGTATTTAAATTTATGCAAACAGTGTCAAATGAAACACAGTGCACCTAAGAAAGGTATTGTTGTGAAACCAATGATCAGTTCTGAGTTAAACTCAAGATGTCAAGTTGATCTGATAGATCTGCAGTCAAACAGAGATGGCGAATATAAGTTCATAATGGTGTATCAAGATCATTTAACTAAGTTTGTCCAGCTACGACCTTTGAAAACTAAGAGGGCGGAAGAAGTAGCGTATCACGTTCTTTCAATATTTTTAACATTTGGTGCTCCAGCAATATTGCAATCAGATAATGGTAGAGAATTCAGTAATCAAGTTATATCCGAAATATGCGCTATGTGGAAAGATGTTAAGATAGTTCATGGAAAGCCTCGTCACAGTCAAACACAAGGCTCAGTTGAAAGGGCCAATCAGGATGTACAGAATATGCTAACTGCATGGATGAACGATAACGATACAAATAAATGGTCAGAAGGTTTACCCTTTGTTCAATTTGCCAAGAACACTACATACCACGAAGGAATACGCCAAAGTCCTTATGAAGCCATGTTTGGCAATAAAGCGAAAAGAGGCATAGTTTCGTCTTTTTTGCCTAGCGAACAAATCGCAAATATCGAAACCGAAGAACAACTTGAAGAAATTGCCAATACTATTGAAACCGAAGAACAGCTTGAAGAAACTGGTAATACTTCTGAAAAAAATTTGAGTGGAGGTCATACCGAAAACCATATTCCAAAGAAAAATATTGAAGAGGACTTGCAATCGACCACGTCTTCACATCAAGTTCTGACTGAAAAACACGAGTTAATTTCTATAAAAAGAGCGGCCGCGAAAGAGAATCTTCTACTGCAAGCAACAAAAATGTTACGAACCTCACAAAAACAATTTCCTCCTGCTCAAATTGGTGATACTGTACGAATACAAGTCAATGATGTCGACCGTGGTCGTACAGATAACCGAAATGTGTTAGGGGTTGTTGTTGGAATAGAAGACTCCGACTTCTATAAAATTGCAAATGAAAATGGTACCCTCAAGCAGCTTTACACACGTAATCAGTTCGTAATTTGTAAAGAAAAGTTACTTTCCATAGATGAGATTGATTTTCAAGAAATTTCGCTGAGAGAAGCAGCTGCAGCTAATTCGAGAAGCGGTGGGCAAGGCTATACACGCTGTCATTGCAAAAGGAAGTGTTCCACAAATAAATGCAGTTGTAAAAGCAAGGGCCTCTTGTGCAATTCAAAGTGTCATAATAGTTTAAGTTGTTCCAATAAATAAGATTTGAATCACATAATTTAGTAAGTTTTTTATTACTATTATTTTCCTTTCTCATTTTGAATGTGTGTGTGTGTGTGTGTGTGTGTGTGTGTGTGTGTGTGTGTGTGTGTGTGTGTGTGTGTGTGTGTGTGTACTGTATAATTAAGTATGTTTTTAACTTCTATTATTTTAATTTCTCATTTTGAATGTGCTGTGTGTTTTAAGTTCTTAGTCATTCCTCTCAGAAAGAGAAGCGAAAAATTTATCGCGACTAAATTACGGAGAAGAAAATATAAATCTCGGACATGTTCAACATTCACCATTAGTGCATGGTGAATGTCGACATCAACCGGTGTAAGTCAGAAATAAGGGTATTTAGCAAATATTTCGGGCATACACCAAGCGACTATATGAATGTTGACATTCACCGGTGAAAGTCGACATTCTCCAGATTTCGGTATTTCACCGTAACATATTATATATGTATTAATAATTTCAATTATATTCTAATTTAGCTTTTGATCGCTTTTCCTGTCTTCTTTGCTTTGGTCTAACTTCACGAACTGAAGGGTCTACATAGCGTAGTGGACAAAGAAGGGATAAATTCACCACTCAACCGGTATTTCGAATGAGGTAGGACATTTAGATTAATTTTCCTACCAAACACTTATCGTTCTAAGTGACAATCGTTTATTCATGTTACAAACTGATGCTTATGACTTAGGCATGGAAACCGTTTATCTCAACATTCTGAAGATGGTTTCGAACATCCTATTGTTTACCTCAACCATCAGAAGATGCTTTTCCGCCTCGGCTAAAATTAGAATAGCACAGGATGATATTCCACTCTGCTGAAGCGATAGAGAAGGAGACCTTTTCCAAGAAACACCCAGGCGAATTACGGGGTCCACACCTTGCAAAAATTTCTTCGATGATTCATTCATCAAAAAGGGACTTGTCTTCATCCTTTTTTTCGCCCTACGGTTTCGGGACTTCTATCAAATTATACATTAAGATCTCATGATAATTTTGATGGTTTCTCCGAGTCGGTGTGATAGATGGATGATTTATGACCTAATTCATGTAAAAACATTCACTTGAACCAAAAGAGGACGCGGATTTGGGTTACCAGTTGGCCGATTTTGGCGCAGTTTCAGACGGAGAGGAACCATCAAATATGGAATTTTGGCTGACTAATCGGATAGGAAATCTGAAATCGTGCCTCTATACAAAAACCAACATTTGTCGTGAAATTGTCACTCTTTCACTGATTTTCGCGTGGGAGAGCTGTGATAGAGTCTGTCTGGTTTTAATTCGGGTTTACTGTGAAAAAAATTCGCGGAAGAACCTTCGTCTCAAAGGGGATTGCAATTTTACGGTTCGGCGATCTTTGCGGATTATTCCCCAACCAAAACTATACTTCAAAAGATCGTTCCGTCTCAAAAGGAAATCGCCTATGGTTCTTAGAGTTTTTGGATTGCACAGTCAGCCCCTCCACCCTTTTTTTCATACCGAGGAGTACGTGTTTTGATTATGCCGTCTACAGCGGTTACTAATTTCAGTGAATATTTATTGAAGGCTCGTAATTCGAAATCTTTCTGAAGTACTCCCAATTTCTGCATTCAATGTAAGTACTGCATTTAAATTCAACATCTCTCCTCTCTACAAATTCTTTACAAGTCCTTTACACAAAATCTAAGCGCAATCTCAAACTTTTTCTCACCATTCACCATACAGTACGTGCAGTCATTGCGTTGTGCACTGTACACTGGTCAAACTAAGTTCCGTGGGAGGTCAACCGGCCGGGTCTCCTTCTTGGAGCTACACAACGCCTTAACTGTAGATAGTGTATTAACCATCATATGCATAAGTTCACACATGCATTCCAGCAAGGTATTTACATCAATGAATTCTTAGTACACATACATACTACATTGTTACAGAAACTATTTTGCCACTCACTTTGTTCCAGTCCCAGCCACTTATTTCAAGTACGTTACGCTTTAGTTTATTGATTTTATCGTTGTCATTAATGTATGCCATAATTTTTGTCAATCACTTCAGTCGTCAAATTAAACTGAACAATAATGCACGTGTCGAATATTTTGTAACGCTTTGTATTCACTCAAGTTGCTCGCCACACCATCTCGTTCTTGTCCATGCGTACATCATCAGCATCCTAATTTTTTATCCTCTTTCCGTGCTTTGGGGGAGGATGTTACGTAAATTGAGAACGTTACAGTTTTAATCATAACCGCACCTGCGCGAGACAAAAAAAATTACCCTGACAACACATTTTTAAATAGATTGACCCAAAACGAACAGAAACGAACGATTTCAGAAGATGCTTTTCCGTCCCAGCTAGAATTAGAATAACACAGGATGAGACTCCACTCTGCTGAAGCGATAAAGAAGGAAACCTATACCAAGAAACACCCTGCCAAATTAGGGGGTCCACCCCTTGCCAAAATTTCTTCGTTGATTCATTTATCAAAAAGTGACTTATCTTAATACTTTTTTCACCGTACGTCTTCGGGATTCTATCAAATTACACATTAAGATCTCATTATAATTTTGATGGTTGTTCCGACTCGGTGTGATAAATGGATGACTTTATATCCTAATTGATGCAAAGCATTCACGAACCAAAAGAGGACGCGGATTGGGCTTACCAGTTTTCGGATTTTGGCAAAGTTTCAGACGGAGAGACCATCAAATATGGAATTTTGGCGGCCCAATCGGCTAGGAAATCTGAAATCGTGCCGCTATACAAAAACCAACATTTTTCGTGAAATTGCCACTCTTTCACTGATTTTCGCGTGCGAGAGATGTGATAGAGTCGGTCGGGTTTTTCTTCGAGGTGACTGTGCAAAAAGTTCACCTTCATCTGAAAGGGGATTGCAATTTTGCGGTTTAGCTGTCTTTTGCGGAATATTCCTCCCACCAAAACTATACTTCAAAAGATCGTCGTTCCGTCTCAAAAGGAAATCACCTATGCTTCTTAAGAGTTTTTGGATCACACTGTGAACCCCCCCCCCCCACCTTTATTTTTTCTCTTACCAAGGAGAACGGGTTTTGATATTGCCGTCCCGGAGGGGTTACTAATTACCGTGTACATTTATTGAAGCCCCGCAGTTCGGCATCTTTCTTAATACTCCTAATTGTTGCTTTCATGCAGAAGTCAACCAACTCTTACCAAGGAGAACGGGTTTTGATATTGCCGTCCCGGAGGGGTTACTAATTACCGTGTACATTTATTGAAGGCCCGTAGTTCGGCATCTTTCTTAATACTCCTAATTGTTGCTTTCATGCAGAAGTCATGCTTATTAGCGGGCCCATTTAAATTTAACATCCTCTCTACAAATTCTTCACAGGTCGTTTACACAAAATTTAAGCGCAATCTCAAACTGTTTCTCACCATTCAACATACAATACGTGCAGTCATTCTGTTGTGCACTGTATGCTGGTCGTATTAAGTTCCATGGGAGGTTAACCTGCCGGGTCTGCTTCTTGGATCTACACAACGCCTTGATTGTTGGTAGTGTATTCCCCATCATATGCTTCAGTTTTTTATCGTATTCTTTTAATAATTTTTTCTTTTCTGCAGGCTTGTCGCATTGTGGAGTTCACACATGATCAAGGTATTTACATCAATGAATTCTTATTACACATACATACCACATTGTTAGAGGAAATATTTTGCCACTTACTTTGTCTGTTCCTGTTACAGCCACTTATTTCAAGTACGTTACGCTTTAGTTTATTGATTTTATCGTTGTCATTAATGTATGCCATAATTTTTGTCAATCACTTCTGTCGTCAAATTCAACTGAACAATGATGCACGTGTCGAATATTTTGTAACACTTTGTATTCACTCATGTTGCTCGCCACACCATCTCGTTCATGTCCATGCGTACATCATCAGCATTCTAATTTTTTATCCTCTTTCCGTGCCTTTGGGGAGGATGTAACGTTATTGAGAACGTTACAGTTTTAATCATAACCGCAATTGCACGAGACATAAAAAATTACCCAAACAACACAATTTTAAATAGATTGTCCCAAAACTAACAGAAACGGACGCTTTCAGAAGATGCTTTTCCGTCCCAGCTAGAATTAGAATAGCACAGGATGAGATTTCACTCTACTGAAGCGATAAAGAAGGATACCTCTTCCAAGAAACACCCTGCCAAATTAGGGGGTCCAACCCTTGCTAAATTTGTTCGATGATTCATTTATCAATAAGTGACATATCTTCATCCTTTTTGTCACCTTACGACTTCGGGATTCTATCAAATTATACATTAAGATCTCATGATAATTTTTAAGGTTTGTTCCGAGTCGGTGTGAGGGACGGATGATTTTATATCCTAATTGATGCAAAAGTATTCACTTGAACCAAAAGAACGAGCGGATTGGGGTTACCGGTTGGCAGATTTTGGCGACGTATCAGATGGACAGCAACCATCAAATATGGAATTTCGGCGGCCCAATCGGAGAGGAAATCTGAAATCGTGCCACAATACAAAAAACAACATTTGTCGTGAAATTGTCACTCTTTCACTGATTTTCGAGTGGGAGAGATGTGATAGAGTCGGTCGGGTTTTTCTTCGAGGTGACTGTGCAAAAAATTCCCCTTTATCTCAAAGGGGATTACCATTTTGCGGTTCAGCTGTCTTTGCTGATTATTCCCCCACCAAAACTATAATTCAAAAGATCGTTCCGTCTCAAAAGAAAATCACCTATGCTTCGTAGAGTTTTTTGGATCACACTGTCAACCCCCCCCCCCTTTTTTTTTTTTGTTTCTCTTACCAAGGAGAACGGGTTTTGATATTGCCGTCCCGGAACGGTTACTAATTACCGTGTACATTTATTGAAAGCCCGTAATTCGGCATCTTTCTTTAATATTCCTAATTTTTGCATTCATGCAGAAGTCATGCTTATTAGCGGGCCCATTTAAATTCAACATCCTCTCTACAAATTCATCAAAAGTCCTTTACACAAAATTTAAGCGCAATCTCAAACTTTTTCTCGCCATTCACCATACAGTACTTGTATTCTTTGCGTTGCGCACTCTATGCTGGTCTTATTAAGTTCCATGGGAGGTTAACCTGCCGGGTCTCCTTCTTGGAGCTACACAACACCTTGACTGTTGGTAGTGTATTCCCCATCATATGCCTAAGTTTTTTATCGTATTCTTTTAATAATTTTTTCTTTTCTGCAGGCTTGTCGCATTGTGGAGTTCACACATGCATTCCAGCAAGGTATTTAAATCAATGAATTCTTATTACACATACATACCACATTGTTACAGGAAATATTTTGCCACTCACTTTGTCTGTTCCAGTCCCAGCTATTTTTGCCAAGTACGTTACGCTATAGTTTATATATTTTATCGTTGTCATTAGTGTATGCCATAATTTTTGTCAATCCCTTCAGTCGTCAAATTGAACTGAACAATGATGCACGTGACGAATATTTTGTAACGCTTTGTATTCACTCAAGTTGCTTGCCACACCATCTCGTTCATGTCCATGCGTACATCATCAGCATCCTAATTTTTTATCCTCTTTCCGTGCCTTGGGGGAGGATGTTTCGTTAATTGAGAACGTTACAGTTTTAATCATAACCGCACCTGCACAAGACAAAAAAATTATACAGACAACACAATTTTATATAGATTGACCCAAATCTAACAGAAACAGACGCTTCCAGAAGATGCTTTTCCGTCCCAGCTAGAATTAGAATAGCACAGGATGAGACTCCACTCTGCTGAAGCGATAAAGAAGGATACCTCTTCCAAGAAACACCCTGCCAAATTAGGGGGTCCACCCCTTGCCAAAATTTCTTCGTTGATTCATTTATCAAAAAGTGACTTATCTTAATACTTTTTTCACCTTACTTCTTCTGGAATCTATCAAATCATACATTAAAATCTTATGATAATTTTGACGGTTTGTTCCGAGTCGGTGTGAGGGACGGATGATTTTATATCCTGAATGATGCAAAAGTATTCACTTGAACCAAAGGAGCGCGCGGATTGGGGTTACCAGTTGGCGGATTTTGGCGACGTTTCAGACGGAGAGGAACCATCAAATATGGAATTTTGGTTGCCCAATCGGAAACGAAATCTGAAATCGTGCTACTATACAACAACCAACATTTGTCGTGAAATTGTCACTCTTTCACTGAATTTCGAGTGGGAGAGATGTGATAGATTCGGTCGGGTTTTTCTTTGAGGTGACTGTGCAAAAAATTCACCTTTATCTCAAAGGGTATTGCCATTTTGTGGTTCAGCTGTCTTTGCGGATTATTCCCCCACCAAAACTAAACTTCAAAAGATCGTTTCGTCTCAAAAGGAAATCACCTATGCTTCTTAGAGTTTTTGGATCACACAGTCACCCCACACCCCCTTTTTCTCATAGCGAGAAGAACGGGTTTTTATATTGCAGTGCCGGAGCGGTTACTAATTACCGTGTACATGTATAGAAGGCCGTAATTCGGCATCTTTCTTAATACTTCCAATTTTTGCATTCAATGCAAGCTCTACATTGCGCAACCAGTCATGCTTAATAGCGGGCCCATTAAAATTCAACACCTTTTTTCAAATTCTTCACGAGTCCTATACACAAAATCTAAACGCAATCTCAAACTTTTTCTCACCTTTCAACATACAGTACCTGCAGTCATTGCTTTGTGCACTGTATGTTGATCGTATTAAGTTCCGTGGGAAGTTAACCTGCCGGGTCTCCTTTTTGGAGCTACACAATGCCTTGACTGTTGGCAGTGTATTCCCCATCATATGCATAAGTTTTTTATGGTATTCTTTTAATAATTTTTTCTTTTCTGCAGGCTAGTCGCATTGTGGAGTTCACAAATGCATTCCATCAAAGTATTTACATCAATGAATTCTTATGACACATACATACCACATTGTTACAGGAAATATTTTGCCACTCACTTTGTCTGTTCCAGTCCTAGCCACTTATTTCAAGTACGTTACGCTTTAGTTTATTGATTTTATCGTTGTCATTAATGTATGCCATAATTTTTGTCAATCACTTCAGTCGTCAAATTGAACTGAACAATGATGCACGTGTCGAATATTTTGTAACACTTTGTATTCACTCAAGTTGCTCGCTACACCATCTCGTTCATGTCCATGCGTGCATCATCAGCATCCTAATATTTTATCCCCTTTCCGTGCTTTGGGGGAGGATGTTACGTTGATTGAGAACGTTACTGTTTTAATCATAACCGCACCTGAACGAGACATAAAAAATTACCCTGACAACACATTTTTAAATAGATTGACCCAAAACTAACAGAAACGAACGCTTTCAGACGATGCTTTTCCGTCCCAGATAGAATTAGAATAGCACAGGATGAGATTTCACTATACTTAAGCGATAAAGAAAGAGATCTCTTCCAAGAAACACCCTGTTAAATTAGGGATTATTTCTTTAGTTCAAAAGATCGTTCCTTCTCAAAAGGAAATCACCTATGTTTCTTTGAGTTTTTGGATTGCACAAGCACCCCCACCCCCCTTTCATACCGAGGAGTGCGTGTTTTGAAAACACCGCCCCGGCGCGGTTACTAATTTCCGTGTATATTTATTTAAGGCTTGTACTTCTACATCTTTTACTTGAAGTAATCATCTTATAATCATTCAGTCGAAATATAGTTTCCTATTTTTTTTTATGGGAGACTGAACAGCCTACAAATACACCTTGGTAATTTTGAACGATGGACTTGGAAGCTTTTCTTGTGAGGGGAGTCACATATTCCTTCTGTTTCTTGTTTTAAAGAAAATAAAATAAAAATTTTCTTTGCGTACCTAGTCGTCATCATTTCTATTGGACTAGCCTAACCCAGATCAAGTGTTCGTGCTTTGTTTTATAATATGAGACTGGGAAGTGACCGTCGCCTCTACTATCCCTACCTTATTCTATTCCAGTGAAGCCCAACATATTTCTGACTCGCATTCGAGTGTAGCATCGGAACATTCCCAGAGTAATCAATATTCTCCCTAAAAAGAACAATATCGTCTGTACCTTCTGGAATTTGCAGTTTGTATTTATTAAATTTTTTTTTCACATCTTTCCATAAGAAATCACTTTTTGATGATGGGAGACCTCGGGTTATTGCTCCAGAAGTCCTCTTCCTATATTTAGGAAATCAGGAATCAACTTCTGACAATAACAGGCACAGCTGTAATATTACTACCATTACTTCTCATTACAATAATTACTACAACTATTACTTCTACTTCTCAACAATTATAATATTTTTAACATTAGAACCCTTTCAAAAGAATTCTATAACGCGAGCCATTGACTCACATCAACGTAAAATCTAGGAATCATAATTTTTTTCACAATTTCATTCTAGTTTAATTTCTATCATTCCAAGATTTATTTCCCTGTGGTTGGATGTTACTGATATGGCTTGATTTAAAGCACTGAAACGCTTCTTAGTTTTAAATTTACAGACTACCTTTTCACGAAATGGTTCCACTAATTCTTACTGTATCTGCATCATCAGGTTTCAAATAGCGTATAGTTCGTTGTCTATTACTTTTGAATCCTCAAAAGTCCTATCGAATTCAACGCAATGTTGCTCTAGTACGACATTAATTAAAAACTACCTTGCCTATCGAATTCAGACCACGGGTAGTAGGTATTGTATCGAATATCTACCTACCCGTGGACCGGAGTAGGTAGGTATTTTATTAACGTCAAACTCAAGCAATACAACGAGCTATTGGCGATGGTCCGGGGTGAACCCCTACAGGGAAAGATCTGAGGGTAACACCAATCCATTTTGAACCACGGACAGAGGACGAGGTGACCTAAGCTAGTATCCCACTGTCCAAACTTCCACCCCAACGTGAGGACTTTTTGGTACCGACATATTTAACGTGCACAATCCCTCTGAATCTCGCAACTCTCCGGTTGCTAGTCAAATATTAAGAGTCCCCAAAGACTAGAGAATCTAGTCACGTTGTTATTCGTTTTATGTTGCCATCTCTAACAACTAAACTTACCCATTTCGAATGTTGATGATTGCTGAAAGTGGACAAACCACTTTCAAACTAGGCTTAATGCTTCTGTATGGGATCTGACATACCCTTCTGAAAATCCTGAGTACGCTCTCTGAAACCGTCACGTCGTCGTTTATTATTGTATGTGATTTGTCGCTGTTTTCTATATTCCGACGTCGAAAGCTAGACTGTAGCTTGTGATAAAACAAACAGTTGAACTGTTAATTTTGTGTCAAAAATATTTATTTGTTATTTTACCTTTTCCTGCTGTAAGTTTTTCTTCATGTTCACTTTGATTCATTCGGAAAGATGGCTTCAATATGCACATAAGTCTACAGTTCTGCTCAACTGAAGTCTTCTACATCTTCGGTTTCAGACATTCGAAGTAATTATAAACAGTTTTTGAAATTTATCACAACTATGATCAATGCTATTTGTTTATTAACTAATATTTTGTAAGCAATGTAAATATGATCATTTGCATAAGTATTATTACTGTAATGCTCATTCTTCGTTACTGTCTTTTAAAAATGCTTCAAAACATAAGATTTGTTCATAAAAATCAAACTTTTGTGTGTTGGTTATAGGAATGGAATGACACCTGGCCTTAGTTTTATAAATCTTCATTTATGTGTAAAATTTTTTATATTTAAAAAATGTTTTGAGCCACTCTGAAAATTTTTTACTAAGATGTTTCTGTTATTAAAAAACCTTTTTGTTCGATTATGATTTTTCATTTTACACATTTTTATAGATCTTTGAAGATTATTTATCCAATTTCAGAAACAATAAACAATTTATAATGAGCACAAATTAAAATTATCATACCTGGAATTTTTAATAATCTCCTTACTTCTGTGCAAAATTCATGTTTAAGAGCCATTTTGATGGTTGTGTATTGGGTTTTTATGTTGCGCTAAATAGTATCTTACAACGCCATAGCTACAATTTGGAAACCAATCGACAATATGGTTTACATGAGTCCTCTCATGTACAAGTTAAGAAGTTGTGATATAACACTAGTATTCTATTTTGGAAATTCAATGTAAATATTATCCAGCTTCAAGGAAAAGGTATGACCAAACATGGTCCGTGTGCCATAAAATAACAACAAAGGCTTAGACTCAACTAATTTGATTTTCTATGGATTACTTTCCCGAAAAAGATCACTTGTAGTCATCAAGCCTTGTATTTACCTTATATGACAAACTAAAATAAACCACTACAGTGGTTTTAATAATCACCAACATCATGTTAATTCCCAGTAATATTCAAAATTTCTCCTAAATATCAACTATGAGTAGTGACTGCCATGCTGTGCCAAATTTTTACAACTGTAATATTTCTGCTCCCAAATGCATTTTTTTTCTAATCTTCAAGAGGAGTAATAGGTTGAATGTTTCATGTTATAAATAGTAACAAATTGATGATTTATTGAAATTTAATAAGTAATTTCCCTGCAAGTTAAATTGTATAAATCAATTTCTTGGGACCAATAATGCCAACTTTGGGAAATTATTGAAGGGGGAAAGAAAGTAAACCCAATTGCTTCATATGTGTTTTTATCTTTATTTTGTTTATGCAGGATATTACCAATTATTTCAGTACTATTATTCATCTCTCAAATGTAACAATATTAAGGGGACTCAGGGGATGGCCCCATGATATAGCAGCCACGCAAGATCAAGCTAACCTACTTTCATTTGTCTACCCATATTATTTGTAGTGAAATAAGCAAGTATGGTGATGAGAGCATTTTTGTGTAATATTTATCTCTTTTGCTGGGGACTAAACCCCACCAAATACTTAGACTCCAAGGGGTCAGATTCTTAGAAATAAAGTGCCCCTGCATATTACCATTTCTTATCACACTCATAGAATAATTTCAAGCCATCAGGAAAAAGAATGCATGTTTAAAGTATGCATTTCAGGGTGTATTTTTCCAATGCAGTAGCACTGCCAAGTATTCCTAATTGGTCTAGAAAAGCAGTCTTAGTTTGGCTTATAATTTAGAATCTGAAACAGAACAACCTTCTGATTTTGTTGGGCTATTTCGTGATTCTTAATGCCAAAACAAGATTCACAGCTAATGCTTTCAATATGTAATACAGTACAAATTCCGGAATCCTCAGACTTTTCCACATTTTGGATTATTTGTATTTTTTGTCACGAATTTCACGTTTGCACTAATAAAATAGGGATAATTTTTTTTTTAAAAAGGAAAAGACCTTTTTAATACAATGCGACAAATTTTACTTGAAAATCTTAATTTTTCTGTGGTATTTACACTTAACATGTCCATTATTTTGTATATTTCATCAATAAGGTCCAGGTTAAACTCCTTGTTCTTCAAAAATTGTCGGAAAGATGTAAAAAAGTGTGAAAACAAAAAAACGTTCAGACTTTGTACTGTGTAATGCTGTTAGTAAATAGTTTGCTATTTAAAAAATGATTGCATCTTACTTCCTTGCCTGTTGCACAAAAACAATTACCAAATATATATAGAATAATCGGAGTCTTATATAAATGGCATGTCATCTTTGTTATTATTTAGTGTTATTTTAACGTCAACATTTAAGCAGAACAGATTTATTGACGTAAGAAAATGAAAAAATTTAAATTACAGTGATGAAAACGATCCGCGAGACAGACGATCGACAAACTGCCCGATATAAAAAAAAGCACTTTGCAAAAAAAACTCACAGATTCTGTGAGAAAAGAAAATACCAATTATAGCCAAAATTGATGATAACCTTTCTTTTTTTGACTCAGTAGTTTAAAAAATAGAATTTAAAAAAATTATGTTTTTTATTATGTATTTTTTTCACATTTTTCTTTTTAATTAACAATTTTTGCGAATGCCTTGTTTTAGGTCATCATAGAAGATTTTAGGTCCTTGAAAAATATTTTTTGTTTTGTTTTGAAAAGTCCTTGAATTTTTTTTTGGATAAAGGTGTGGGAACCATGTAACCTTTTCTTACAGCGTAGATAGAAAGCAGAATTCTCAACATTTGATTTAAGGGTCATTCTTGCAAAATAGGCAAAATTCATGTCCCTTCAAAATTTATAGAATTCTATCACTCTGAAGATTTTGTCAACTTTCAAGAATAGTTTAGGATCACTTTTATAATCTACAGAATTAGAAAATTAATGACATATTTTTTTATTTTATACATTTTTAAAACTTTAAAATATCAAATATCATTGTCCTGGTATGTCCCTGAGTGAAATTTTACAATTTCTTCATTCATTAGGGTTTTAATATTTATTTATATAGTCTTGTAAATAATTTATTCTGCTTCTTTATACATCTGAAAGGTTATTAGTTACAATAATGGAAATAATATTGCAAAAATTTCCAAAAGTAACTTCAATAACTATTGTCCCAAGTAATATCATCATTTTCCTGGCATCTCAGATGTGTGCAATTAATATTATTATTACTCATAATTAATATTATATTACTCATTATGTGGGCAATTAATAGATTACAGCACTGAGTTAAAAGAATACTTTTCAAGTAATCTGGGGTTGAGGTTATTTAAATAAATAACTGCCATTTTGAAAAGTTATCAACTTTTTTTTTGGTCAGCACATACAAGTTCAGAGTTCAAGGTTTATGTATATTGAAAATCATTTTCCTGGCTTTGATAAAAATTAAATGTTTGTAGTAAATTTTTAATTTTTTTTATTATCAAGTGTATAAAAGATATTTCTTAAATGTGTGTGAAATTCAAACTGAAATTTTTAAGGGTTCATCCATTAAGCCCTGAACAAGCGTATTTCATCATTATCCTGCCTTTAACATACCAAGTCAATGATGTCAAGACAGGAAAATGATGTTTTATGTTCAGTATTTTTTAAATTATTAACTGAAGACAAATATATTCTTTACTTTTAACTTTTGATTATTTATTATCCATTGTAATTTTTTTAAAAGTAAAATACCTTATAATGGGCTTGAAATTTTGAAAATTATTTGTTTCTTTTATTTAAAACATAATGTTTTTGTCATTGCACCTAAAAATGTCTAGATATTACTAAATATCCTTTATCACATGCTCTTTTTTATAAGTTGTAAACAATATATGGACAGATATGAGTGGTAAAAAGAAACAAACATATGAGGAAAGGTTGTTAAAGAAAAGAGGTTAGCTGAGAAACGTCGTCAGGAGCATATTAAAAAAAATTCCATAACGTTTGATACAAGATAAATTGAAGAGGCATCTGAAATATATGTTAACCAAAAGAAGAAAGGAGTGGTAAAGCCTATAGCTAAAATTAGTTCGAGGCAGAAAAAGGGGAATTATAAAAATAGGAAAGAAAATTCAAAACTATCACTTGAACAAGAAATTGTCATCCGATAGAATTGGCTACCCAAACCAAGTGAAAATGGTATAGATATTCAACTTTCAGGTTATTCAAACCCAGACACAACAAGAGATGAAAATGTGAAGAAAAAGTTAATGAAAAAAGTAAGAAGAGATAGAGCAGAGACCTACATTTGTAGAAAGAAACTGGAAGAAAAATTTTAAAAATATACAAGGCAAATGGAAAAATACAAAAAGAAATACTACAGATCAAAAATAGCTGAGAATTGATTGCAGTAATTTAACACCACACAGCAAAACACGTAATCTGTTAAAAAAGCATAAAAGTTGCAGTAATAGCTATCCACAATGTTCCTACTTTCTAATAATACTTAAATATTCGCAAATCCATAATTTCCTGAAGTGTCATGTTCCTAGTAATTTTATTTATGTACTTAATCAGCTGAATTAAAAATACATGGTCATATTAAATGTTCAACAAGAAATTTAGATATTTTTTTCTATTTTCATCATTGTCCTGGCAGGTTCATCATTGTCCTGCCTTCCAATATTTTGAAATATTTTTTTCCTTAACAAAATGTTAATAATTTAGATTGCTGATATTTTTAATTTACTTAATAAACATGGTAGAAAATTATTAGGCCAAAAAAATAAAGTTTTAAAAACCTTCGATTGAAAAAATTTTAAGAAGCCAATTTTTCCTATTTCACAAGAATGACCCTTAAGGGAACTTGAATCCCTTCCTGAATTAGGCCAAGGATACAATTTTACTGTTACCTAAGAGATGACATGACCCTTGAGCCATAAACCCAACCAACATCATAACTAAGTCTACTCTTTTTCAAGAATGACATTGCTTATTAGAAATTGCACTCCTCCAAAAATGTAAATTCTTTAAAAAAAGTTATAAAACTCCAATTTTTCTTGCCAGTCTTGAACAACATATTTTGAACTTTGTTTTATACACCTTGGAAGAATAGCATCCAATGATTTGTGTAATGGCACAGGTTATGAAATTAGGTTATACTGATTTAACTCTTGTATTTTAGGAAATTTGTTTAGTAAATAGGCCATACCTAATGTCATAGGTGTTCAATTTTCTCTATCTGAAGATAAGTGAATTTTTTCAATGTAATGTGGATTTGTGTTTTTTTTAATAGAATAATGTGTTTCACACAAAATATCTTTATATATCTTAGCGGGTAACTCAGTATGTCTGACGTAGAGGAACCAACACCCCCATCTTCCTCAGTACAAAACGATGAATTGAAGGTTTCCATCAAAGAGGAGTGCGATAGTCCACTGCCTGATAAAGATACTACTGAAATAAATGGTATATTAGAATTTTTGTACTTTTAAGGAATTGTGTTTTTGTTAATAATTTCTTCCATGCAAACGTGGATTGTGGTTTTTATACTAACTGACTTCCTGCCTCTGACCCTCAGACACATTTACTTTAGGTGTGTACAGGCTTCACGAACCCAATGTACTTTAGTGATATTTTCTTTTAAATAAGGGAAGTCATATGCTCCTGGAATGCACCCAGCAATTTTTTTTGCCGCCATTGCATTACTCTGTTCCCCAAACCCTCTTTTCTCCCTTTCATGACATTTTACCTGACCTTGTCTTGTATTTCGTGAAACTTGGCCACATGACCCTTCTGCCACAAAACCTAAAAACAGCCAATCAAAATCCTGTTTAGATTTTTGTATCTACTAATTTACTTATTTTCCACAAGTAAAGTTTGATTTTATTACAATACATTCATGCATACCCACTTCTGAAAAACATGTATGTGCATTAACTTTTTCCAGTATCTATTACTCAACTGATTTTGCTGCAGTTTTAATTATTACCTTCTATGAATTTTTATTATTCCAGATCATTCATACATATTATTTTTCTAAATTATATATTAATCTGCAGTTTTGTGATAAGCTAGCTAACCAATCAAAAAATGTTTTTAATTGGACATTCTTTTTATTTAATTAAAAGAAATTTTTGTTCTTAATTTTTTCCTGCATTATAAACTGTTCATTTACAAGTAGTTTAGCTTAATTTAGTTGATTTTAATGATTAGAATTGTTTATTATCTTATAGCTGAAACAGAAGTCCTCAAGGATCCCAAAGAGGAGCCTCAAGATGGAAAGCATTTTGCTGCTATGGAAGGAGAATTGCTTGATTTTGAAGATTTTAATGAAAAGGTTACATTTCTTTCCAGGCATAAAACTTCTAAATTATTAAAAGCTGTTAAATTAAAAAATGCAGTTATACTATTTGTAGTAGAAAAATATCTTTTGGAATCATCAAAAGCTAAAATTCATAGTTTTGTTGGAGATAATCTGTTGTAATCTGTCTGACTTTTTGTGCAGTTGAATCTGAACAATACTTGGAGAACAAAAAAAGAATCAATCAATTTTGACAGAATTATTATTTTGCTCATCAATTTGAAATAGTTTAATTTCCATAAGAAGAGAAGATAACAATTGAACAAATCTTGGCACTTTATTTATTTTTTTGTGTTAAGGGTCTTGGCCTTTACTTATTACCCCTGATGAAACCCCAAACACACATTGCTTAAGTTTATTGTTTGGGTCTAAAGAGGTGTTGTTGTTGTCGTGTGACCAGTGCAATAATTGAAAAAGGATGGGAGAGAGGCGGGTAGAGCATAGTTAAATGGGTCCAAAAGTGTGGAGCACTGCGTAGGCCACATCTACAGCTTTGTCCATATAAAAGGTCTCCCTGGATCAGTTCAGGTCGATCTTGAAGAGTGCTGCGATAATGGAAGGGCAGCCTGTAACCCCTAGAGAGCGCGTCCCCAAGCGGTAGATTGGGGAATGCCTCCATTGGTTTACCATTGGGTGGTAGGAGTGAAATAAAATAGCTCCCACGGACCAACAGGCAGAAGTCCAACCTCTCGAGGCAATGGCACTCATTATGACAAGTGCAATAAAATGTGATAAAGAGGTATTGTATGGTATATGTAACCAGTATGAAAAAATATAGCTTGTCACTGATAATGATCATTTGATCAGTGCTGGTTAAGAATTTAGTTTTGTGCTGCTGTGGTGAGAAAGACATTGCAATTTTCAAATCAGTCACAACATTTATTAAATGAAACCTAAAAGGAAATTATTTGCTTATTTTAGAAATTATGATGAATTTGGGCGTATCATTGAAATGATACAATTGAAGCTTATATTAATAACACAGTGAAACCCTGATTTAACCTAACTCACATATAATGTCGTTTTTCATTAGTCCCAAATAATATCCTATATATTCAATGTTAAAAAATCTCGTATTTAGCATTATAATTTTGAAATATTTAACGCAATTAACGTTTTTTCAGTGTGGAGAACTCGAAATGATTTTCTTAAAATAACAAATAACAGACAGTTCTTTTCATGTCGTTACTGATACTGAAAACATTAAAAAGAAAAAACAGTAATTTTAAGAACAATGAATCACTACCACCCGACATAACACAGGCATGTCGCAAATTCGCATAAAATTTGGACTACCTGAGGTATCGAACTGACGTAAAATTTTCATTTAAATTTTCACTATCTTTAAGGATTGCGAATAATAGTCCTAATAGCCTCAATTAGTCATTTTTGTGTTTGTAATGAATATCTACGTCAATTGGAAATTAGAAATACTAAAAACATACGAAAATCATATTTGTGGCGAATGATGTTAATAATTTAGCTAGTAAAAGCAAAACGCAAACCAAAATAACAGATTTCTGTAAACAATAAACTATTGTAAAGGAAGAAATAATAGGTATGTTACTTAAATTAGTCTTTATTTTCTTGCTTTATGTTTTTTCTTTAATTATATAGATCTTCTCTACCAAAACAATAGAGCAGTACTATGGGTTTGGGATACAAGATATTTACACATAAAAAAAAATTATGTTGGAAGTACAATTATAATATTTATTATATAAATGTTTAGTGATTTTAAGACATAAATAAGAATATTATTTTTATCCCCTTATTAGAAAAGTTGTAAATAATTGAATGCAAAATGAGTATGTTTTGAAAGGTGAAGAGGGAAAATTGAGATCTAAATAATGATTTTGATTACATAATTTAATTTAGCTTCATTACATCAATATTAATGAGTTGATTAATAAACATTGATTTGATAATTATATATAAAGCAGTTTCAATTCAATAAAGCAACATTCCTTTATTCCACGCATATAAAATCTTTATATGATATAATCTAAAATTTATTTTGTAATTTGTTATTCACATTGAAGAAAATGTGTCTTTTAAAAATAGCATCTGGCATGCAAACCAAATGTGAAGCCTATTAGATAACAGCCATCATGGCATTGCCTATGGTGTTGGCTTGCTTTGCAAACCAAATGGGAATTCATAGCCTATTGAGTGACAGCCACCGCGGGCAACGCCCATTGTCAAATGGGGCCAGGTTTGAATTGCGAAAAGATCCTTTTTTTATCTTACGCCCAGCTCAAGGCCTTGCGGCTATACGCTGTCTTGCCTTCCAATATAGCGAAGAAAGTTCTTGGGGAGAAGTATCCCTGATGTCAATGTCCTGTAAATTGGAGCACTCCGCAAGGTGTTGTCTGTTCATAAGACCATCGCAGCAAAGTGGACAAATCGGAGAGGTAGCCACACCAATCCTATGTAAGTGCTGTTGGAGATGGTCATGTCCGGTTAACGTAGAGTAGTGAAGAGATCCAATCGGCGTGACATCACAATCTGTTGCGAAAATATAAATATTTAATTGAAAAATTGTTTATTGGAAGAAAATCAAATGTATATTATAAGGTATCCGTCTCTGTTGTAAAATTTTCCGCAGATTTCAAATCCGTTGAAATTTTCAATCCATCTTTAACAATCCCGATTTACAAAAAAAAAAAAAAACTAAACAATGGCAGTCAAAAAAAATTTGTTTTGCTTTCCTTCGCTGGAAGCGTTTGAATGCAGGATAGAATCTGATTTCTAGATCGCAAAGGTCATATGGAAAAAAATATATGTTTCAATTTTAAATTATTTTTAAAAGAAAAGCATGTTTTTAGGTATCGATCAAATGTGAAATTTTCCTAGATTTCAAATCTTGAAATTTTTACTCTATCTTTAATGATCTAGGAGATAAAAAAGAACTACACAACTCCAGTTAAAACTTTATTTGTTTTTTCGTCTGTTGAAAAATCGTTACTCGCAAACGGAAAACACAGAAAAAAATTAATTTTTAATCAGTCATCTATTTATGGTGTTGCCGTTCTAAAGAAAACAATATTAAATGTAATCAAATTCATTTGAAAATGTTCTTCATTGAATTTTAAAATTCGGGCTTCTTCCAATAATTGCAAAATTAGCAAATCCCATTATTGTAAATGCCATACATTCATCAGGACAGTCCATAGAGACAAAAATTTCCTTTTATACTAGTAGCGATTTTGTATGCATATATGTGGATTATCAGAAATCCCTCGTCATGCAGATATCTGGTTGTAAAGACGCTTGTGCTCAAAATACCCACACATGACTCATCCAGTAATAGCAGAGTTTCTCACCAAAATCCATAGGAGGACAAAACTAGCTGCTGGCAAAGACACTGCAGCAGCCTACTACTAAGATCTGAACTTTAATTGTTTGGGCATGAGACAACCCAAATCTGTCAATTCATCTCATTTGTAAATAGTTGATTTCGCTTACATTAAATTCCACTTTTCAATTATTTTCATTTACTGAATTATGGTCATTGTGTCCCACATATATTTTAGTGATGGTCTTTGAATAGCATTTTTAATTATAGTGTGCTTCAAAATAGCTTTTTGGAAACTTATCTAAAATATCAACAGTTACCTATAAAAGTTAATGGGATAAAAGAGGAAAATTTCAATTGAATTAAATTTTTAAAGTGTGATAAAAATAAGAAATTGCAGAAACTAATTTTTTTGCAAATTACTTAATGGTTAATTTAAACAGTTACATGTAAGGAAAATATTCACCATTGATGTCGATGTCTAACTTAATAAAAATCGTTTTAGATTTAGTTGCTAATTAATATTAGCTAACTGATAACAAAACTGTAAAAAACTTGTATATTAACATTAACACTTACTGTAAAAAAGTTTTGCCCAACTCTAATTAATGTTTAAAATATTGATTTTAAAATTTTAAAAAATATTCAGATTTTTATTCAAATTTTAACTTTTTTTTAGATCATGGATATGGACAAAACAGCTAATGCAAAGGATCCTGAATCTGAAGATGGACAGTGTGCCACTCCAGAGAAAAATGCACCTGAAAAAAAGGCAAATATGTTCATTTTATAAAAATTTATTTAAACAATATCCACTTAGATGAAAGTTAAACTGAATATAAACTATTGGAATGTTATCTCTATCAATCTCTCTCCCTTCTTCCCCCAAGCAACTTAAAATGCTTTTTTTATTGTCTAAATAAAAAATATTTTAATCATTTTTAATATTTAATTGTATTGTTTGTTACCCTTATCTTTAAACTTGTTAGATATGAAACATGCAACTCACTGGGTAGTTTTTGGATAGTATTGATTTTATGATAAACTTTAATATATATATGAAAGTTTAGAATTATCACAAGGGGGGCAAACTTTTGAAATTTCAAAAAAAAAATTATCATTGTGATTTATACTTTCATTTGAATTTTATTTCTTGATATAAATCTATTATGGCTTAAAATTCTAAATTATTTTAATAAAGGGAGGTTTAATTTAATTTTTAATTTTCCAGCTGTTTGTTACCTGACTTGTTCAGGTACAAGTAAAAATTAAGTTGAAATATTTGTAGAAATGCAGAAATAGATATGTGGTAAAATGGCTTTATGAATGCCTTTCTTGTTTGCAATACAAACAATAAAATCTAACAAGCTCCCCATGCTCTAAAGGAGATATCAGGAATATAATTTGCAAAGAAATTTAAAATGTATCTGCTTTCTCTTGAAACTTTTTAATTACAAGCATGGTACTAGATTAATATTTTATATTTGAATATTAAGAGATACTGTAGAAACAATATCTTTCAAATTGGAAGAAATAAGAATTGTCCAACCTCATTTGTGTCCTGGGTGAGAAGCAATCATCCTGACTGTCGAAACTTCACTCACGCTCTAGAATACTCAAGGAAAATCCATTTAAGAATACAAGGAGACGAGTTCTCTATGTTAAAAATTATATATTTGAAATAGAAAGAATTTTGCCCTTATATTTACTGAGAAGCACTGTGTGACACCCTATTCGTTCAAAACAACAACATGGAAGATGGTAAACATCGAAAAAGTCCCCTTTTTCTCCTCCCCCCCCCCCTGCGTTCACATGTGCAGCAGGTCCCCCTACACAAGAACAGGCTCACATTCGCGACATCCTCCCACCACTGAATATCAGATTAATGAAACTCAGTAATCAATTCAAGTTCTAAAGGAGGGCGTCATAAAATTAGTCCGAATCTTGACTTTCGAATTCGTTTTTTTTTTTTTTTTTTTTGGTTTGGGAGATTCTATTTGGACAGATCTCCTAAGGGTACAATCTCTGCACAGCCCGTAAAGCTTCGGTTTCCTAAGAAAGTGGAGCCGTTATCTAACAGACGTGATACGTCATGATGCCGCGGGCATAACTAGACGGCCGTCTAAACAACAATCCAGAAGTGTCAACTTAGACGGACAGAATACGTTGTAGAATGGGCAACACAGACAGCTGTTGTGGTTTATTTTATTTGAGAAACAAAACAAAGTGGTTTTTTATCCTCTAGTTCAAAGTTTCGAACTTCGGGATCGTTGAAGGTAGAGTGAAAATTTCAACAGATTTCAAATCAGCGTAAATTTTTATGCCAGATCGATATCAAAAACAGTTTTATTATTCAATTTTTTACCATTTGATTATTTAATTATTTATTAAATAATTAATTATTTATTTAAAGAAAATCGCATTTAAGGTATCGATCTGGTGTCAAATTTTCCGCAGATTTCAAATCAATTGAAATTTTCATTCTGTGTTTAACGATCCCGATTTTACAAAAACGAATTAATCAATGGCAGTCAAAAATGTTTATTTATTGCGCTCCTCTTCGTTCGAATCGTTTAGAGCAGGAAATTAAATCTGGCCGTTACAAGAGAAAAAAACGTTCCCCAACTGTTTGAGACCGCTATGACGACAGTCATGGAAATGGCAGCTCCGATCACTTTCGTTACGCTCACAAACAACGCTCTCTAGGAAACCAACACCATGTGTTAATATAAACAACGTTTTAGTGACGTCACCCACCGATACATCATGGCCGCTAGATCGCGGCTACGCTTTCTTAGGAAACCAAAGCTTAAGAAGGATCCCGTTTTAGTTTTGACTTCGACGACTCTCCCTTTACCATCTTTCCCAGGAAGCAACTTCATAACTTTAGCTAATGGCCAGTTGGATCTTTTAGAATTACTATCCCTAACTAGGAATGTGTATCCTACTTCAATGTTAAATTCAAACAACAACATGGAAGGTGGTAAACATCGAAAAAGTTCCCTGTTTCTCCTCTCACCTCCACGCGTACATGCACAGCAGGTTCCCCTACATGAGAACAGGCTCGCATTTTCGACATATTCTTTCCATTTGAGCTTAGTTGATTTTCTTTGTGAGGCTTTTAGATGAGCTAAAAAGTGAAGGACACCCAGTGCTGATTTTTAGGGTGGGATTTAGTTTACGAGACCGATGCGATTTACTGCCAAATATGGTAGGCAAATTATTGCCAAGTATTACGGCAATCCAATGCCAAGAAAATTTTGGTAAACTTTAAACATTCATTTCAAGTTGGTTCTGTTGCTTGTGGGTGCTCATTCTTTGGATGAAAATTCTGGTTACCTTTAAACATTGATTTCGCTTTGGTTTTGATGCTTGTGGGTGCTTCATTGGCATGGAAATTCAATGGATGTTACTTGCTTTTCTGGAAGAAAAATTTACCTGCAACAATTGTAAGAGAACAAGTTAAGTTTTTCTTTGCTTTTCATGTTTATTTGTGCATTTATCATTTTCAATTCCATATATGCAAATTTCAGTAATTTATATTAAAAATACTGGACCATGCCCTCTCACCCTCCCAGTCAAGTGGTTTATATGCATGGAAGCCAACAGTTAAAGGTGTCTTGCAGGCAAGGGGGAGCCTTGCATTAAACACTGTGACTTATCTACAAGAAAGAAAAACACATTTTAGAGACAAAATATTTATTTAAATTTAGGTCCCCCATGTTCCCATACAACGGGTATGCATAATCTGGAGAAATATGCACTGTTTTTGAAAAGATGAGCGGGAAATATATTGGGGGAAAAAACAGAGCAGACACAATCACAAAAATCAATGGGAAAAGGTAAAAAAATTCATCAATTTTAATTCTATATATGCAAAGGTTCAGCGTGTGGATTTTGCTTATACTGGATTTGGCAAGAAACGCGTCTCGTAAACTACATCTTTACCAATTTTTAACATACTGAAAACAAATGTTAAACAGTGCTGCTTCCTTTATCAGAATGCAAATTCCCTTTTTGAAAAGAATAGCCTGTTGTGTGTTGCTCCAGTGTGACTTTAATTAACATACCTACCTACCCTCTTAAAAAGACATCAATTCAAGGCTATCCAACCTTTCCATGGGAGTCTGACCGAAAACTGCAATTTGTGAACTGGACCCCATATGTATAAAACAAACGGCCATATTCACAAGTCTTCAGTTGATCCGTGAGTAAGAGTTAACTCAAGGATTATCAAGAACGGTATTCTCAAACGGCGTGTTAAGTGATCCGGGGATTAAAATGAGATGCTCGCTGTGATTGGCTACTACTGTCTCCTCACGATCGCATAATATTGGTTACGACGCCCGAATCTGCATTCATACTGATCAAGCACGTACTTCGTCGTAGAATTGATTCCAAATTGTGAATAAATAGGACTCGCACAGCATTTTAATATGGGTTTGGGAAAACAAATGCAAAGGTATTTAATTTCAAATTGTATTTTTATGGAAACCTAATTTGGCAAGAAAGAATTGTACACAATGTCTTGACAGATGTATGAAATCTGTTTATCTTTGTACTTGTCAGTATGGGTGTGTGTTGGTGTCGTGAAAAGTAACTTGCATGGTCAATTTTCTTTCATTCGTAATAAATCAGCGGAATAATTTTTATTCTACGGCGAATTTGTATCTGCCATGGTCATATTCTACCGTTCGCTCTCTCCGGCTTTGTTGACAGAGGTGCCGCCATCTATCTTTTCGTCAAGCTGCTTGTTCAAGATTACGCTGCTACCTTTATTTAATTTTTCTTTTGAATTTCAATAAAATTATGTTTTAAATTTTCCATTTAAGCAATATTATAACGAGGACATGATCTGCTATGCAGTAGGTGCAAGAAAACTGTAATTTAGCATAGAATGAAATGTTTCATCCATTTTGTATCGCTGAAAAGGTAGTACTGCGCATGCGTTACTCTTACTCGCGAGTTAACTCAACGATTTCGGAGGATCAAAATGTAACACCGAACCGGCAGTTTAAACCATGGATCAGGACTTGTGAATACAGTTTTTTCGATAACTCGCGGATTATCGTTGATCCTCGAGTTAACTCCAACTTGTGAATACAGCCGTAAATCTCTGTCTAGTTTTTCAGTCAGCAAAAACATTTCTTGGTCAGTTGTCATTGTCATGTCAACTTGAATGCTAACTCCTATGCCCCGAACCTCTTGTTGCCTCTAATGAGGTAAATATTTCCATTGAGAAACCAAATAAGTTTTTTAAAAAACACCTCCACCAAGCATGCCCTTAGGAGCCTGACCAATTTGCTTAATTGTATAAAATAAACATGTATTTGGTCCCATGCTATTTCAATTTCATTATTATTATGCTTCAATTAAGTAAAAAGGAAATTTAAAGGAAGCTGATTTTAATTGGCCTACCCTGCTTTTGAGGAAACTTTTAGATGTTATTGCCTAAATTAACTAATTGGTCAAAACTAGCTAAATCTAATGTTCATTCATTTGAGGAACACTGTCAAAGGGTCTGGAGACGAGAAAATTTGATGACCTTGTGCTTATAGAAACAGTGTGAACTCTTTAAATTTGTGAAGATAGAATTTGTTCAGCAGTTAAAATATGGGGAGGTAAAGTTTTGGTTCACTTCTTTTCCCTTTCTGGTTGCTATAAAAAAGTACTAAATATGTTAATTTTTACTGAAGGCAATCAAATTATGTAGTCTAATTAACATCATTGGGTGCCCTCCCTTTGTTTTCACAAGGATATCTGATCTCTAACCTCACTTCAGTAATCAAAATAAATGCAGATTTCCCATAATACAAGATGTGTTCTTATACCATTTTAAAACTAAATTCTATTACCATTATGAGCTAATGGTTATAAAATTTAGTTTAGCCTAAATTTTGAAATTGTTTTATGTAAAATTGTCATATTCCAAAACTAGATAAATTTGTGTTGACTTGAACTTGTAAGCAGAAACAGACTTGATTTGATGTGTTATGTATCTCAGAATGATATTCTTATAACATCAATTTTGATTTAATCTTATTCTTTTCTTTAGGATGATTCAATTGAAGAAGGTGAAGATGAAGGTGTGTGTACAGATGGGGGTGTAAGTATTAGTTTTTATGAATTATATACATTTGAAACTAATGGAGGGGAACAGGAACCCTGGTCAATATTTTATTCACTATTCAATCACAATTGTTTCTTGCAAAACCACCAGTTGTGGCATGGAAAGTATATGTATAACCTTTTGCATTTGAGGACAGTCTCTGATCACTTACTTTAACTTGTGTATTTTTTGTTAATTTAAAAATGAGTTAAAAACAATTTTATCAAACAGCTGCTATCACAAATTTGAATAAAAAGGATTAGGATCTCTTTTTGGCTCTTTCTAAAAAAATTCTGTGCTTTGGAACTATTTATAGACATTAGGCACTGACTAATATGAGCTAATTCATTTCTAGTATATTACTGAATAGTGTGTTGGCAGATTTTATCATTTAGACAGATGATCTAAAACAAATTCTTATTTTTATAAGGTTTGCCTTATTTCAATCTTGCCATTTTCTAAGCAGCAGCCTTCTAAAAGCCATGACAAATATTTATTTAAAATATCTTGTAAGCACTTGATTGCAACATTTGTATTTGACATTCATACAGAAAAAATAGTTTTTATAGTTGGATTTTATACTGTATATAAAATGTTCAATTTTATGGGATCATATTTACAAAGTTATTAGTTACATGCTGTCTCTTGTAGAGTAAATATGTACACCCATCAAATAAACCTGACTCACCCGATCGCAAGTACACAATTTACATCGCAGAACAAAACGGAAGGTAGCAATCGATAGGGATGAATGTTTTCTACAAATATCAATATTTAAAATTTGTCTAAGGGGCCGTCTTCATATTAAATTAAAAATTTCAATATGAACCCCCATCTTTTATCACAAATTTGGATTTTTCACCGATTTGTAAGTGTTTGAAAATTAGATCTCCTAAAGTTAAAATGGTGTTTCATGTTATTTGTTATATTTGCTAAGAACATTAATTTTCCTTGGAAGTTGTTTTTCCATCCTTTGCTACCCTAAAACGCAAACACAATCTATAAAGATTTTAATTATCAAACTATATTTTATTAATTATGAAATTTAAGATCATAAAAATTATGAATAGAAACCTGGGCACATTTTGACTCCATGCGATTCAACTGTTAGTGAAACATCGGAATTCCAAATTTCAGCTCCTCACGTGCATAATAAGTAGCGCAGTGAGACTGTTTGCAAAATTCGATGATTATTATAGTTGTTGGGGATTGTTTTCACAAAGTGAAACCAGAAATTTATGCCAACAGATCCTGGGATTCAATCAGAATGGATTCTGTCTTTGTCAACATCTTAATGGACTCCATTCCAAAGCGTCTGCAACAGGTCATTGACTGCGATGACCACTACACATTTTTATTAATAATTATAATGTGATTGAACTCCGAACATTTACATGCTCCCTCAATGGTTTTTCTCGGTCAATTTTACGCCGTTTTTCGTTATTTTTTTCATCAAATCCGCCTGAAATTGGGTGTAGAATCCAAATTTCTCTGTATTAAAAAAAAAAGTTGCTGTCACAGGATTGAAAACTGTGCTGTTTAGCTCAATTCTTATACGGTTTCCCGAGACAGTACGGATCAGAAAAATGCGAAATTAACATGATTTGTTCTTCATTGTGTTCTCTGGACAATTCTTAAGATCTTTTTCCGATGTGGCTATTAGTTTAGGATTTATTAAGTGTCCGCGAGTGAGCAAAACCCGTACAAATTTCCAATCTTCAGCCGTGAGTAAACTGTCATATCTATATCTTATTACTATTAGTTTTTAATTTTGAAAGTATCACAGTATACCTCAGAATGTACTCTTTTTTACGGTACAATTATTTTTGAAATTGGTTTATAAATAAATTCGATGCGATCAGAAGGTTGGTCCTACAAAATTCGGAATCTTTGGATATTTTCGCTACTTTTGTTAAAACCGTCATATCTACAACTTAATACTATTATTTTTTGTAATTTGAGAACATCACTGAAGATCTTGCATTGTACTCTTTCTTATGGTACAATTATTTTTTTAATGGGTTAAATATTATATATTAATAAAGTTGATGCAATCAAAAGTTGGTCATACAATTTTCAGAACTTTCAGATTGTTGCGGTTGGGCGAGCATATTCAAGCAGGGGGCGGAGCCCCCTACTGTGATAAAAGATGATGGTTCGTATTGAAAATATCGGAGCAAGCACCCAGTTTAAAATGAAGACTACCCCTTAGACAAATTTTAAATATTGGTATTTGTCGAAAACATTCACCCCAATCGATTGCTACCTTCCGTTTTGTACTGTTATGTAAATTGTGCAATTGCGATGGGGTGATTCGTGTTTTTTTTTCACAGGTGTACATTTAAGTTCTATTTGTCTTTTTGGACTGATATATTTACCAATCAAATCTTAATGTTTTGAAGAATTTGCTTGCCATTTTCTAGTTATTTAAATGAAGATAATATTTTATTCAATAATTTTTTTTACACAAAACACATTTTTCGTAGTATTTTTGTTTATATTTTAATTTTAGTGTAAACTACTAGTAGATATACTGCTATATACATTAACAATTGTGTTGGTTACTAAGTACACTGATTTAAAAGTTCTATTGGCGTATTGTGATGTGTTATATGAGTTATAATTATAAATTACATTGATATATGCTGAAATTTTCATTGGTATAGCAAGTAGGTTGCATTCATAAAAGCAATAACAGTCATTAAATTCATTTTCCACTTTCTTACATATATCAATTATAAATATTGAAAAAATTTCAGAGTTTATGCTATGCACTTATCTATCTATATTTGACTTTGGTAATTGGAAATTTTAATTGCATGCTGTTCAGGACTGCCATATTTATTTAGAATTTAAAAATATGAATCTCTAAGTTATGTTCTATTTCAAGGCTTCTTTTTTAAATTGTATTCTGAGTATTTAAGAAGAGAAATATAGATAACGCTTTATTAATTGCAGTGTAGTACTGTATCTGGGAACACTTGTAAATCTCATAAAAATATAATATTTTGATATTTCAGGGAATGTTTGTTTTGTAATTAAAAGAAAAATCACTTAACTGTAAATAAATAAATATATATATATGCTAGTTTTCTAAAAAAAAAAAAAACTTTAGTTTTTCTGATATAGATACTTAAAAATCTTGTACTGTGTTAATATTTGGGAAAAAATGTAAGGCTCTTCTAAATTAAACATTTATTTTCAAAGGAAGAAGATTTGGAAGAAGGTGAGATTAAAGAGAGTTCAGAGAAAAAAGAGACAGCACAACCGACGCGACAAGTGTGCAGATTTTTTCATCGTGGATTATGCTTCTATGGCAGTGCTTGTCGTTTCCTTCATCTGACTACTTTTGATGATAAAAAGGGAAATTATAGTATGTTTGACCAATCTCCAAGGGTCTATACAGATTCTTATTCTGTTATGGGTCCATGTGTAGGAATAATGAATCAAAGAGTAAGTTTTAAGTAGGACTTTATAGACCCATATTGTGATTTTTCTTTTACTTTTTATGTATCAATGTTTCATAAAAATTAAAATGTTACAGAAAATGGCTTAATGTTTTGGATGCATTCTTTGTGAAAAATAATATGCAACAGTTGAATTTAAGTTTTATTTTTAGCGTTCAGTTCCTGATTTCATACCAGCTCCACCACTACCTTATGCACCTCAAGTTGAATCAGCATGGGAAAGAGGTTTAAAAGAAGCTAAAGTAGTAAGAACGTGTTTCTATATCATTGTACATTGATTGCCTACTTGTATTTTTATCGACTTTGAATAATCAAGTAATTTGTCTTTCAATAGCTACTAAAACAAGCAAATAAAAGAAAAGATGAGCCTGACTTTGAAGACAAGCGCTTGAATATGAGCCTAGTTGTGAACGAAAAATATACTCCAGATTTTGACAAAGAAAATGATTCTTCACCGAAAAGGGAAAGGCGGAAAAAAAGTAGTGAAAGAAGAGACAACTTTTCCAGTTACAAGTGAATATTTTTTTCATTTCTCTTGATAGTAAAGCTTTCTATGCATCCTAAACATGCTTGCATTTATTTATACGAGGACTGTTCTAAAAGTGATACGACTAATTTTATTGTTGTGAAATCGCTCATCACAATATTTAATTTCTGTGGAATAAAGAAATGTTGCTGTCTGTATTGACAAAACAAGTTGATAGATGGTGTATACAGGCTAATGTGCCAGAATGTCGCGTGACTAAACACAAGCTTGTTTCGCTGTGCCAAAAGGTTGCCAAGTTGGTGACACATTACTGAAATCCTATGTGTGTTTGAATACAGGAAACAGAAACTCATGTCCTACTTTAAAAAGTACAACTTGAAACATTTACATATGAAAAACAATACACAGTATCGACACACTAACTTAAGAAGCATTACATGTTTGTCAATAATATGAACCAGATACTTTTCTGATACACAAATTTTTCAATTCAAGTCCCAAATTATTCACTTATGTTGGGGGGGGGAATCCATTGTTTAAAATGGCATATCCTGTTAATACCTGTTAGTGTTTGAGTCAACTATGATAGTCAAAAACTTCCTGTTATTGCTTTGGCACAAATCCTTAATTTACATTTAACATTTAAACTGTTAGGTTTTGCAAATGTAATTTTAATTCATTTTTGAATCAGAACTATCTTAAACCTTCTTAAGCTATTTTTTTTTATATTCAATGTGGAAAATTCAATGTTGCTTTTGACCCGAGCTACTAAAATCTTTGAATAATGCTTTGATTTTTATTAATCCAAAAAGACAATGTAAATATGACAGAAACTATTGAAATAGTGAACCAAATGTTACCGAATTTGTTAGATGATATTTATGCATTTTGACTCCATTTGTCAAATTATGCACTGCATCATACTATAAAATTAATTTTTGTTAAAAATTACCTGATTGTATGATAGAATGCTTTCTCCAATCCTTAAGTATGCTTTGTGCTTAAGTTGCGTGTTAATTAAAGCATCCAGTTTTGGTAATTTGGTACTCACCAAATTACCAAAACTGGAGCAGAGACCAAACCTTAGCATTTATGAGTTTTTTTACATGTGTACTGACTAGTTAATCTATTGTGATATGTTAAATATAGCATTGAAAATGAAAAAATAGTAGATTTAGAAGGCTTCATTTTTTTCTTTAGATTGGAAAGTTAGAAACATTTCATTTAAATGTCAATGAACTTAAAACTTCTTATTTTAGGTACCATGATCCTATCAACAACTACAGCAATGATTTTGATGGTTATTCTAAAGATTCCTATAAAAATTTTGATGTTCGATACTCTCGTGAAGGTGAAAAAGTGAGCAAATATATGATCTATTTACATTATAAATTTGTAAACGTCTATTAATAAATTTAATCTAGTGCTAAACTCTCTCTCTTGTTATATTTATAGTTTAAACTTCTCAGTATCTTCTAGCCTGATTAAACATTAATGCCAACTTAAAATTAATGTTTTGTAGTTGAGCACTTTTTTATTATTCATCATGCTTTTTGGATTAGTATACATACTTCATTTAACTCCAACCTGCTAGCTTTTCAGATGCTGTAAGCTGTGAGCTTCCACTAAGACTATAGGGGAAGACGGGGTACAATGAAACAAAATTTACTAATTATTTTTTCCTATCCACAATTTTGCATGCACAAAAATATAATTAATGCATGCTTTTAATCTTTTATTTTCCCCATTTAAGTAAATTTTTATTAGGTTCTAAACAATATCTTTATGCTTGTAAAATAACAAAGTAAATGTCTCAAAGTGTTTCATTGTACCCCGTATGGCGGGGTACAATGAAACACATACTGGGGTACAATGAAACACTCCAAATGATGCAAGCAATTTTCACCCTATATAGTTTATTTTAGTCACATTCAACTTCATTTAAATTTATGATTTCTCCAACAGAATATATTTCCTTGTTTCAGTTCACCCTCATTGATTAAAACAATCATTTATACAGATACTTCTTGTGTCACACTGTTATGTGTGGATATCTCATTCTTAGTACTTCAGTGATCATCTGGAGCTGGAAAATAATCCGGGTCATCTTCAGAGTCTGTAGGAGGCAGAGTTTGTTTTGAAAACAATCCCTTCTTAGTTTTTTTCCCCCTTTTTACTTTCTAATTGCTTAACCAGAGCATTTTTTACTTGTGTGGTTAAACTAAACTCTTTTTTTTTTCTGTTTCCTACTCTTACTTTGCTTGGACCAGCCTTGGGGTAAGGTTTTATCTCTTGAGGATAAATGTATTTCCTCGCAGGTTTAGAGCTAGTGCATGGTGTATGAACATTTGCTGATCAACCTGCAGCCGGTGATTCTGATTTACTTATGGCAAGATCCACCACTTCTGATTCTTGGGTTTTGTCTGTCTGGTCTTCAGTTTCATTACTCAGCTCATCAGTTTCATTAATCTGACCATGGGAATAATTTTCAGTAGGACAAGGCCTATCTGACACATACCGAACACAAATAATCTTCTTCACAAAACATTTCTCTATTGAAAGGCTATATTCCAGTTGCTGAAAAACCTTTTGTAATATTTTGTGGAGTGATAAGAAAATAAGCAGTGCCAAGCAAAGAAGATATCTCATAGATAGAGATTGTACGACCTGGATTACACAGCATCCAATCATTTGCAGCTAGATTGAAGAAATTTTTAAGTGACTTGAACACAGTTTTGTCTAAAGGCGGCTGCAATTTGTTACTGGTATGGGGGTCAGGGTTACAACAACAATTCCGTTATCTTTAGTAAAATTTAGACTGGAAATTGTAATATGTGATTCATGATAGTCCATTATTAGTAGAACTGGATTTTCTTTCGTTCAGTGTGTATGTGCCTGGAAATCTGTTAGAACATTAACAAAATATCTCCATTCATCCAACCCGATTTTGTTGCATCACCCACAGTCCCACAAACAGCTCCATTCAACATGCAAAACTTGAAATTTACTTTAGGAATACTAAATAATGGGGTATAGAATTTCCAGAAGCATTAATAAATCCACACATAGTAACAAGAACACCCTATTCACCAGAAATTAATTGACCTATTTGTTTTTGGCCCCTTTGACCAAGAACTTTAGGAGGATTGTGAACTGTAGTAAGTGCAGTTTACGCCTATGAAATAAATAAACTATTCTTAAATGTTTTTGAATATAAAAAATCTAACTTACTATTGAAATCTGTACTTTTTTTAAAAGGGAAAAAAAAAAAGTTTAATTTTGCATGCTTTCAAAATGATTACTGTTTTGATTTGGTGTTGCCTTCTCCTATTAATGTTAGGTGTTGCCATTTCCTTAGTAAAAGTGTTTTATTTAGATTAATGGCAACCAGTAATATGTTATTTTATATCAGTGAAATAAAATTTACCATTGATATATTACTTTAAGTAAATGCATTCACCCGGGACACAATGAAACATGTTTCATTGTACCCCATCTGCAAGTGTTTCATTGTACCCCGTACTAAGGTTACTAAATTTAAAAAAATTTCAAGCTTCTAATATTTATTTTTTTTAATTTTGGTTTTGGAGGTATGAAGACAACAACACAAAGATAACAATGTATAGAAAAAATAATTATTACATATAACAACGAGGAAAAAGAAACAAAATTACTTTTAGTAAAGAAACTTACTTTCAATGGTGAAAAACCAATAATCTTCTATTGCTAATGTTGTAGAAGTGCGAATGTATCCAAATCACAACAGTAATTGGAACTTATAGTTGTATAACATATATATAAATTGCAACTTTCTGTGACAAATTGTACTGATTTTAGAAGTAATGTTTCATTGTACCCCTTTTTTCATTGTACCCCGTCTTCCCCTATAGTGAAAGCCATAATTTATTTAAGAACTTTTTAAATTTCTGTTTAGCTCAAATGTTTTTGCAAACAATGTTATAGTGATTTGTTGTTCTTGGGGAAACAACCTATGTGTGTGTTAAGGGAAGCAATTTATATGCTGTGAATGTAAATAGAAGTGTAAAAATTTCTTACTGCATTTTATAATTTATTTTTGGGAGATGGAGTTGGAAGAGAGATTCTTGTTGGTATTTGCATGGGATTCTGTGACCATTTGAAAAATCAAAATCTTATACAGCATTTGATTTTACCTTTTTTTCTTTTGAATTCTTCAATATTTTTTAACTAAAATTATGTATTTACAGTTATGGGCAGAATTTGATGATTGTATTCAGGGCATGTATTTGGTTTGCATGGTGCTTTATTCTGTTATTGTAAGATGTTGAATAGATGCAGTAATGTCTGATGTTAGAATGTATGATGTAAAATCACACCCTCCTTTAGTTTTAACAATGTTGGTGATAAAGTTAAGCTGATTGAAAATATATGTACAAAAATAATCTTTTAAAAGAATATTGGATTGTGACCTAAATAAGAAAGTTAAATTTTTAGTTTAAATATTGAGTAAGCCAAATGGTAATGTGGTCCAAGATCACCTTCGATAACCGGAAACTGATAATAAGGAGGTAGGTATACAAAACATGGCCTATATGGAATACAAAAAAATGTACTGTAGTATACATGTAACAGGTACTGACAGATTCATAAAGCAAAGAAACTCAAATTCAGCTGGGATGACACTGATGCTCCCTTACTAGGAACTCTGATAATTAAAGTTCATGTTATTAACACTATTTTAATTAAGTCTTCAAATATACAATTTGTCTGAGATTTTGAAATTACTTACATCAGTACTTTTCTTTATTAGGATTCACGTGATAGATCAAAGGGTAGAAAATCATCAGTTGAACGGTATGTATTCTCTTAGTGCAAGATATTTTTGTTTTAGATTAGAACACTTTTTCATATAATTCTTTGGAACATTTTATTTGGTAGTTTCAATACCTGCGAATGTGCTTCAATACCTTTTGCATTTGCTTAATTAATTTTTGAACATAGACTTTCCTCCTCATAGGAGCTTTGCCAAGCATTAGGCCCCACAAACCAGAATCAATATTTTTCCATTGAAATTTTAAACTGTTTTTTCAATTACATTTTTAATCTTTTTATAGGTTTTCAAAGGCTGGTCCCCGGCATCGTTGGAATCATTCGCGCCTGGAAGAGGTGCAGATGCGAAGATCAGATCATGCGCACGAATTTTTTGATCCCTGGCGGAGGTTAGTTATTTTATTTTTGTCATTGTTTTTAATGTATTTTTCCTTGTAAGAAAAACAAGCTCCTCTAATTGTGTAGTGTGTTTTCACTGAAGTGCCCGAAAAACTGATGCAGACGATCCTATGCAAAATGCATAGCCATGCCACCTATGTACATTAGTTGCATCTGTCTGCAAATATCAACCGATTTTATTTCTATGAAAGCATATTGGGCTGCTGCCTTCCTGAATTGATGGCAAGTTACGATTTAAGTGATTTTCAATGTGGTTTAATAGTTGGAGTTTGTGAGACGGATCACAGTATTTCAAAGGAAGATAAGTTTGATTTTCAAGTACTTACATTTCTCTGATGTACTGTGACTACAAGAAATCTGACGAAACCTGTAGCTTACTATACAAGGCTCCCACAGTCCTTGAATTTATTTTTAAGAACTAGGGGCCCTTGAAAAATACGGAACTTGGTAAAAAGTCCTTGAAAGTACTTGATTTTTTTTTACTAATACAAAATTGTGTAATTTCGTCTTGCGCTAGAACTTGTCTAGACTTAGTTTCCTTCATGGCAGGTGTGCCATTTGAGCATCATTCTGAAAAAAGCCTTTGTTACGCTCTTTGACACCACAAAATATAGTTTATCAGACTAACCACAGTTGAAGGCATGGGTAAAGCAAATAGAGTACAAAAAATTGTGTGTTTTTTTTTTTTTTTTTTTTTTTTTTTTTTTATAACTGACAACCTTTGCATATACCTTGTTTTAGGTCGTTATAAAAAATTTCAGGTCCTTGAAAAAAAAAATTGGGGTTTTGGATAGTCCTTGAATTTTTTGCGGACAAAGGTGTGGGAACCATGACTATAGCAGTATGGCCATTTCATGACTTGGTGAACATGACTAGCATTGGCTTACTAGAATAGCTTCACTCAATAAGTGTGCAATACTTCCTCAAATAAAATCGGAACAATCTTGGTCATCAGCTGTAACATATTACAATGTTAATTATAAGGGAATGCTTTATTACTTTCTTGATATGTGCTTGTCATTACAGCTTGGTTGTTGTCAGTGAGAGTTACAGTTAAAGAGGTTACAGTTAAGAAATAAATTAGATATTACATTACTATCCCTGTAAAAAAAAAATTAGAAAAAAAGTCTACAAGTCCAATCTGTTGTGTTTTCTGCGCTCTCGCACAGGGTTGCGTCTGGGAATAATCAGATTGCTTTTGGGCTCGGGAACTGCTTGCGTGGTGGTGTCATCATCATACCAGTAGTAGTTTGATTGACATCTATGAGACTCTGTTGGGAACTTTAATGGATGGATGTATTTGGTCTTCATGCACCGAAACACTTGAGTTGTTTGCATTGGCAGTCCATGTTCTACTTCCACACTGTTTGGTTAGACGGCCAGGGAACCACTTACGCTGTCTGTATGAATATATCCATGCATCTTGGTTGCCATGAAATTTTCTATCGTTTTTATGGCTTGCGATCGTGGTACTTCTTCTGAAGTAACTGCTGGCCAGTTACTCTCTCATTTAGAACTGGATGGACCAATGATAAGAGTTTTCGAATTGGTCTCGAGAGAAAAAGTTCAGCAGAGGAGACTTGAGTTGTAGCATGAGGTGTAGAACGATAAGTCATAAGAAACCGAAAAAAATTTTGTAGTTCAAGCTACTATGATCATCACCATCACTGTTCATTTCTTCGGTGCTTGTTTGAATGTTTGCACAGCTCTTTCTGCCAACCCATTGGATCTTGGTCTGTAAGGGGGTATGAGGGTATGCTCAACGCCATTCGTTTTTAAGAAACTCTCAAATTCATGCAATGTAAACGGAGGACCATTGTAAGAGACAAGTTCCAATAGAAGACCATACCTTGCAAAAAGGCATTGTAAAACTTCGATGGTTTGTCTTGCTGCCGTTGACCGCATTTCAATTACTTCTAACTATTTAGAATCACTGTCTACGATAATGAAGTAATTTTTTGTATCCTTTTGACCAAAATCAATGTGTATTCGCTTCCATGGAGTTTTTGGCCAAACCCATGACTGAAGGGGAGCTATAGGTGGTAAACGTGCATTTTCTTGGCACGAAGAACACTGTTTTGTGATATTTTCAATGTCACGATCCAAAAGAGGCCTCCAAAAATGACTGTGAGCCAAGGCTTTCATTCTCACAATACCAGGATGTGCATCTTGTAGTAAATTTAACAATCTGCTTCTATATTTGTCAGTGATAATCACTCTCCTTCCCCATAACAGGCAATTACAGTCAACTGAAAGTTCATCTTGTCTAGTGAAAAAAGGTTTCAATTTCTCATCGCTGATTCCTTTTGGCCAACCATATTGTACATATTTTAGAACAGTTCCAAGCAAGGTATCATTGCAAGTAGCTTTGGCAATGTCATCACTGCTAATTGAGAGATCCTCAGAATATGAAATTTTGAAAATTTCTTGTTCTTCTAAATCATCATGTACTATAGGTACTCTTGACAATGCATCTGAATTAGTATCTTTGATCCCCTTTTTATATTGTATGGAATACTGAAAAGAGGACAGTAGAATAGCCCATCTTTGCAATCTTGCAGCTGCCATAGCTGGGATAGATTTGTTGACACCAAAAATTGTGATTAATGGTTAATGATCTGTAACAATAGTAAATTGGCGTCCATAAATGTACTGGTGAAATTTTTTTATACCAAAGATAATGCCAGAAGCTTCTTTTTCAAGTTGTGAATAATTTCTTTCGGCTTTGGTTAGCGTTTTTCAGGCAAGTGCAATAGGTCGATCTTCATTATTTACAAAGTGTGACAAAACCACACCTAAAGGTGAAGCATCACATGATATTTTGATGGGAAGTGTTTCATCATAATGTACAAGTACTGCACTTGATGTAAGCAAATTTTTACACCTCTGGAATGTTTCTTCGGGACGTTCTGTCCATTGCCATGGAGTATCTGCTTGCAACATTTCATACAATGGAGCTAAAATCATCGAAGCATTTTGTATAAATTTAGCATAATAGTTCAATAAACCTAAGAACAATTTCAATTCAGTTACAGTAGTAGGCGAATTGATGCCAACAATAGTTTTAATCTTCTCATCAGTAGGATGAATGCCTACATAATCAATCCTGTGACCCAAAAATTCAACTGAGCTTCTCGTGAATTCCCACTTCTGTTGATTTAACTTTACATTATATTTATGCAGACAGTCAAAAACTCTTTTTACGTTATCAAGATATTCTTTGAAAGTCGATCCAGTGATCAGGATGTCATCTTGGAAACAGATTACTGACTGCAATCCTTGAACTATTTGTTCAATTATGGACTGAAAAACAGATGCTGCACAAGTGATGCCATATAACAGCCTACGAGGACCCACAAGTCCCAAATGAGTGTTTAGAGTCAAATACTCTTGAGACTCTTTGGCTAATTCAACTTGTTGGTAAGCATATGACAAGTCCAATTTTGTGAAATACTTTCCACCATTTAAAGTAGAAAACAAATCCTGCTGAGTGGGCAGGGGATATTGATTTGGGTCTAGAAATGTGTTTATAGTTATCTTGAAGTCACCACAGAGCCTTACTGCACCATTTTTCTTAGGTACAATTACAAGTGGTGTAGCCCAATTGGAGTGTGCTACGAAATCCCATATACCTCTTTCCTTAGTTTTGGAGATTTCTTCAGATACCTTCTGTTTGATTGAATACGGTACTGGTCGAGCGTTGCAGAATACAGGATCACAATTTTACTTTACTTTCAACTTAGCTTTGAAATGGCTAATTAGTTCATCTGATTCTTTGAAAAGATCATCATATAGCCTTTTCATGTTATTTACAGCTTCCTCTACATTTATACTTGGTTCACCTTTTACTGCAAAATTGTTTTTCCTATTTAACTTGAACTGAGTTATCTAGTCTTTTCCGAATACTGCTGGTCTACCACCTTTGACAATGATTAAAGAAAGTGTCTTATTTTGGTTTTCATATGACACTGGGACAGTAACTTGACCTGTAATTCCGATTTCCCTTCCATTATAATCTCTCAAAATAGTAAAGGAGGGTTTCAATGCAATATCAGGAATCATACTTGAATGCCAAGATTCAGGAATTAGTGATATATCAGCAGCAGTGTCCAGTTCCATGTTAATGGATTTATTGCTAATTTTCACATGAACTGTGTAGGATTTCTCAACAATTTTATTCACAGATTTGATGCGAAATAAATTTAAACCACCTACTTCAGGGATGTCATCTGCTGATACCTTTTTTGCTGATTTTTCTCTTTTCTTGCAAACAGGAAGGATATGGCCAATTTTTCCACACCCATGGCACTTTGCATTCTTGTATTTACATTTGTCCGCACTGCGCATCTATAACATTTGAATGATGATTTTTTAGCTTGCAGTTTACTATAATACGAGTGGGAGTTCTTAACTTTATGCACCGTGGCTTGATCAGGAACGTTAATGTTGGAGGCATCTTTTTTGGCTAACTCCATTGCTAATGCGATGTCTGTAGCATCTGAGAGCTTTAGGTCTTTTTTTGCGAGTAATCTCTTCTAGTAGCTTCACATCGCAAACCACAAAAAAATGGTCGCGAACTGCTTCTTCCAGGAACGTGCCGAATTTGCATGTAGACGCTAAATGTCGTAATTCGACTAAAAATGCTGACACAGTTTCTCCTGGTTCTTGATGTCATCTATGGAAACGAAAACGTTCTGCTATAATAATCGGTGTAAGTTTGAAATGATTACTGAGCGTACCTACTAGCTCATCATATTTACAGTCCTTCAGCAGTTTTGGTTGTAGAAGATTACGCAACAACTTATAAGTCTTCACACCTAGAAGAGAAATAAATACTGCGACTTTCTTTCCCTCCTCAATGTCATTTGCTGCAAAATACTGCTCCAGCCTTTCGACGTACAGGGAAAATTCATCACAGTCCTCATCGAACAAATTCAACGTTCCGATTAGGCCTAACACCTTTTGTTCCGTCATTACGCTATTAGAAGTAAACAAATACTACTTACTTGTGAAAAATAAAGCTGCTACTTTTGAGAACACTGCTTTAGTGTAGGTTAAACACTACTCATCGCCATTTGTAACATATTACAATGTTAATTATAAAGGAATGCTTTATTACTTTCTTGATACGTGCTTGTCATTACAGCTTGGTTGTTGTCAGTGAGAGTTACAGTTAAAGAGGTTACAGTTAAGGAATGACTTAGAGATATTACATCAGCAAACATCACCATGAGTATTGCAACATTCACTTAAAGATTGACTTTAGGAGACAATGCCCAATTCGAGTACCATGCATGAATATTCAACACACAGCTATGCCTTGCATGGGCTCAGTGACACAGCTATTGGATACTTGATGACTGTTGGATTTATAATCTACCCTGATTATTATATTTGTTAAGTTATGAATGGCAACAGTCTAGTTTTTGTGATATACGCAGATAATGGCTTTTGAGTTACTTTCAAAATTTTGCTAGAGAAAATTGTGTATTATTTAGGCCATAAATGCTGCTGAGTGTTATTTTGTGATTTAAAGCAGACTGCACGTATGAGAACTGTAAATAAACTGTTTGAGTACTTGTGATATAAGGCGTTTTTATGGAAGAGTTTACTACACCAACTACACTCTGGATTACTTCTGATTCCGAAAACCTAAACGGAACAATGACAGGAAACAAGTAGCCTGGTCTGCCAAGTCACGTTATTTACCGTTTTGGGGCAGATGAAGATTCAATGCGAAAAGAAAACCCCACAAGACATGCATCCAGCCTGTACATAGTGGGTAGAACAGGCTATCTGTGTGTCCGTAATGATCTCAGGTTTGTTGCCTGGTTGGAGGTTTACCAAGTGTATCCTGTCAGTCTACAAAGGATTTAATTAGTTGAAGAGCAACACATGTAAAAGTTTGGGTTGACTCTACATCTTCCATCTAGAAACAATTGTTCCATTATAAATTGTTCGCAGCTGCTATACAAACTGTTGGATGTAGGTTGTATATTTCGTGTCTCAAACCTAGTTTTAAGAAATATTAAATGCAACGGATTGACTACTATCAAATCTAAATATTTCATTTCCTAACTATATAATTTGAAATTTAAATTTTATCTGCTGTATTTTGCTGAATTGTAATTCTCTCAATATGTTGCATCTTGTTTACATTTTTAGAGAATATGCACCAGTCAGTAGTGTTATGAATTCTATTAAGAAAACAATATTGAAATTTTTTTTATGTAAACTGTAGGTCAAAATCACCAATGGGAAATCGTACCTCAAGATCTGGCTCGTATTCCTCAGTTTCATCATATTCATACTCATCGCGTTCATCATGTAGCTACTCACGCAGCTCATCCCGAAGTTCCTGTCGTAGTTCAAGAAGGTAAATATTATTTTATCATGTAGCTATACATTATAAGGTATTTTAAGAATAAAACATGTAAATGTGGCCCCCCCCCCTCCCAAATACATTTCAAGATGTGTAATATATTCCTACTTCAGTTGCACATGTAATATTGAATGCTATTCATAATGCTATATTTATGTACTTATTTTGAATGCTAGATATGATATTTCAGTTTAATCTTCAAGTGACAATGGAGTATTAAAAAAGATTGGTTTTTGCAGTATGGTATCTTGCAATTTCAAAGAATGACAGAATAGTACAAATTATGCTTTTCCACTTGAGTTACATGATGGAATCAAAGCACATAAAACAAAATAAAGAAACATTGGGGCAAAATCATTTAGGTCTGTTGGATTTCATGTTGCAGCTCATTTTTGCTGCATACATGTTTTGAAACTTATGAATTGTTCATTTCTTTATTTAGGGAATGATAACCAGACAAATCAATCAATATGAAAGCAGGACTACTGGTTTGAAAAACATTAAAAAGTCGCAAAATTAGAATATCAGTCACGAATTTTCCTGTTTTAAAAATCTTTTTTCCTTTTTAAACCTTGTTTGATAATAAATGGACTTTTGGAAATGGTTGAGATGTCAGCAGAACGTCATGAGCATCATGTTTAACGTCATAAGCGTCAACTATCGATGTTGCGCATGAGCTCTAAGAAAAAAACATTTATAACAATATTTACTGATGCTGTTTCCAAAACAATATAAGCTGATGCTGTTTCAAGTGGAAAACCAACCACTATTGGATTTAAAATACAATCTTCTGTCTCTGTAATGAATTAACCTATGCCAAGTGAAACGGGTCATTTATCTGCATATGTAGAGATGTGAGCAGAGAATTTTCTATTTAAAACCTAATTTTTCAGAAAATTGTAATCTGTTTATTTTATTGACTGCAGAAATGAACATGAAGCTTATTTTATGTATCATTCACAATATATATAAGCACTGTGTTACAGAAATTAGTTATAGCTGGTTTTTTTATTGAAAACATGCAACATTTTTTTTTTATCACAAAATGAAAATCTGCAATTTATATCACATGGAAATAAAGGAAAAGTTAACTTGCTACATAACATTGTAACACTAATTTATCATGCCTAATATAATTTTTTGTTTTATTACACATGTAAATATTTTTCCTTATGAACTAAGTTTAAGTTACTAAATATTATGTAAAACTAATAGTATCAGTTTTGATTATCAATAAATATTTTTAAATTTTGGGAGATTTTTCATCCTGAAGAAAAGTATATTAGATTTGGTAGATCAGTTTATAAAGCTACACAAAAGTTTAAAATGCACAAAGACAAGTTAAACTATGTTGTAACTTATGGATTAGGTCCACATTTTCAAGATCTAAATAAATGTGTTTTTTTTTGTGTGTCATTAGACGAAAGTATAAATAAGGTATCACAGAAGGGCCAAATGGACGTAATAATCCGTTATTGGATATAATTACACACATATAAGATTAAAACGCGATATCTCACTTCTAAGTTTTTGTGTCCCTCCACAGCTGTTGATCTACTAAGTGCATTTACCCATACTATGTCTGGATTGGGTTTATTGGTAAAGAAAATACTACCAGCTTTCAACTGATGGCACTAATGTAAACCTGAAATTCTTGAATGATTTTCAGTCTTTAATGAAGTTTCAACTAGATTCTTAAGAGGAAAATTGATCAATGTTGGTACATGCTTACATATTGACCATGGGGCATACACGACTGCCCTGAAAAAAGCTGGATGGGACTTGTGAGTACTTTTCTACGTTGCCTGTATTTTCTGTTCAAAACTTTTCATTCTGAAAGTGCAGATTATACGTTCCATTCTGGCTCAACGTTGTACCCCCTAAAGACATGCTCAATAAGGTGGATAGAAAATTATAAAGTTATTGAAAGAGCCATAAAAGCAATTCCATATGTTAAAAAGTATATTGAAGCATTTAAATCAGCCATCTGCTTCTAGTAATTTTCAAGTCATACTAATATTTGTAAAAGATGAACTTTTATTTGCAAAACTGATGTTCTTACAATCAGTTGCCTTAGAATTAGAACCTTTTTTAAGAAAATTTCAGAGTGATCAACCACTTTTGCCTTTTTTGTATGCAGATTGTAATGCAATGATGCAGTGTATAGCTAGTCGTTTCATATTAAAAGATGTTATTAAATCTATCAAAAATGCAAATCAGCTAATTGCACTGGAGATAACAGAAAACAAAAATCAACTTGATGTTAGGACTGTAAATGTAGATTTTAGTGTTGCAGCAATCTGTAAAGGTGTAAACGAATCCCTTGTGTTTGCTTTTCACTCTGATAGAAAGAAATTTTTGCTTACATTATATTTAAAAATGCTAAAAAAATTACCATTACATTAAAGTATTAAGGGAGTGTCTTGCTTGTCTCCTTCAATAATGCTAAGAAATCTATTAAATTTAATCATATTACACTAACATTGGAGGAGTGAGTTTGTTACAAAAAATCAAATTACTTGCATCTGAGCAGACAGCATCCAAAGAACATCTCCACGATTTGTAAAAATCCAAGTGCTAGAGAAAAGCTAAAACGTTTTGACTGGAATCAACATATGCTGTTGTATTATTCAGTTTTTTGTGATTGGTCATCAGATCAGATCTGTAGTGGCATATAGAACAGTTTTTTTTTTTTTTTAATATAGAGAAAACTGCATAGATTGATGTGTGTGGTTTTTATGTAATAGTCTATACATATCTGTTACCTAGTGTTTGACTATTTAAATTTTATTATATATGTTTAAATGGTGAAATAAATGCATAGCTTGAATCACTGAATATTTGTCAGTAAAAGGCCAAATATATGAAAAATATTTTTTTTTTTATAAATATTAGGTCCATAAATGATTATTTAAAAATATTTGCAACAGGGTGTCAAGATTTAAATCACTTGATTTAAATCAACGATTAAAATCATGATTTTAATCAAATGATTTTTTAAAAAAATCACTGATTTAAATCACAACTAATCTTACATTTTTATAACTAAGTAAATACACCATAGGAAAATCACAGAAGTTGTCATATGCTTTAATTTTCTGCACTCGTGGTGATTTCAGCACTAATGGCTACACCAAGCTCAGAGGGAACTGGGTCACTGCATATTATAAATATATTACTGCATATTATAAAAGATTGTAACAGCGAGTTGTAACTTATTAGAATATACTATATACTGGAAACAGTAATGTAAACACACATGACATAAGTCTAAATGCCAGGAAGAGTAATGTATAAACATTCCTGATTAACAGCACTCATAATATAAACACTTATATAGTCTGATTATTTCTGTCATCTATTCTATTTCTCAGACTATAGTTTAGGTACTTACTGATAAATTCGTTAACATGATGATGTAATTATCTCAAGAAAAACTATGTAGGATGTCAGCTTGTGTTTTAAAGTTAAACAAATGTTGAGTAAATATTGATTTCCCGTGTCACAAATTCTGATTGTTTACTTAGAATAAATATTGGTTTACATGTCATGTCACAAACTCAATTTTTTATTTAACAAATTTATATATATTTATTATATAAACAGTGTATAGGGCTGCAGAAATTTAAATAAAAAATTCTGATTCAAATCCAAATATTCCGATATAAATAAAAAAAAATCCGATTAATTGATTTTTTTTTTTTAATCATGATTTTTTACACTCTGATTTGCAATTCTTACAAAAATATGCATAGTTAAAGTCATGAAATTTGGTAGACACCCTATAAAAGTATTCCTGTGCTTTCAGGAAGATCAGAATATTCTTCACTTTTTAGTTCTTTTTCCCCATTTTGACAAACTGATATACTTTTTTGTCCACCTCTTAATGTTTGCAGTTTTTATGAATAGATATTTTTGGGGTTTTAAATTGTGATGTATCAGTAGCTGTCTGTTTACTTTGGTTTTGTTTCTTCATTTGTTATTTACAATTGATGTTCTAAATTCAGAATGGTACTTGGTTTTTTTTTTTTTTTTTAATATGTGCTTGGTATTAATTGAAAAATAAATAACTGAAATTTCCCATTTAGGTGGAAGTTAAATGGTTATTAACTTTAATTTGAAAATAATGCTTTCTAATAATTTTAGCAGATGACATTGCTATCAACTTTAAGAACAACTAGTATTATTGTATATATATTATAGTATATTCTCTCGGTTGTAATTGGCTAACTCTTGATATTGGACTTTTGTGTGTTTGAAATATTTTACTTGTTACTCATCTAACATTTAATTTGGAGTTTCAAAATTTTGTTTGTGAATTCCTTAATTATAAGAAACAGTAATTTTTACTAAAATTTACCTCTTCATTTTTTTTATTGCTGGTATGTTGAAAATTATGACTGCATGATTTTAATTAAAAGTTATGAAATAGTATTAACATGTTAAAATGTACTGGAAATATTTGTCTTCAATTTCACTGCAGAATTGATTGCATGGACGCTTTACATTCTCTTATACTAAGTTTCTGTTTCTCAGTCATCTAGTTTTACCTTCTTTTCTCACTATCTTTATTTCAAAATCAAAAGTTGAAATTAAATTTTTCTAAAATCAGGACTTCATTATAGCATCTAAACATGTTCTTAATGCTTGCTTACATACTGAACTTGAAAAACAGTCTTATTTTACAATACTTTAGCTTTTTCTTTGTTTTGTTGTTTTCTTTATCTTTTTATATTTAAGTACACGTCAAACTTTTGACAATTTTATCCATCAGTTTCATAAAAAAAGCCTGAAATATTATCTTCAGCTATATTCCTTAATATTTTGTAATAAGTCCTGCATAAAAAGGAAACTTGCACGATGTTACACTCCGATAAATGTTTGTAGATCTTTTATAGTGCAACACAAAAATAGGTATTTTAAAATCATAAAATAATTTAAAATTAAATTAGCAGAATATCTGAATACTATTGTACCGATTTTTAGTGAAATTTAAATTCAGTCATAAAATTCTGTAAAAAAAACTGACAAATTAGTTGTACTTATACACAATTTCTATTAATTTCATTTATCTGTAGTCCTTCAGTACAACAAAAGAGGAAACAGTCTCCTCCTGCTGAGACTGCTGTGTCTCCAAAAGTGGGCTCAAATAGATTTGGTCCTGTGAAAAAAAAGCCAGGTCCAAGGTGAATAACTTTTTTTTGTATTTAGCTTTAGTCATAAGTTCTTAATAAATTTAAAATTCCGCTTGTGACAATACAGAAAGTGGAGCAGTTTCTTTTTCATGTATAAACTGCTGCATATTTCCTAAAGACTAGGTGTATCAAATCAGTAGGAAAATATTTGGTGCTTCAAACCTACCTTTATTAATGGTATTTTGGGTTTTATGGCACACAGTCCTGAAATAGTCAAGCTGTGCCATATCTTTTTGGGATACATAATAGCTTTATAAATCTAGTTTAGTTAGTGGAATGTGTGTTGCAAAAAAATTAATATATCTTCTCATGCAAATGCTTGATGTCTAACACTAACTCTTATTCCCAAATAAATTGGTTCCCCAAAGGCTTTTCTTAATAGGCACTTTCAATAAATAGTTTTGTGCCATAAAACCTCAACATTCAATTCAATAAAATTGTGACCCTTCATGAATAATTTGCAAATTCTTGGGAGTATATTTCCTTGGGTATGCTGATCTAAAACAGTTTAATTTAAATCAAGTTATTTTTATGTAAAAGAATTATGATTTAAACCACTTAAATTTCTTTTTAAAAAATGGTATTAGAAATAAAATAACCTGTGGGACAGAATGCATGATACAGATGTGTGAAAGATTTGCTACTTCCTCAGTAACACCCCGAGAATAACTCTAAAACTAAAAGGAAATGACTTCCCTTCCTTAAAATACTTTTCTTTTTTCAATGCAATAGGCGTAGATAAACATTATCCTAACGCCTTTGGTCACGGCTGCGTAAGCGATGGTCATTTGTGAAGGAGTACCCAATGGGTGACCATCAATACCCCTAACATAGAACAGCATCACAATTACATCCATGCCCTGACCCCGGATTCAAACCAGGAACCTTCCGATCCAGAGGCCAACACAATAACCACTAGACTGGTTGGTTGGCTCCTTGGAATACTAGATGTAATAGTATTGATTAAGGAGCAGGATGCCCCTCACACTTCCTAGCTTATTTAATCAACCATTCTGAAAAAAAATTCAACCGAGCTTAAATAAAAGAACCTCTTAATATTCACAATAGCAAAATATTCATATAGTGTCAAGCCTGTAATTATGGAAATTCAAGATAAAGATAAGTTCTGTAATTTTCTTTTTGTGAAAACATTGTATCCCAGATATCTCCTGTGGAATGGGGGCACTCATTTAGATTTTAGGGATTGTTTAGGAAACAAGAAAGCGTCATTTATAAAAACGTCTTACCGCTACAGCTACTTCTGTATTTGTATAAAGAAATTTTCAACTTACTGTTTTCACACTTAAAGCTTTGAAACCTAGATTTGTAACCAAAAGAGAAATTAATATTTTATTATAATTTGTAAAAAATTTTAATTACATTTTCACTTGAAAAATGTCCGTTGGTTAGTTTGTACCAGATGGCAGTTTTTTTTAAGTGCAATTTTAAATTGGCATAAGTACTGAAATCATGTAGGCATAACATCAAAATGAATAAAACTTGTTTTACTATAACATTTACAACTCCAGAAATTAGCTTATTCAAATCAACAAGAATTTAACCTAATTTCGAAGCCTATGAGATAGAAACCTTGAGTGAATCTAAAACTCAAAACAACCGGGTTTTTTTTTTTTTTTTTTTTGCATAAGTTCGTAGCTGACAAGAACTTTCATAGCTCTGATTGGAACAGCAGAACACAAAAATCAGTTGCCATTGGTGGCAATTTGGAGGCCATTCTAAAGAATCGAGCATCTAACGTCACCATGAAGTTTTTTCTTTGCAGTTTTTGAGCTGTTACCTGCATGTAGTCTTGCCTCTACAAATGTATGTCTTCTATTGTGTAGAATTCCTAGTAATATAGATTTGTATGAAAATGGAATTTAAATGAAAGGAACAAGGTCCATGAATAATTTTAATTGTTTTTATCTTTTGAAAATTTGCCCTGCTATATTTCTTAAAACCCTTGCATATACTAATGTTTCAAACATCAAATACCATCTAAGAACTACTGTGATTTTCTGTGTCTCATGACTAACCAATTTAAACATCTTGGGGCAACAAATTAATTAAAATCATAAAAATCTGATTTAAATAAAAAGAAAAATGATTTTTCAAACCCAGATTTTCCCCCTAAATGTTTTAACCCTGTATTTAAAAAAAATCCTGTAATTGAGGTATCAGTATCATTTGGTATAAGCATTCAAGTACAGATGAATTGACTAGTTCACTTTTTCAGCTTTTGAATCTTAACCTTTTAAGATTTTATATATATGATCCACTCAAAATCATGTATATATTCTATTATGTTATTTTCAGAACAAGTTCTTCAAGGTCACGTTCAATATCTCGCACCTCATCTCGTTCTCGTTCAATTAGTATGGACAGTGTGTCATCAGCGTCCACACACAACAGTACTGTTTCTCATTCATCATCTGGCTCTGAATCCTTGAGACAACGTAATGCTCATGCTTCTCATAAAAAGGGTATGTATAGAGAATATATTTATCATGAAGGTCTATATGACAACTAGTTAAATAGACAAGCAAATTTCATTATTTAAAAAGCTATTAAATTTTACAACTAAGTATAATTTTATTTTTATGTAGTTTGAAGAGTTAGCTTTTTAGTTTTTACCCATTCCAAAACTTATTTTATAGCCGATCCTATAGTGGAACAATCTGATCCAATGGGCATTGCTTTATCCAGCCTTTATCCAGAATCAACACCGGTGATCAAAATGGACAAAGTAAAAGACATTGCTCATATTGGTGCAATTGATGACAAAAGAGACATTTTGGAAGAAAAATTTCAAAAACCTGTAGATGTTGCAACATTTCCAAGTCTTCATCATCTTATACCGAATTTCCCAGAAAAAGCTAAAGAACCTGTCAAAGGTTTACATAAGCAACCAATAAAATTGACACTGTTAAATAAGGTTTGTATTGACTATTTCTATTAATTATTTCCATGCATTTTAGAAATCACTGACAAATTGTTATTCTTTTCTATTGATGTATTGTTCAATTGCTTATAAAATGTTACTAGATTTGTTTATTAACTTTTAACTACCTTTATTAACCTTGATTGCACTGCTTTAAAATTCTTAATATCTCAAAAAATCAATGAAATAGTTTATACTGCTAAAATATATTGACAATTCTGTTCAACAAAGCACATTTAATTCAATAAAATCTTAATAAATTTCCAAGGACCGTTTTGAGCAAATTATTATTAATAACGAAATTTTAAATGATTTCTTTTCAATGTGTACTTTATTTTTTCAGAATCCCCAGTCTAAGCTAGCCAATTTGCCAAAGAAGGATCTTGATGTGATTAAAAAGCCAGGTAATATGTTAAATATGCATATGCTATGTATAGAAATATTGTTTTTCCCCAAGTTTCAATTATATTTTAACACACTTTTGGCTGTTTTGTAGAAGAACCATCAAAAATGAATCTCCTTCAGCTTGGTGTTAAACGACCATTATCGCCACCAGTACCAACTATACCTGCAAAGCCAGCTCCTGTCCTATTGCCTAAAAAGTCTGCTAGCTCACGCAGAGATGAACTTTTAAAACAGTTGAAGGCTGTTGAAGATGCAATTGCTCGAAAGAGAGCAAAATTTTGTTAAGAGCAGGTTTGTTTATAAACTTTTTTGTATATGAATATGTTTTGCCACTGAATACATCAATCTGAATCGTTTTCCTACGATATTTCAGGTCGTATAGTTCATGTAGAGTGTGGTGCTGTACTTAGCATCAAGATTCTTTCAATTTGTATTAACGAATTGTCACATTTTTGTGCATATCATCTCTAGATCATTTCCTAATCAAGAAATAATTTTTTCATTTCAAAATATGATGTATAAAGTACCACTATTCAAAAAAAAATCAATTGCTGTCTTTATGTATGTGCAATTTTCGTACTCAGTTGGGTAGAGAGCTTGGATGTAGAACTTTTTTATTTATAATGCTGTATTAAACTCATAATATAGTCAGCCAATTTCATTTGTTTAAAAAAATAAATGCAAATGCTAAAAATTGAATGTCAATAAATTTAATACTCTTTTGATTTTACAATTATTTTGTATTATGTGATTTGTATCACAGCAAAAGTAATAAGTATTTAATTAGGCAGTTTGTGGCATTTCTGTGAATTTCATCAGCAAATATATGTATGTGTTGTATGTATAACTTTTACAGTGTTTTATGATTGGTAAACTTGAGCAATAAAGGTTTTGATTTTTAACTAAATGAAATACTTCGACAGCAAAAATGCATTAAATATGGAATAAAATTCAATCGTCTTAATTGTAATTTGTGAAACACTTGTCAATTTGTTAACTCTTTCAGGCACAAGTTTATCATTAAAAAAATTATGTTATGCACTAATGTAACAGTATTTTACGTTGAAAGTACTGGTTTCACTACCTTATGTGTGGTAATATGGAAACAAATGTGCTGTAATAACACTATTGAACTTGTACCAAATTCGACATGTCTCAATAACAAACTAAAAATTTATGCTTGAAATGTTATCGCATCAGTTATTGGAAATGTTAACAAATATACATTGGCGAATTTTAAAGTTAGATTATTATTTTATTTTAGAAAAAGAATCAGACCTTTCCATCTAAATTGGAATGCAAAGCTTGAAAGCAAGTTTTTGTCTCTGATGCACAAGCTGGTGGTTATGTACTTGGAGAAAAAACACCTTTATTATGCCTGCATGATGATATGGAACTTTCATATGTATAATGTCTCACAAAATTATGATTAAACATTTGGTCTTGCAAAACCAAATTTATATTTTATTTATGATAATTTCAATAAAATTTATCTTAAAAAAATAATCGATGATTCAGTTTATATTAAAAGTAATAGCTTTTGTTAGTGAAGTGTACTAATCAAAACAATTGATCTAGGCATTTGCACAATTAGGGTCTAATGCTGTTTTCCTCTGATTTCAAAATTCCATTTGTAATCTGTCAACTAGTAAACTTTCAATGTGTAAGCATTGCCTTTCTGACTTGGTTTTCAAATTAGTTAAGATTTAATTGATTAACGAGCTTGATGTGTATTTTTTTAAATCTGATTTTACGATAGAGCTATGGAGAAACGGATGCCAAATATTTACAGGGCTCCTAACACGTCACTTTTTGTCACCTTTTCAAGTATTTTAAGTTCTTAAATTATGTTTGAAGAAAAACTTTTGGTGCGCAATTAAAAAAGATTCATTTCCTTAAAAAAAAACAGGGTTCGCACGAATTCAATTTCAAAATGCGCGCTATGTTCCACTGCAAGAATAGATTCAAAAACGTACCGTTTCAATTATAAAAGGATACTTCACGTTGCCCGTAGTGCATTAGCAGCAAGTTCTAGGAAATTTTTCCTCAGGAAAAGGTTATCAGTAAAACAAAGCGGCGAAGTTTAAGGGAAACAGGGCCATCTGCATGTCCGACCCCCTCGACAGGGTCGAACAAAAGGAGGAACCCTCTAAAAGGTCAGACGCTGACAGCTCATAAATGGTGATCGATGCCAGTAGTCACTTAAAAGGGCGGGATAACATCCTCCATACACAGATCTGAGGGTGGTCTCAACAGACCCATTTTATTTTCGGATTCTCGAATAAAACGAGAATGGAGAGGTCAAGAGACTGGACAGATCAAGGTGATATTAACTCAACTTTAACCCAGGAGGAGAGGTAATGTGTTTAGTACCTTTGTCATCACATGTTGCAGTTTCTATTGTGGGTCTGATTATGTCTAGAAGGTATAGATACGTCAGGGCAAACTCTGAAAGGACGGTGGAATCTTCAATATGTAGGATAATTTACACTTGAAGGTGTCTTCGGCAAAATTTTTAAGGGAATAGATCATCAACCTCACACATTCTAAGCGCTCGAAGCTCCCCATCAAGAACCCCGACATTCCTGTCTACGGAACAGAGGCTATTCACGCGCTGCTCTCTTTGTGGCATGTAAATCTTAATGGCCTTCAGCCGTTTCTTCAGTAGTTTGAGTTCTGAAAGATTCCAAACCCCTCTGTAACCAGAGAATGCAAAAATTTTGTCCTACTCTGTATCCAGAGGGTTAAATATTGAAAGAGTATTGCGAACGTACTGAAAATTATTCTCTGTCATCATCGAAGTTGATTATTGCAAATTCTTGAGGTTTTATTAGTGAAGGTCTGTTTGTAAAAAGATTAATGACTCATTACTTTCTACCCGAAAAAAATAACTAATTAACATTGGGACATGTAATATTCACACAATACATAATGCTTTTCTTAAAGGTCTAAAAGAGTTAGGGGAAGATGTGTCTGAACTAGTTTTTACTATTCACAGATTTTTTAATCAGTGGCCTAAGTGTTGGTCAACATACAAACAAATTCAAGAAGACTTGAAACTTCCCACTCACTATTTCATCAAGCATTGGTCAAGCAGGTGGCTAAGCCTAAAGCCAGCTGCTGAAAGGTTGCTTGAACAGTGGATTGCTGTGCAAAAGTATTTCCTTGACAACATTCCAATAAAGAAGCCAAACATGATAGAAAGACCAGGCTACAAAAAAATTGTTTATTTCCTTAGAAGAGAAATTATGAAGGCTGAGGTGATATTTGTCGTATCAAGTGCAAGTACCTATATTTAATCGTGTGACCGAATTTCTTCAGAAAAAGGAACCTCTAATACATAACCTTCATTCTCAACTTGAATTTTGGCAAGAACAATTTTAGGTAGGTTCTACAAAGAGGAATTTATTCGAGATTTGAGAATGGATAAATGGGAAGATATATGTCCTCAGAAACTGTTGCTTCTGGCTGATATTGTGATTGGAGATAAATTTCTAGAGCGCTTTAGAATGTGAAAGAGAAGGAAAGGAATTTCTTTTTTCCAAGGGTTCAGAAGCATTACATTGCCAGTGTTAAATATATTTTGAAGAAGTCTTCCTTCAGTTCATCTTTCCTTAAAGGTCCTCCTGTGTAGATCTTGAGAGAATCAATGGCGAGAGTGTTGGACAAGTATTAGAAGTTGCAAGAGCAATGCTATGGGATGTCCCGACAGATATACTACAGGTTGAGTGCAAATTACTCCAAAGAGAATTTGAGTAAAAACGATCTAGAATGAAGCCTATTGATGTTTACTGGAACCAGTTCTTCAGACTGCGAGACATTAGTGGTGTGAATCCTAAGTACCCAGTTGTGTCAAAACTAGTAAAGGCTGCTCTGTCACTTTCTCATTTTAGTGCTAACATTGAACGTGGCTTCTCAGCCTCAGGAAGAGCTTTGACAGGAGATACAGGCCTCCCAGAGGCGACTATTTTCAAGGCAAGGCGATTTTTTTTCAGTAAATTAACATTGAAAAACGTCAAAAGCAACTATTTTGGGGGAAAAGGTCAACTATTTTCATCGCAAGGCGACCTTTTCATAGAAACTCGATATTTGTGCTACATTTATCCAGGGTTCGCACGCTCCTTAAAATGGATTTTCGTTTTTAAGCACTCTTAAAACTCCTTACTTTTATGTGCTACTCCTTAAAAACTCCTTAATTTTTTTCCCCGCCGTTTCAATTTCGAAATGCGCTACGTTCCACCGAAATAACAAGTCTGAAATTTTTCCACGAGAAAAGGCTATCATCAGTAAGGCATCATGTAGCGAATCACGGCCACATGCATGTCCGACCCATAGAGGAGAGATAAGAATAGAGAGCGCATCGCCATTCATGAGGTCGAAAAAGCTGTTGTACTATTAACTTTGCGTTTTTAGCCCACCCTTAAACCAGATTTGGCTTCATATCACCACGCCACGTAAACAATCTTGGCGATACCTTCGACTGCGTAATTATCGGGCTTTCACCTTTTAGAACCAAATAAGCACCAAAAAAAAACGAAATGTGTTTATTTTGTAAAAATTACGGAGTTCAAACAGATAATTTCGCATAAAGTATTTTTACTGTATGATTTTGCGTACTTTGAACAATTAATACATAAAAGCAAAGTTTCTTAGCATGCCAATTTTTGCTACTTTGCTGACTTAAAATGTTTACAAACTAAAGATATTTAAAAAACAGTGATGCAAAGTTAAGTATTCAATGTGATATTAATGATTTTAGATCACTTTGTTAATTTTGAAAATATGTGTTATGATTTTAAAACTTGTAAGTAATAATTATTAGATTTTGAAACAGATTTTGTTTTTCGTTTCGGACAAGCGTTTAAAAATACATATGCAGGAAGATCATTGATATTTTTTTAATGACTCGGATAAATAAATATTCCATACTGTAACAGAAGCACTTAAGTTGCATAGATTACATCAGGTCAATTCCTTGAAAAATAGGACAGTCAAGAGAAAATAATTTCAAAAATTTTTCTCAGCTTTTTTTAAGTTTTTTCCATACTGTTTAAAGTATAGAGAAGCAAAGAACGCACAAATAAAAATTAAAAAAAGAAATTATGACTAAAAAATACAGAAAACCCCCATCTTAATACGATATTATACCAATGAAGACAAGCCAATGAAAATGCCACAATCTGTACTGTTAAAAAATTTAAATAAATGAACAATTGACATATTGGAAAGAAAAGGATTTTAAATTGATGAAAAATATATTTACATTTAGTTTCCATGAAATACACAAATGAATCAGTGATCTTTAAACAAAGTTTAATTTATTATTTATACTTTTCAATTTTTTTTGGAGGTCTTCATTATAAACTTTAGCTATATGATGTAGCTTTATTTTAAAATATTAAAACAATGCTGATTATCAACAAACCTTTGTGTTACCTGATTTCACCGCTCAAGTGATTCCACAACGAACATTTTGACTGGTATTGTATAGTTATTTTTTTGTAAAATCAAAATCGTTAAAGATGGATTGAAAATTTCAGCGGATATGAAATCTGCGGAAATTTTACATCAAAAAGCTACCTTGATTTTCTTTTAATTCATAATTTTTCGCAAAATTCACTATTTTAATGGCTCTAAAACATTTTCTATCAGCTTACAGGTATTCAAATTGTTCTCACGAGGTCAATTAACGTAAAAAAAGTTATCACAATGATGAATAAACATTGATTATACAACAATGTGATGCAACGTTACTCGTTTTAATATGCTTTAAATACTTTTTTAAAAAAGCAGATAAGTAAATAATAACATCTGTGACAAGAGTAGGGTGATCCTTCAGTTCCTCTCTCCTTGCAATTGTTTGACAACAGTTGGCCAACCATTTTTTTCAATAAACTTTCTCTCTTCAACGCGTCAATTTGCCGTTCCAATGTTAAATCACATAGAGACCGTTCTCAGAAGCGTCCGTTCGTCACGTGGTCTTACGAGGGCAACAACTGGCAACCCCTATGCGCTCTCTACCTTTATTCCTCCTCTAAGGTCCGACCCCTCTTACCTAACTTGTGCGATAGAGCCTTGAGTGGCATTTACGACTGACGGTCAATGGGGTCGAACAAAAGGAGGACCCATTCTAGAATTTCAGTCTCTGACAGATCGTAAATAGTGATCGTTAAATATTGAAGGATCGTTGGGAGCGTATTGAAAATCGCCATCTGTTATCATCGGAGTTGTGATTATTACAAATTCTTGAATTTCTTTAGCGAAAGCGATAGTTTACTTATTAAGTAGACAAAATATTATCGCATTTGATTTATTTTGAATTAATTCAACATTAAATCTCCATATAGAGTAACATTGAGAATGTATTGAAAATCGTAATCTGTTATAATCGAAGTGGATTATTTCATACTTGAATATTTGAAGTTAAAAAATAATTTACCTAATCATTTATAGCAAAAATAATTACGGATTTCATTCATTTCTGTCTGCAATCTGTCGTTTGTATTTACTTGTAGAATACAATAAAAAATCTCAGCACAGTAAAGTCCCGTATTTCGAATTTTTCCGCATTTCGAACTTTTTCGGATTTTGAACTTTTTCAAATTTTGAACTTTTTTGGATTTTGAACTTTTCCGGATTTTGAACTTTTTAATATTTCGAGCTTTTCCGGGTTTCGAACTTTTCCGGATTTCGAACTTTTCCGGGTTTTAAACTTTCCCGGATTTTGAACTTCTCCGGATTTCGAACTTTTCCGAATTTCGATCTTCTCTGGTTTTTGGACTTTTCTGATTTCAAACTTTTCAATATTTTGGATTTTTTATTTTAAAATTTTTCGGTTTTTGGACTTTGGACTTTTCCAGATTTTGCACTGGATTTCTGACTATTTGCCTTTTTTGTCAAAAAAAAACCTTAAACAAAACCACCCCCGCGAATTTTGGGTTTGCAATAGTAAAATAGCAGATATATAAATAGGAATAATTTTTAAAAAGAAAAAAAATCTTTAGAAACAATGCAACAAATTTTACTTGCAAATCTTCTAATTTTTGTGTGTGGTAGTTTCTTTCAACATGTCCGTTATTTTGAGTTATTTCATCAATTAGGTCCAGGTTTAACTTCTTGTTCTTAACAAATTGTCAGAAAGTTGTAAAAAAGTGTGGGGAAAAAACCCCGCCAGTTCACAAAACGACCGGATTTTGAACAATTCCGGATTTGGGACTTATAGCCAGATTTGGGACCGGTAGTGTATTTCATCCTAAAAATATTTAATTCATATTTTATTTTGAAAAATACTATAAATTGAAAAGAAATATGCTTGAATTTCTATTATTGTGAGTTTTAGCTGGGATTTGAGAGAAATATGTACGTTAAACTGAGAAACGTTGTACTGAGATTTCACTGTATAAGAACTGTTTGCAGGATCCTAGATAAAACAGCTCCAGCAAGCAGGGGGAAAAGGAACTTGTGTTGAGTTGAAATATCAAAGTATAATTTTATTGTTTTGAGTAATTAGTAATGTAGTATTAAGTGGAACTAAGGTCTTAAAAGTGTTGAAGCATTTTTATATTTCGCACTTGAAAATGTGTGTATAAACTTTCTAAGAGTCCTTAAAAATTTCAAAAGAACTCGTTAAATACTCCTTAATTTTTATATTCTATGACTCCTTAAAAATTTTGAGACAACTCATTAAATACTCCTTAGATACTCGTTAATTTTAGTATTCAAAATTCTGTACGAACCCTGTTATCGATTTATGATCGTTCAGTATCATCGATGCATAATAATCGCTTATAGCCGTGCATGAATATTAGAGCAAATCTATATAATATGGGCAATCGATTTGTACTACTATTTTCTGCGATATTTTGTGACAGTTCTTTTTGTGGGGGTCAGGTGTGACCCCTGCTCGCTAATCCCCGGTAATTGCTACGAATTTCTTCCCAAACCAAATGGGAATTCGAGCCTATTGGATAACAGCCATCATGGCGTTGCACATGGTGTTGGTTTGCTTCGCAAACCAAATTTCAATTGCGAAGAGATCCAATCGGCGTGACGTCACAATCTCATGCAAAAATACAAATATTTGATTGAAATAATTATTAATAAAAAGAAAATCAAATGCAAGGTATCGATCTGTTGCAAAATTTTCCGCGGATTTCAAATCAGTTGAAATTTTTAACCTATCTTTAACGATACCGATTTTGCAAAAAAGAACAAAGCAATGCCAGTCAAAATGTTTTTTATTTGTTTTGCTAAGCGCAGGAAATGAAATCTTATTCATGTAATCTCGAATTAAACGAAGGTCATTCTGCGCAGAGGCGTTCGTGTTGGAAAAAGTATAAAATTACAATTTAAAAATTATTTTTTTAGAGAAAATCATATTATTAGATATCGATGTAATGTGAAATTTTCCGCAGATTTCAAATCCGTTGAAATTTTTACTATATTTTTAACGGTCTAGGAGATAGAAAAAAGAACTACATAACTAAAGTTAAAACATATTTGTTTTGTCTGCCTGCTAAAATCGTTCCTTTGCAAAACCAAACGGAAAAAATAAATTTAGAATATGTAATCTTTCATGCTCTCTGTTGCCATTCCAAAAAAAAAAAACTATAATAATTAAATTTCCATTGAGATCAAGTGATGAGTCATCCGCCATCTGCTTTCGAGTTATTTCCACGCAAACGATCTGTCGTGGTTTATTTTATTCCAGAAACAAAACAAAGGTGCTTTTTTATTCTCCAGGCCAAGTTTGTATGTTCGCGATCATTAAAGATTATGTGAAAATTACAACGGATTTGAAATCTGCTGAAAATTTTACACCAGTTCGATACCTTAAATGTGATTTTCTATAAATAAATAATTTTTCAATTGTAACTTTTGTATTTTCGCTTATTAAACTGTTCATCAGTTTCTATTGAAATGTGTGAACAAAAACGGATTCAACATTTTTAGATCAACTATAATCGGTCAATTGAACTTGATTTGTGAGAACGCGCCTAAAAGAACACTTGCGTCGTAATTTTCGAATTTTTTTATGAAACATTAGCATTTTATTTTAATCGTTTGTAAAGGTTCCATTTGTTGTTGCCCTACAGGAGCTTTCTGTGTCTAATATAGTGCTAAATTTTACGAAATTGAGACTATTTTGGCTACTATTTTTCACATATGAGGCAACTAAAGCGACTACTTTCAAAGGTAAGAACCACTGGGAGGCCTGGAGATAGAGCATCAATGTCAGAACGCACACTCAATGCATTGATGACGTTTAAAAGTAGCTTAGCAAATTTTGACAATCAACCTTATTTGGTGCCGATCACATCAAAGCTAATGGATATGGGAAGGGTTGCTATTTATATTTCTGGCCTAATAATGAAAAAAACAAATATTTATGATCGAAATTGGTTTTATTGTGTTTTAAAATATTCTCTATGAAGATCAATACACTCTATCAAGATCAATACACAATACCTCCAAAACATGCGTTTTGAATGCATCAACCGCTTCTTTGGATGACGAAAATCGTTGACCACGTAATATATTTTTGATGTGCGGGAATAAAAAAATGTCATTGGGTGCCAAATCAGGGCTGTACAGCGGATGACCCATCAATTCAATGTTTTGGCCGGTCAAAAAAAAACTTTTTTTTGACCGGCTTACGCTCGCCAACCCCCATAGCTGTACCATGAGGTATCAATGCCAAGTGGAAATTATCCACAATTCTGGGACAGGAAAAACCTTGTATTCAAGCAAAAACGTATGCATTTGCTGTAAATCTTATTTCCAGTCAACTATGGATTCTACTGAAATTAGACATTTAATTTTTGTGAACACATTTTTCCTCTTCCTTCAACTGTTTTATAAGTACAGAGGATCGTCTCGTGCCCATAAATGTTCTCCCTACTTGTCCATCTGTATACAATGCTCCTTGATGTATTTGCTATAAAATATATGTAAAATAAATCTAGACCACACAGACCAAATCTACTGACAGAATTATTTCGATTGATGTACATTAACACCATTCTATGTTGAATTGAAAAAATGAGATTTTTGATTTTTAAATCAATTCCAGAAACATACAATTCATAGGCTTAAACTTAACTCAAATTAATGCTGAAAGCCCTAGACGTTTTTTAATTCATTGGTCCATTTGTTCTAACGCTAATTTGCTAAAAAATAATCCAGGCCAAGATAAAAATAGTTTCCCCAAAGCGAATGCTCTGATCCAAAGACATTTCTCTAGCTTCAATGCTACTTTTCGTGCTGTCTGTATTGAGATGGAAATTCTATCAAGCGAAATATAGATGGCGATACGTGTCCTATCCGTGATTTCAATTAGCTTATTTTTCTAATGCATGCTGTTGCAAATCCGAGCGCAGAATGACACCTTTCACCACAGAAACGATGTTATGGACGGACTTAAACATCCCCCTCTACTTCGGAGAATTTCTAACAAAAAATGCTTATTTAGGAATCTCTACCACCCTTTAGTTTGGCCAGATATTTTCGAAACACCTTGTATTTCACGTCTACTGTCTTTGCACGTTTCTGAAAGGCCCGAGGACTAAAGCAGATGGAATTGATATACTTACCATTCTTTTTGTTTGGGTTTTATGGCGCGAGGACCATGCTGAACCAAACACAATACAGAACGCCAAGTAGTAGACTTACAGACACAAGGAAAGTTGCTGACATGAACGTGACCCATTAAACGAACATTCATCTGATTGGTCCACGCGACATGGTAATAAGACATGCGGTTGAACTATTTGTCGAAAAAATAGCGAATTCACACATCTAACCTGGCATAAGATGCCAACCAAGTCAATTATTCATAGCAGTCACGTGACTAGTCGCCATGTTCGTAACTTTTTTAGGCTCTTCTATGGCAATGCTCAGTCTGGAAATACAATCGGTGAAATGGAACCTACAACTCGCAGGTCCTTTTTGTTCTGCGCTCTCACTTCATGTGTCACATGGGAGTTAATACATCGCACCCCGGCAAGACAAGTGACACAATTCAAAAATGAAGAATTTGAGGAGAACATCAACTTAAAGGATACTATAAAACTTATATTGAAATATTATTAGCTTTTAAAGTTTTGGTATTGACTTGTATTGTATTCTATAGAATAGTAATAACACGCTGGAGCACCTCATACGTATTTTTCAATGACAAAACATCGAAAATTTTCTTTTTTTGAGTTGTATCACTTCTTGCCGGGGTGCGACATGTATTTGTCTAAGTATCTGCAATAAAAAGCTACTTCCAATCGATTGACTTGAATACAATGATTTCAAATAAGTTACCTTTAATAATCACAAAAATGAAACCATTCCATTGGAATGAAAAATGTCAAACATGAATTTTCACAGAAAACTCTGAATTCCTGCTGATGCCATTAAGTCTACTGCAGTGCTAAATATGTACTGAAATTGATAGTCACAATTTGTAGGGGCAAGTGGTGACACATCAATTCCATGGAAGTTTTAAAAATTCAATTCACTTTTTGTACCCCAAGTTTTAGGTTATGATCCACGCTTCTACTCATGCATGGTTGTTTTCGGAATTCTATCCACAAAACTCATTCTCTTTTCTGAAATCCTTTTTTTTTTTTCGCTTTTAAGACGCAAATTTGAGGTGATCCATGCCTTTAACTCATGTAGGGTTATTTCAGTCCAAATTATATCGACGGAATTCATTGTTTTTTTAATCCTTTTAACCACATTACATTTTAAGCTACACGTATCAGTTATTATTCAATGTTATTATGGTCCATGCTTTTACTCGTGTATGGCAGTTTCAATCGCTGAATTCTGTAGTTGGAACCAAACTCCCTTTCTTTTAGCCGCCTTTTTATAACTCCCAAATGTTAGTTTATGTAAGCAAGGTTATCCTGACTCATGTTTTTGCTCATGTATGGCTGTTTCAATCTCGGAATTCTGTCGTCGGAACCAAACTCACAGCCACTCTCATTGAGCAGTCTACTGTTTCTAAACGCCTGCCTTTCAAGAGAATATCCCATAGGATCCCTTGAAGCATTTTCCGGTTTCTCTAGCAGGTAATGGTGGGAGAGGATGGGATCACCTGTTTTAGAATTGGAAATGGTGGATATTCTTGGAATAGGAGTCAACTTGTAATCATCCATCCTCAAATTCAAGTGGGGAATTTCAGAAATATCAATGGAATGTCTTTGCTTGCGCCGAATGAGGACAAGACACATGACAATGATTAAAGGTATTGACAAAAAAATAACGCCGGAAATTAAGTAACAGTTGAGCAACTTGCCTTCAACAGTAGATTTTGGTTTTGTTGTAGAATTATCTACAGCTGAAGTTTCTGTTGAACGGACGTCGGAATTTGTAAGATTATGATGAGCCGTAGAATTCTGTTCGTGGTGTCTGTCTGTCCAAATTGCAGAGGGTCTTGTAAAACTGGCTATTGTTTCATCACTTAGGTTGAACGCAGATTTTAAAGAAGACAGCAATGCCTTCAAATCTGTAGGGTTAACATCGGGTACAGGATCATTTTCTGCACTTGATTTGGTATGTTCATGAGTGTTTCTAGTAGCTTCTGTGTTACTGAAGGTAGTACTCACGAAGGGCAAATCTTCTGAAATGTCTGAAATATGTGTTGAATCACTTTCAGTTGCAGATGGTAAAGTTGATGGATGCATCTGCACGCTGAACGGATCAACTCTCAAAATTGCGTCAGCTAAGGTAGATCTTGTCGATTTATCTACCCATTCCGTAAAATCTTGATTAAACCCAGTTGGTGAATCAGAAGTCAAAACATCTGTCTCTTTAGTTGTATTGAAAATTTCGGAGGAGATACTTTCGACTTCTGCCTTTTGTTTGCCATAATTGCGCTCTTCTCTAGCCATGCCTTCCGTTGCTTCATGTAGCTTTGAAGTTTCAAATTGTAGTTTTCCCGAATCATCTGATTCAGTATCATTGCTCACTGCAGTAATTGTGGTCAGACTAACATTCTCGTGTGTCTTGTAATGTTCATTTGTAATTGGAAAAATCGTTTCACCGGATTCTGAGGATTCTAAAGTTAACTTTTCTCTAGAATCATCGCTGGAATTAAAGTAATCATATTCGTGTTTGAACCTAATTCCGTTATCGGTATTAGATGTTATCTCAGTGCTCAGCGGAGTACTAACAAATAAATCCGAAAAATTCTTTAAAGGATTTTGTGTTCCGTTAGAAGAATCTTTTTCGTTTTCATTTGGTAACAAAGAGAATGGAACACCTTTTACACTAACGGAAGTACTTTCAAATGCTGATTCTGGAAAGGTAGATTCTGTTACTTCATAAACCTCAGTATGATTCTGAAAGAATTTAGTCGATTCTAAGGCAGTTACTTTAATTTCATCTTGAGTTGCATTTTGTAGTTCGAGAGAAGGAGATGTATTACCATCCCCTAGATTAGTGGTATTGTATTCTTTTCCAGCTTCATTGACTTCCTCAGTTTGTTCAGAATATGTAGATTCAGATGCATCTTGACGTTTACTTTCGGATGAACGAACATTAATATTTGCATAGCTCTCAGAAACGTTGAGATTTCTCACATCATCTTCATGAGTCGCAAAAACTTGTTCCGTAAAACCACCGCTGTCGTTTCGGTCGTTCATGTTTGAAATGGATTCAGACTCTTCGAGTCTGTATTCTGGTGTCGCATTGTTTTGAGCCGTTATGTACTCTAAAACCACTTTTCTCGATGTGTTTATTTCCAAGGAACTTGGTACACTTCCATTTGTTGAATTTAAGTTTCCAGATGTCCACCGATTTGATTCTATGATTGGTGGAAATCCCTTCAACTTGGTGAATGTTGTTGTTGACTCAGTCAGTTCTGTTTTTGAAGTCATGAGCGTTTCTTCTGTAAAAAGAAAGAATGTATTGAATTCACTCTTTGACAAACAGATGCACATAAAAAAGCATTAAAATATAGAAGATGTACACCTCAAGCAAACTGGTAGTCAAACATTAAAAGCTTCAAAAAATGACTAAAAAGGATGAAAACAAGATGATGAAAATGGTTTAGTATTTTGATAAAATACCACGTCCATCGTCATCATGATCAAAGTAAACTTTGACCAACAAAGTAGGTTTTCGGTCCTGATGTTAATAGATGTGTTCCACCGAAATAGCTATAGTACTTGTAAAGATGAAAATGGTCAAGAATTTGGTGGAGTTCTACGTCCATTTACCATCAGGACCAAAGTAAACTTTCACCAATGAAGTGGTTTACTTTGGTTCTGATGTTGGTAGATGTTGTATTCCATCGAAATAGCTATAGACCATTTCCATCATATTATTTTCAGTTTTATTAATAATTTTGTTTAATATTTGATTAAAATCCTAATCAAATATTAACTACTTTATCATTCATTACTAGTACAAAGAACATTAAAATCATCGCTAAGTGACCTTTTAGAAGTCTGCTAAGGAGCTTCAACGCTTCTGTAGAATGTCGCTTCGATTGCCTTTAGAGCAAAAACTCATTAACTGAATAAGAATTTCTTTCAGTACACAGCTGCTTAAAGTCTAGCGTTTAGTTTTTAGATAAAAATATAGGCATTTTGATAGTATAATTTATCGTTTAAGGTGTATATACACATTAGAATCACGAATATCTACCATAGTATCGATTTTTTTGGTTTAAAATATGTTCTAATTCCTTAGCTTTCAAACGATATCAACATCTTGTAAGTATTCTGAATAGTGTTCTATAATAGTTACAAAGGTTTTTCATTATGTATTGTTTCCACGTTGCAAACATGTTTCTGAAGCTTGAAACTCAATTTCTGAATAACTGTTTAATCAACATGATGCTTTGTTCAAATGATGATAACTCAACAATAAATTGATCTATGATTACTTTTGGATCTATATCATCTATACAGGGTGATTCTACGGTCATGGAACAAACTTGGAGGGGTTCTGCAGCTTACTAAAACATACATATTTCGTATAGGAATGTATGGTCGGAAGTGACGCGTGGAAGCACGAACACAGAAAATGAGACATGAACAGAAAAACATTGTTGATTTACAACATCATTACAAAGTGCTTCTTTGCAGCAATGTTTACAATAAATGCTCAAAATTGCGACACCAACATTAATACAAACTCGGCAGCTATGATTGGCTGGCATTGCTGTGGGTAGAGGGCAGTAGTGTGCTTGGCCATCTGTAATCTGAAGGAAAACGTCATTTGAAACTGGGCTGTCGGCGGTGATGGGAGATTTTACAAATAGTGGAGGACATTCATATGATGTACGGTGTTGCTAATGGGAACGGCAAAGCAGCGTTTTGGCTGTATCAGGCACGTTTTCCGAACAGGCGTAAGCCGAACCGCAAAATGTTTGAGCGGTTGCATCGGTACCTTTGGGAAAATGGTTTATTCATCGCCAGCTCTGATGAAAGAACTGTACGACATCAAAACAGGGAAGAAACCATCTTAAACATGAAACACCCCACACAGGTTCAAGAGCTGTTCCACGTCGTGTACATGTGAGTCAACTCACCGTTTGGAGAGTCTTAAATGAAGAACGTTTACACCCATTCCAAGCGTTCAAGTGATTACCCGCTGCGCGTAGAATTATGCCAATGATTCTTGCAGCCGGATTACCCAATTTCTGTGCTATTCACAGATGAGGCGACTTTTACACAGGAAGTTGTTTTCAATGTACACAAAACTCGTGTGTGGGCAACAGAAAATCCACTCGCTACACGTCCACATGCATTCCAAAAACGCTACTCTGTGAATGTTTGGGCGGGTGTTGTGAACTATTTCCTCATAGGCCCATATCTCCTACCAACGCGACTCAATGGCTCACATAATCGTTTTTTCCTGGAAGATGTTCCGACTGTCGTTCGTAATCACATGTGGTTTCAGCATGATGGTGCGCCAACCCCATTTCAATGTGGTTGTCCGCAATTACCTGGATGCCAGTTTTTCGGGGCGATAGATTGGGCGTGGTGGACAAATCCGATGGCCACCCCGTTCTCCAGATTTATCGAGCATCGATTACTTCTTATGGGGGCATCTGAAGACCATCGTTTACGGGACTGTAGTTGACTCAATTGAGGTTCTCGTTGTTCGACTATCTATTGCGGCTGCAAGCTTGCGCGAAATGCCTGGTGTCTTTGAAACTGTTCGCCAATACTCCTTCGACGAAACCAAGCAAGTATTACTGTTAGTGGTCGCAATTTTGAGTATTTATTGTAAACATTGCTGCAAAGAAGCACTTTGCAAGGATGTTGTAAATAAACATTGCTTTTCTGTTCATGTCTCGTTTATTTTGTGTTCGTGCCTCCAAGCGTCACTTCCGACCATACATTCCGAATCGAAAAGTGTATGTTTTAGTAAGATGTACCACCCCTCCAAGTTTATCCCATAACCGTAGAATCATCCTGTATAATACAGTGGATGTTTGGATCCTCAATCGGTAAGGGTAATTTTTAATTAACGTCAGAGTGGAGCAACACAACGGGCTATTGACGACGATCCGGGATCAATCCCCTAAGGGAAAGAGCCGAGGACCCTCGATCGATGTTTGTTGAGAAATTATCAGAAATTAGTTATTAACTCAATTTCTGAAGAACTGTTTAAACAACATTGTACAGAACGGCGACAGAGACATCTCCTAGGTTTGTGTCGTCATATCATCTCTTTCTAAAGGTGAAAGGAAAAGGAGAGCGTGGGCAGAGCGGTTTTTGCGATGGACTGGACAACAGCTCGTGGGAAATGGTGTTTTGGTTTTTTAAGCCCTTTATTTCAATCTAGAGTAGAGATGCCTTCTGTTTCAACTATGTATAATTTTGTCTCTTCGTGCTTGTCTAATTTAATGTTTTTGTTTTTAAAACAATATTTGCGAGTCTGTCTTCCCAAGACAAAACACAATCCAATGACATCGGCTAAAAATTGGGAAACACGAAGGAGTTGACTAACATGATTCTTTGTTCAAACGGTGATAACTCAACACTGAATTGATCTGATTATTTTTGGATCAATATAATCTATATAAAACAGTGGATGTTTGGACACCCAATCGGAGTTATCAGTTAAGAAATTGATTTTTAAATATTAAAATTTCCTGAAAAAACATTCGAGGTGTTGCTCCAGTGCGACGTTAATTAAAATAAATACCCACCTGAAAAAATAGTTATAAAAAACCTATTTCCTTTATATTCTTGACTGAGGATCAAATATGAAAAATAATAAAAGGAATAATTTCCAGCGGGTCTTTCTGAACAAATTAGAATTTGAGATGTAGTTCGAAAAACATGCTACTTAACTCGTTATATCTAAAATAGAAGATTAATGATTAGCTTAATCTGATTTTTTTCGACGCTGATATTATTTTAAGCATAAACCAATGACCTATTGAAAACAAAATGGATTTTAAGAGAAAAAATTAAATCCTCTAGTGCATAAGCACACCAAACAAATTAAAATATTAGCATCTATTTCTCCTCATGAAAATAAGCATTAAGTGCCTCCGAAGAAATGGTAGTTCAAACGTTTCTGCTCTCAGTCGAACGATTACGACTTACAAGAAAGAGACCCACTAAGCCGAAATGTTCAAGATATGAGGGGTTTCTTTTATCTTTTCTAGAGCAAAATGGGGATAGTGTAACTTTAGACTTGTTGAGTTCAAGAAGTCATTTTTTCTTTGTATGAGGGTAAAATTTCTTGGTATGCGTATAAGTGCAATCCCGAAGGGTAATGGTAATGGTAATTTTAGTTAACGTCGTACTAGAGCAACACAACGGGCTATTGACGACGGTCCGGGATCAGTCCCTTAAGGGAAATATCCGAGGACAACACCTCGTAATTTTGAACCACGGTCCGATTACAAGGCAACACTTGAGCTGGTTCTGTCCTCGGATCTTTCGCTTCGGGGGTTGCTCCCGGATCAGCACCAATAACCCGTTGTGTTGCTCCAGTGTTACGTTAATTAAAAATACCTTGACAAATCAATGTAATCCGATTACTTTATGCTCGTTAGTAGGTAGTTAATAAACGTCGCACTGAAGCAACAAACCGGGCTACTTTATAGTCGGCGGTATTTGCGTGTTGGTGCAAGGTGGTAATTTTTAATTAACGTCGTACTAGAGCAGTGGTCGGCAAACTTCATTTAGTTCCCCCCCCCCCCCGAAAAAAATCCAAAGATCAGCAGTACAACCATTAAGATTTCTTTTGAGAGCCAAATTTAAACTAGCTCTAGCATTAAATAAAACCAGATATCTTCGTTGTAAAACGTCTTTCAAGAGGAAACGTTTCCTCTTCAAAGACAACGTACCTTATGCAGCGGAAGATCTGCGTATTCACTCTCTCTCTCTCTATGTCAACTAAAAAATTCTTTAAATTCTTATTTTGCAGCAGAAGATCTGCGTATTCACTCTCCATTTCAACTAAAACTTCTTTAAATTGTCGAGGATAAAGAGCTTTAGTTACAATTGTGTTGACAATCTTGATCATCAATTCCATAACACATTGCAAATTTCTTCTGAAAACGTCTGCGCACAAAGCGCTTCTTGTTGAGTGTTGCAATGGTAAACGAGTATCTCGTCATTAATTATTTCCTTCAAAACAGAAACAAAACCTATTCTCACTCCGGTCATACTTTTTGCCCCATCTGTTGATATTGAATTTTTTTTTTCGTGTGAAATATGTTTCTCTATTCATTCGCCGACCAACCGGTATAGTGGTTACGGTGTTAGCCTCTAGATCGGAAGGTTCCTGGTTCGAATCCGGGTCCGAGCTTCGATTCCGGGTCCGAGCTTGTCCGAAAATTCTAAAAGTTCTTTAGGACCCGAAGACGAAATAAATCGAACAAAAAGTGAAACTTGGACTGCGTCATTTGTGTCACACGATTCGTCAACAGCTATTGATAAAGCTGAAACCAATTTAACATCTTCGATTTACTGATTGGTTTTATTCGAAGACATTTTGACTGTTGTCTTTTACTGTTTTAGCAAACAGTGATAGCTAATTTGTTTAAGAATTTCTGCCTTCTTCTTAAAATCCAGGAATAGCTCTTCGGATACATTTATAAAACAACTTTGTATTCACTATCTGTGTATGGTTTTCCTCTCTTAGCAATCTCTTGACTAACATTAAAGCTTGCAATATTAACATTGTTAGAAGATTGCACCCAATAATTAAATACAGAACTACATTTTCTTGACTCTTTTGAAGTTCCTCCACTGTTTCCTTCCTCGCATCACCTGCGGGATATTTACTGCCAGCATTTAGTCGAAATCGATTCGTGGCAGAGCCGCACTCAAGTGGCTAAAGAGCCGTGGTTTGCCGACCATTGTACTAGAGCAACACAACGGGCTGTTGACGATGGTTCGAAATCAATACCCCAAGGGCAAGATCCGAGGATACCGCGTAATTTTGAACCACTGTCAGATGACGAGGCAACATTGAGCTGGCACCCCACTCTCCAAACTTTTACACCAACCCAATGGTGCAAAGTGAATTAATTTTATCATTTTTCTTCCATCTCTACTATCATAAAAGGAAGTGTTTGTATGTTTCTTGCCGCAAAATCCTGACGATTCTATGGCACTTACAGCAATGAGATTTGGCACACAGGTAATCCGAATTTTTTGCAATTTTTTGGTCGCGGGGAATTTTAAAATTCAATCTGAAACATTTTTAAATGAATTTAATGAAATTTAATTATTATTGAATTCTACAGAATAGAAGAGATCACAGATTCTAAATTTGCTTCTCCGTTTTGATTTTGCTCGGAGAAATAATTTTCCAGCCAGACGATAAAAACTATCTTTTAACTGGAGTCAATTAGTTCTTTTTCTATCTCCTAGACGGTTAAAGATAGAGTAAATTAGATTTGAAATCTGCGGAAAATTTCACTTTAGATTCGTACCTGAAAATATGATTTTTTTTTATAAAAATAACTTTTAAATTGAATATATCTTTTATATTTCGCACGAGAGTTTGACGTCACGGTAACTTTCCCTTTTCCAAAAAAAAACAAACCAGATTACATTTCCTGACCTTTTTGATTTCAGTGGAGAGCAAAAAATAAAAAAACATTTTGACTGGCATTGTTGACCTCGTCATATGACCGTGGTACAAAATCACGATGTGTCCCCGTATATTTCCCATCGGGATTGATCCCAGACCGGCGCAATTGGCACGTTGTGTTGCTTCAGTGAAAATTGCCTTGTATGTTTTTATTACCTTTTTAATGTTGGCAGGATTGCTGTTCTGTAGAGTTTAGTTATTAGTCTGATATATTTTGTCTTTTAATTGAACTTTATTACGTCTTGCGTAGCGTATCCATTATTGGTTAGCGTTGTGTTAATCTAGTACGACGTTATTTTAAAAAAAATACTTTTATTGTTTGGGTTTTATGGTGCAAGGGCCATATTTGGCCACGCAGCGCCAAACATCGAGTTCTTAACAGGTTCACATAGAAGTTTACTGACACAGAAGAGAGAAATACACCGGAACCAAACCTGCACCGCCTACAACTTGCAGGTTTCTAGATTAGTGGGCAAACCAACTTAACCAGGATGGCCCATACATTTTTGGTAGATTCGTATTTTAGTTAACGCCGCACTGGAGTTACACAACGGGCTATTGGTAACGGTCCAGGATCAAATCCGAAGGGAAAGAACCGATAACAACTCGCAATTTGAACCACAGTCAGATGGCGCGATCACACAACTGAGCTGGCACTTTACTATCCAAACTTCCACACCACGCCAACGTGAGGACATTTGAGGTCACGACAGATTTAACATGCACCAGCCCCCTTTGTACACAACCGTCTTTGGTTTGATTCGAACTCGCAACCCTCCGGTTGCTAATCCGTTACTCTTCCAACCGGATTACTCATCTGACGATGGTTCAAAATTACGTGGTGTTGTCTACTGATCTTTCACTTCTGGGATTAATCTCGGACAGTCACTAATATTCCGTTATGGTGCTCCAGGTGTGACGTCAATTTTGAAAAATACCTAAATCAATCAAGAAACTTGTGTGTTCATCTGCCAAGTCGACGATATGGACAAACAATCTATTGAATACCTATTGTTTGTGCTAGGGTAGATCTCAGGAACGACATCCCTACGATGACGATGATATATTTCATTCTGGAACCAAGTTACCTGAAATAAAATAAAATTTTAATTACATGGAAATTACAGAAACCCCTCCTAAATAAAAACAAAATCAACCAAGTTTTTCTACAAGTTAGTAGGTAAGACTGGACGACAAATGTGGAAAAACCTACCGCAAACTTTTGTTACGTTGACATGTAAAAACATTTTCTAATGATATAACCGGTAGGTAGTTAATTAACCTCACACTGTGACAACACAACGGCCGGCGGACACTTGATCTGATTACTGATAATTTGTCCCTACAAGGCCAGAATGAGCCAATTGTAAAGGGGCAACCCAGTGGGTGGCCATCACAACCCCCAACTAAGGACATCACAATTACGTCCATGCCCTGACACCGGATTCGAACCAGGAACCTTCCAATCCAGAGACCAACACCTATTGTGACAGTCGGAAAATCAAATTTTACCTTCAGTAGCACAGGAAAATTGAATTGTATCGAATTACGTTCATAACTACATAACACTTTGTTACACTACGAGTAAAAAATTCATCGATTTGTGGATTATTATCATTACTAATTTTGATACACGAGTTCGGGGAGGAAGTAGAGCCCATGGCAAATCGGTTGAAAAAGTAATGGATGAGGAACCGGAATCTTACGAGTTCGAAACTAGGTCCAGGCAAAGCCCGTTGTATACACGGGGGACTGGTGCACGTTAAATCTTTCGTGACCTCAAATGTCCTTCCATTGGTGTGGTGTCAGCTGCGTTCATCGGACTAGGAAGGGTTATCCTTGGTATTTCTCTTCAGGATTGATCGCGCGCGCGCGCGCGCGCGTTGTCAATAGCTCGTTGTGTTGGTTCAGTGTGACTTAAATTAATTGCCATAACCATCATTAATTCCCAGATCGTCTTTTAGACGTCGCCACACATCTTTATAAAGACGTATCAGAAATATGGCATCGAGGTTCCTTTTGCCTCCGGTCGTATGGGGATGGGTTAGTCCTCAGGTTGGAATAGAAAACGGCATTCATGGGATAAACCTCTTCGGTGTGCCGTATTTCTTCTGCGAGCTGGATAACATATTCGTAAGGCGTCATTTTGTCTGTGGGCCGGGTAAGCACATTCGGATGGCTGTATTTTGTTTACGGGCAGGGTATGCAGATTCTGAGGGCCGAATTATGTCTACGAGTCGGATAACATATTTGAAGGGCTATGTTTTGTCTGTGTGCCAGTTAAATGTATTCAAAGGGCCGTATTATGTCTGTCGGCTGGGTAAGCTTATTCGGAGAGCTGTATTTTTGTTCGCGGGCATGGTAGGTCTATTTAAAGCGCTGTACTTTGTCTGTGAGTCGATAACATGTCGGAGAGCTGTAACTAGGTCTGTGGTTCAGCTAAACATATTAGGGGGCCGGCGCATTTTGTCTGCGGGCCAGGAGAACATATTCGGAGAGCTGTATCTTGTTTACGCGCAATGTAAGTCTATTGGAGGACCGTATTTTGTCTGGGAAGCAGATAAACATGTTAGGAGGTCTGTATATTGTCTACGGGTTGGGTAATCCTATTCGGAGGGCCATATTTGGTCTGCGGACCGAGTAGACAAATTCGGAAGGCCGTATTTGGTCTACAGACTGGGTACAAGTGTTTGGATAGCCATCTCTGGTCTACGGTTACAGCTAGGTTTTCTTTTTCACGCGTACGTATTTTTTTGAACCCCACCTTATCCCAACCAGGTAGGCCGATATTTTAAATTACACTCATTGCCATAAACATTTGCACACCAAGAAATAATTGTGGGATCGTAACGAAACTTGGCATGAAGGTACATGTCGGAAAGATATGCAAATGATTAGAAATGCAGCGTGATTGCGCATTGCGTAATGCCACTAGAAGTTGTTGATCTTCGTTCTCCTTGGAGTATAAAACAGGTAAGCAGAGCTTGTTTGAGTGTACTTAATCTTTTTCAAATGAAACGCTGAGGTAGACATGCCGTTACGCCGCCATCGAAGACAACATGAGCAGCTCTCAGAGTTCGAGAGGGGAAGAATCATCGGGATGATGGAAGCTGGGTGGTCAGCTCGGCGAGTAGCTCGTCAAGTAGGCCGTTCTGATTTTACTGTGTGGAGGTGTTGGGACCAGTGGACAGAAGAGACGTCATTTACACGGCGACCAGGCTCAGGAGGCCGTCGACAGACCAGTCGTCGAGAAGACCGTCACATCATGCGAAACGCACGCGTAGAGCCAACTGCCTTATTGCCAGCTATCCCGACACAGGCAGCACCTTCACTACGGGCCCCTGTGTCTTCCCGAACCATAGCAAGGCGCCTGGCTGAAGGACATCTGGTATCGCGGCGCCCATTACGTGTGCTGCCAATGACACCCACCCACCGACGTCTCTGTTTGGAGTGGTGTCGCGCACGACGGGATTGGACTGCAACGGAATGGAACCAGGTCGTCTTCAGCGACGAATCTAGATTCAATTTGAGCAGTGATGACAATCGTGTTCGTGTGTGGAGGCCCCGTGGTGAACGCCTCAATCCTGCCTTCGCTTTACAGCGACACACCGCTCCCACAGCTGGTGTGATGGTATGGGGTGCCATTGCTTTCGATACAAGGTCACCCCTAATATTGATCCATGGCACAATGACAGCCCAAAGGTACGTCCATGACATCCTTCAGCCACATGTGATGCCACTCATGGCAGGGCTCCCAGGAGCCATTTTTCAACAAGACAATGCTCGGCCACACACAGCAAGGATGTCACAAGACTGTCTCCGCCACATTACCACCCTTCCCTGGCCTGCTCGATTCCCAGATTTGCTCGATTGATGACCATTTGGGACGATGGATCATTTGGGACGGCAAGTTGGACACCCTACGAGTTTGATCGAACTAGAGGCGCGTTTACAACGACTGTGGAACGAGATGTTTCAGGACATCATCCGGAACTTGTATGCCTCAATGCCAGCTCGTACATTCGCTCTAGAGGGGGGTCCAACAGAGTTCTAAAACTTCCGTTCATTTGTACTTTTTTGTGCAATAAAAATGATCCTTTTTCTTTGATTTTCTAATCACTTACTTATATCAAAGTAGTACTCTTACATGTGTAAAATATCGTTTCATTTTGACGACTTTTTCTTGGTGCGCAATTTTTTTTGGCAGTGAGTATATGTCGAAGAACTCGTGCAACACAACGGGCTATTGGCGATGGTCCGGGATCAACCCTAGAAGGGATAGAACCGAGGACCAATACTACGTAATTTTGAACCACGGCCAGATCACGAGGTAAGGTAATTTTAATTAACGTCGTACTAGAGCCGCCTATTGACGACGGTCCGGGATCAACCTGGACAACACCACGTTATTTTGAACCACGGTCAGATGACGAGGTCCCACCTGAGTTATATTTGCTATTGATGTACTTAATTAACGTCACACTGGAGCAACACAACGGGCTGTTGTTGATGGTCCTGTATGAACCCCCGATGGGATAGATCCGAGGAAAACAGCAAGTCATTTCGAACTACGGTTAGACGAACGTCACACCTGAGATCAATCTCGAAGGGAAAAATCCGATAACATCACCATACCTGAGCTGACACCCCATTCTCCAAACATCCACACCACTCTAACGTTATGTCATTTGAGGCCACGAGAGATTTAACATGCACCAGCCCCTTTACGATGGAATTCGTTAAGATTCAAACTCGCAACCCTCCGGCTGCTAATTCGTTACTCTTTCAACCGGGATACCGTGATCACGCACACACACACAACCAGAACTATTCAGCAAATAACTGAAAAAGAATGCTTAAACGTACGAAAAACTTATAATAATAAAAATTGTCAAAAAAAACCCTAAATTTTTCTATTTTGAGGCCCTACTACTAAAAACCCATCTCAGGTGAGTTATACGCCCTTTGCGCATCTATAGCAATTAGTTAAAACGCTGTTACTTCAGTATGGTGACGTTTTCAAGAACGGGATTACCAAGCCTTGTGGACCCCTGACAAAAGCGCCGCTCTGCTCAGATGTGAAAATAAAGGACACTAACCCAAGACAAAGTCACCGAAGCGCGATGGAGGGTCCAAAGCCGTGCTTCCGGTGTCCCATTATACATTACTCATAATCTCAGGCAAGATCCATAGTTTTGCACACCGAGTAGTTTTCGACCACATCAAAGGGACGACGATTTCGCACTTGATCATCTGAAAACGCTCGCATTTGCATCTCGATCACGGGGATCCGTCTCTCAAAAGGTGTTCTTTCAACCCTCCTGGGGGTTGCCTCGACGGGGAATCTCCATTAGCAAAACTGACCAGAACGTGACGAACGAGATAATAGTCAGCAAAAAGCACTGAACGGATCTGTGATCTTGTAATCATAAAAAAACCCGGCATTATCTTGATGACGATATATCTCGTCACATTAGCTCATTTTTCAGATCTTGATGGACGAGATATCTCGCTCAAACCCCTTGGAGGGTTTTGTATTACTTCATTTTCATTTTTCTCCCTTAGTTTGTTTTATTGATTATCTACTTGTTTAAAACTCCTGGTGTTTGTTTCAACGAGGTATCTCCATTACAAAACTGACCAGACCGCGACGAACGAGATACTAGTCAGCAGGAAACACTGACCAGATCTTGATTTCGTCGTCATGAAGAAATATCTCGTTCTAACCACTTGGAGGATATCGTATTACTTCCCTGCCGACCAACCGGTATAGTGGTTAAGGTGTTAGCCTCTAGATCGGAAGGTTCCTGGTTCGAATCCGGGTCCGGGCATGGATGTTTGTAAACGTATGGTGTATAGGCGGCTGGTGCACCTTAAATCTGTCGTGGCCGAAAATCCTCACGTTGGGTTGGCGTGGAAGTTTGGAGAGTGGGGTGCCAGCTCAGGTGTTGCTTCGTCATCTGACCGTGGTTCAAAATTACGAGGTGTTGTCCTCGAGTCTTTCCCTTAAGGGACTGATTCCGGACCGTCGTCAATAGCCCGTTGTGTTGCTCTAGTACGACGTTAACTAAAATTACCATTACCATTACCAACGTATTACTTCCCTTTCATTTTTCTCCCTCAAGTTGTTTTATTAAATACCGAGTTGAAGATCTATCACGTGATTATGGGTATCATAATGTGGGACAAATTATTGATTGGTAAAAGGTTTATTTAGACACGATTAACATCAGTAGTCTGAGTTTCGATTGAAGAAGATTGTAGCCCATTGGCCCAAGTCAATTCGTTAGCCCACGTGATTTACCCTTCTGAGAACTTACGCAGCGACTCAGCCCTCATGCTGTCTATTTCTTTAGAAGGTCAATGATATTCTGAACGTGAAGTCACTAAGCTAGTTTTTCTTACGTGATTTCAGCAGGTCACCAAAACAATTCCAAAGGAGGTTGTGTTGCCTCAGTGGAACGTAAATTCAACTACCTACCCTTAAAATTTTTGACAATATCCATTATTATTGGTTAGTTGGTAGTTAATGGTAATAATTTTTGATTAACGTCGTACTAGAGCAATACAACGGGCTATTGACGACGGTTCGGGATCAATTCCATAAGGGAAAGATCACAGGACAACACCACGTAATTTGAACCACGGTCAGATGACGAGGCAACACCTGAGCTGGCAACCCACTCTTCAAACTTCCACACCAACCCAACGTGAGAATTTTCGGCCACGACAGATTTAAGGTGCACCAGCCGCCTCTACACCATACGCTTACAAACATCTATGTACTGACCCGGATTTGAACCAGGAACCTTCCTGGTTCTGCAGTTGGTCGTTGAATTAACGCCACATTGGAGCAACACAAGGTCTGTTGGTGACAGTCCCTTGTGTTGCTCCAATGGGAAAAGATCAGAGGTGGTCACCTCGTAATTCTAAACCACTGTCAGATGACAACACAAATTAATAACACTGACATCTGATGAAGTGTATCCTATCACAAAATGGGTTATCTAAGACCTTTTGAAGGGCCGCAAATGCCCGGTTGGAAGGGTAACGGATTAGCAACAGGACTTGCGAGTTCGAACCCAACCAAAGACCGTAGTGCATAAAAGGGACCGTCGTACACGTTAAATCAGCTGTGGCCTCAAATGTCCTCACGTTGGCGTAGTGTGCAAGTTATGAGGAGGTGCCAGCTCAAGTGTGACCTTGTCATCTAAACGACGTTCAAAATTAACTTATCTTATCGTGCCGGATCTTTCGCTTCGTGTTTGATCCCGGACAGTCACTAATCGCCCGATGTGTTGCCTCAGTGCGACGTTAATTATAATACCCAAGACCTTTTTATTAATCCGATGAAATCCTTTGATAACTTGTTAATGCCGACCAACCGGTATAGTGGTTAAGGTGTTAGCCTCTAGATCGGAAGGTTCCTGGTTCGAATCCGGGTTCGGGCATGGATGTTTGTAAACGTATGGTGTAGAGGGCTGGTGCACCTTAAATCTGTCGTGGCCGAAAGTCCTCACGTTGGGTTGGCGTGGAAGTTTGGAGAGTGGGGTGCCAGCTCAGGTGTTGCTTCGTCATCTGACCGTGGTTCAAAATTACGAGGTGTCGTCCTCGGATCTTTCCCGTAAGGGACTGATCCCGGACCGTCGTCAATAGCCCGTTGTGTAGCTCTAGTACGACGTTAACTAAAAATTACCATTACCATAACTTGTTAAATTATAACTTTGCAAAAAAAGCAATTTTTTTTACATTCTAACCACAAAGAAGCAGTATCCTTTATGTTACCATACGTCCCGTTTTTAGGTAGACTGTCCGTTGTCCCCAAGCACAGCTTCGAGACGCCAAAATGTCCCGTTTTCAGAAAGTGATCAATTCAAAAAGAGGCGCGAAAAATAAAAAAGATCCGAGGGTAGCGCGGCCCTGCGCACTACGTCTCACATTATATGCAAGTCGGTCACAAGTAGGGATGGAAAATACTGCTCTCACATTCAACTTAAGGTATCCGGAAACATTCGAGACCTTTTTTTAAATGTTGTATACAAACATTTTAATGATATTTTTATGTTTAGTGTTATTAAACAATAGCTATAAATATTTAAAATATATGTTAATAATTATGTATGAAATTTTAAAGAAATTTGTCAAAAACTTTAAATGTGTTTGTGTGTGTGTGCTACATGAAAATCTATTCAACCAATTTAAAAAATGATGCTACCAAAATAAACACACTACTACATGCCTTTTTCTATTTAATGAAATAGAATCAAAAGGATATTAAAATAAACAAAAATTTTACATGCGATCGAAAAATGAATACAAGATTTTTGTAGTTTCAGTCCTATTACTTAAATAAAAGGACATAATTTTAAAACTTTTCAACTCAGAATAATAATTTTCTATTTCATTCCCTAGACAACATTATAAAGAACAAGCTCTCAAAATTTTACGAGAATATATAACTTTTTTGTTACAACATTTGAAGTGAGGAAATAAAGCATAAATATTAATTTAGAATAAAAATAGATCGAAATGTATCGTTTGCTCTCTCTCTTGCTTCTACTGTTTGTGTAAACAATTTGGTTCTTCTCTTCTCTTTAAAATGTTCACAATATTTCCAAAAGAAAAATTATTTAAACATTTCAGAAACCTTCAAAAATTATATTCGCAAAAAAAAAAACTAATTTTGACATGATTTTGGTCTTTTAATAGCCACTTCCGTTGTTTTCCATACCTACTTCCGGTTTTTTCCCGTCTTGATTAAAATCTTAATATCTCTGCAGCTAAATAACTCAGAGACAAAAATCAAATATATTTTGGACAGTCAAACTCAAGCAAATAAGATCAAAAACTTTGTTTTGGAATTTTTGGTCAAAAATGATATTTTTAATCATAATATTTAATGCGATGATAAAAATGATAACGACAAAATGATATTTAAAATCAAATATACCTAAGCAAATTTGTTCTTCATAAAAAATAAGACCTATAAATTATTTATTTTCACGTGTTCATAGTTCCCGTTCTTTATATTAATAAAAATAAAAACTATAAAGAAATGTGTGTTTTCTTGAATACTCATACTATTACCTAAAAATTAGTATATGTCCCGTTTTGAGGGGAAAAATAAATGGTCACGTTATATCCTGGATGAAGCAGGATGTGGAAGAACTATTTAGAAGGAACAGATTCCCTTCAAATTTTCTTAGGTATTGATCTCGAACCGTCGCTAATAGCCTGTTGTGTTGCTCTAGGGCAGGGGTGGCCAACCTGTGGCGCATGCGCCAAACGTGGCGCATTAGATGATTACAAGTGGCGCATTGCATTCTTACGCGTACTTTTTTTTTTGTAGCGCCTCAACTGAGAGAATCCGTCTTCTGTTATAGCTTGTAATGGAAAGAAGAAGAAGGAGGGGGGATTTGATTCAGCTTTTCAAGTTTGTAAAACAAGGGGACACAGAGGGCTTAAATTTCAATAGGGATAACAGAACAAGGGACCATGGGTATAAATTGAATAAGACACATTTTAATCGGGATTTAAGGAAAAACTACTACTTTAATAGGGTAATAGACAGTTGGAACGCGTTGCCAGAAAATATAGTTCATTCAAAGGGAGTGTACGAATTTAAGACACAATTGGATAGTCAGTGGGAATTGGAGAATTCATAAACAAAGGACCAGCCTTGTTGGGCTTGAGCCTGTAGCTGGTCGTCAATATTTGTATTTGTATTTGTAATATAGAAATAAAAGTGCACTCTAAAGTTCAACAAGACATTTAATAATTATAAATAGACATCGCAACAGACAAGCATAAGAACGATATGATGATCGTAAAGTGGTAATCTCAGTAGATTTTGGAAATTGAAAAACTATTTATAATTCCTTAGAACAGGGAAATGAACCACCTGGCTATTTGATTTGGCATTTTTTGTTGATGCTACTGGACATCTCGATGATCTAAATTCGAAACTACAACGAAAGAATAAATTATTTCCTAGCTTAGTAAATACCATCAATTCATTTCAATGAAATTAAAACTCTTTTCATCTCTCAGTTATAAAATCAGGATTTGAGTCAATTTTCACACTTAAAAGAGCAGAATGAAAGTGCTGCGGATAATAACACTTTGACCAAATATATTGAAAAAGTAAAGTTAAGTAATTTGAAAGTCGTTTTTATGATTTGGCTGAAGAACTGCAGGCTCGCATTTATAAACCCATTTTCACTTAGTAAACAAAACGTAATGAAGATGCCTAGTAACATACAATTGGAACTTATTGATTTTAAAACAAATTCATTATTGAAAAGGAAATTTGATGAGATTTTTACAGATCAAAATGCTTCTGACATGATTAATTTCTGGCGTTCATTACCCTGTGAATATTTCCAAGAACTAAAAAAATTTGCAAAAAAATATATATATGTCGTTTTGGAACGACATATTGATCTGAACAAACATTTTCATCCATGAAAATTATCAAAGTAAAACGAGGTCGCGAATGACTGATTCAAAGTTGAAGAATTCTCTGCTGCTTTCTGTAACAAATTTAACACCAAACATTGAAAAATTAGCGAAATCCAAACAGGCTCAAAAGTCTCACTAATGGTAAGTAATGTTTATATGCTGCAATAGATAGTTTTGTATACAATAATTAAATAATTTAAAATGTTAATTATGCCTTCAACATACTTTTATCTAAAAGGTTATTAAGGATATGCCAGGAGATCAATGAGAGTAAGAAGGTAGAAAAGGTGCTTGAGTTGTATGGCGCATTTGAACTCGTATGTGAAAACATTTGACGCATTGTATGTAAAAGGTTGGCCACCCCTGCTCTAGGGCAACTTCCTACCTACCCACCTTCGTATTGCTTCGATAACACCTAGGCCCTAAGCTTTTGGACAACACAAACTATAATAGGTGAGATCTGATCATACTGCTTCAATAGCACCCGGGCTCTTCGAACTCTTGACAGCACAAACTAAAATAGGTGAGATCTGATCATACTGCTTCAATAACACCCAGGCCCTTCGAACTCTTGACAGCACAAACTATAATAGGTGAGATCTGATCATACTGCTTCAATAACACCCAGGCCCTTCGAATTTTTGACAACAAACTATAAATGGTGAGATCTGATGATGCGCATCCTATTACAAAGTGCGTTATGTGGATGAAATCGGTCTCGATAGCATGCCCAAATGCAAAGGCACGCAAAGGATTTACGGTTTTGTGCCTTCAAGTTGAAGGTCTTCAATCAGCGTATATGTTGACTGTATTTATCTACGGTAGAACAAGCATGTTGGTTCAAAGAGATCTGGGCTGGGTGTAACCGTGTCGAGAATAACAATACCCGATGGTTACAGTCGCCAAAATCACCATCTTTAACTTTCTGTGGAGGATTAGAGCGTTCGTGCTTACAAGGCCCTTGGATTTTTCTATTTTCGGACTTAGCTTAAAGGTAGGTAGATATTTTAATTAACGTCCTACTGGAGCAACACATCGGGCTATTGACGACGGTCCGCGATCAAACCACCAGGGGAAAGATCCGAGGATTGGATTGGATTTTAGGATTTTATGGCGCAAGGTCCAAAAACTGAAGTAATGGTAATTTTAGTTAACATCGTATTAGAGCAACACAACGGGCTATTGACGATGGTCCGGGATCAGTCCCTTAAGGGAAAGATCCGAGGACAACACTTCGTAATTTTGAACCACGGTCAGATGACGAAGCAACACCTGAGCTGCACCCCACTCTCCAAACTTCCACGCCAACCCAACGTGAGGACTTTCGGCCACGACAGATTTAAGGTGCACCAGCCGCCTCTACACCATACGCTTACAAACATCCATGCCCGGACCCGGATTCGAACCAGGAACCTTCCGATCTAGAGGCTAACACCTTAACCACTATACCTCCAAAAACAGAAGATAAATAAATAAAATCAATATAAATATAAAAACATTTTAATAAAATGTGTATGTAAGTCTCGCGAAAGAAATTTGAAATCTTGATTAATGCCATGATTAAAACATGCTGATCTACATAGTAAAAAGTATAAAAAATACGAAGATAATGAGGATGATTTAAAAATTATAATGAGAAACAACACTGAGTTAAAAAAAAAAAAATTGAGCGTTAAAACGCGAAAAGATTTGAATGGGGATTTTTCCCGGATTTAAAGTAATACTTTTAAAATACTTGAACCGTTGATGATAAAAAAACAGGACAGATAATTAAAATGTGATAAACAGAAAATGGAGTAGAGCATGAATTACAAATAGGAGCACCTACTCCCAGTAGGAAAGATCCGAGGAAATCACACCACGTAGTTTTGAACCATGGTGAGATTACGAGGCAGCTTACCAATCGGCTAACAGTCGATTTCTAAGTTCACGTGATTTACTCTTCTGACATCTTACGACAGCGACTCCGCCCACGGGCACTTCCTATTTCATTAGAAGGTCGATGCTGTTCCCTAACATAACCCTCCAAGTAGATTCGACGTGTTATCTCATCCGTCAAGATCTGATCAATTTTTTTAAAGACGAGAAGTCTCGTCATCAAGATATTTTTTATTGATAGGTACGGTAGCCCGACTGGAAGAGTAACGGATTAGCGGGTTGCGAGTTCAAATCCACCCACGTCGTGTGCAAAGGGGTCTGATACACGTTAAATCTATCGCGGCCTCAAATGTCCTGACGTTGGTGTGGTGTGGAAGTTTGGAGAGTGGGATGCTAGCTCAGGTGTTGCTTGGGGGATTAGTCCGGGACAGTCATCAATGGCACGCTTTGTTGCTCCAATACGACAACGTTAGTTAAAACACCTACCTAGCGGTCGCTCGTTTTGAAGATACGTCGCTTGTTTGTTGGAAATAGGTATTTTAAATAACGTACAGCAACACATCGGGCTATTGACGACGGCCCGGGATCAATCCCAACGATAACGATCCGAGGAGGACAACACATAATTTTAAACCATGGTCAGATGACGAGGCAACACCTCAACTGGCACCTCACTCTCCAAACTTCCAAACCAAAGGTACTGGTGCACGTTAAATCTGTCGTGGGATCAAATGTCCTGACTTTGTTGTGGTGTGGAAGTTATGAGAGTGGGGTGGCAGGTCAAGTATTGCTCGTCATCTGACGGTGGTTCAAATTTACGTGGTGTTGTCCTCGGATCTTTTCCTTGGGAGATTGATCCCGGACCGTCGTCAATAGCCCCGTTGTGTTGCTCCAGTACGACGTTAATTGACACACCTAAGATTTAGTAAGGTAAGGAAAAGTGGTATTTTTATTAACGTCCTGCTGGAGCTACAGGCTATTGACGACGGTCCGGTATCAATCCCCAAGTAAAAGATCCGATGACAACAGCACATAATTTTGAACCACGGTCATATGACGAGGGAACACCAGAGCTGGCACCCCACTCTCCAAACTTCCACACTAACCCAACGTGAAGACTTTCGGCCATGACAGATTTAAGGTGCACCAGTCGCCTCTACACCATACGCTTACAAACAACCATTCCCGGTTCCGGATTCGAAACAGGAAATTTCCAATCCAGTGGCTAACACCTTAACCACTATACCGTTTGGTCGGCGTTAAAGTATAGGAGTTACGAGTTATGCTAATTAGTATATACAGGGTGTTTCAGTGAACCGTTTCAGAACTTCTAAGAGGGGTAGGGTACATCCTGACAACTCGAAATCATATAGCAATGTGGGGTCGGAAATGCTTTCCTGAAGCGGTGTTGTACACAGAAGCACCGTAAAGAAAAGAGACCGTAAGTGAGAAATCGTTTTAATAATACATGAAAAGAAGCAAAAGGTACATGGATTAAAGTAAGTGTTCGAAGTTTCTTCCACGGGCTACAATGCACGCCTCATATCTCCGACGCATGGACATCCGAACATTCTGGAATACTCCAGGCATATCTCGAATTTCTCCGGCAGCTACTGCAATTCTTGCAACCAGCTCCTCAACATTGTCAACAGGGGTGTCATAAACTAGCGATTTCAGATGACCCCAGAAATAAAAATCAAGACATGATAGGTCGGGTGACCGAGCAGGCCAACGCACGGGACCACCACGTCCGATCCACTGCTGACCAAATGTGACATCCAGGTAGTTACGAACATCTCCGCTATAATGGGCAGGGGCTCCATCGTGTTGGAACCACATTGTCTGTTGCGTCGATGCAGAAATCTGTTCATCCCTCAAAAGTTGTGTCAATACTTGCTGCAGAAAGAGCAAGTAGTTAGGTCCGTTAGACGAGACGGTAACAGGTAAGGTCCGATGAGGTGATCTCCCATAATACCGGCCCATACATTGACCGAAAATCGAATCTGTGCTGCACGACGTCGTATTGCATGCGCCCAGATATGGTCGTTATGCGTGTTGAAAATTCCTTCCCTTGTGGAGGATGCCTCATCGGAAAACAACACTTCAGCAGGAAAAAGGAGATTTGTAGCACATTTTCCAAGGTACCACTGTGCGAAAGCAATACGAGGTGCATAATCCTCCGGTTGCTGTGTCTGGACACGCTGCACATGAAACGGATGCATGTCTTCTTCTCGGAGAATCCTCCAGACGCTGCAATGGGAAACCCCGACTGCGTTTGCTACACTTCGTGTACTCGTTCTTGGATTCCCCTGTACATGCTGCAGCACATTCTGTTTGACGTCTGCAGTCCGTGCTGTTCTTACCCTGTCCCTGTCAGCTCTTTCTAATGAACCTGTCTCAGCTAACCTCTGGTGCAGTCTTGCAAAGAAATTATGACTGGGGATACGCCTCGTCGGATATCGTTCCGCGTACAAACGCTGTGCGGCTGGCCCACTACAATTTGCAGCCCCGTACGCCAAATGCATATCGGCTAACTCTGCGATCGTGTAATCATCCATCCTACTAACTTGGCGTTCTTGTGCGAAATGAAGATTCCCTACACGAAAGCTCGGGATTTTTGCACAACGCCATCTACCGCGTCAGGAAAGCATTTCTGACTGCCCATTGGTATATGATTTTGGTTCGTCAGGATGTACCCTACCCCTCTTAGAAGTTCTGAAACGGTTCACTGAAACACCCTGTATTATAGAACATACAATAACACACACACACACACACACACACACACACTAACTATAAAATAAACAATCCCAAAACTTTCATCAGCGTTCTTTTCGGCTTGTCCTGATATAATTACGTAACAGTTGATTCGAGGGGGTCGATCAAAAGTCCCCGAAGAAGGGGTCGAAGAAATGAAAGAAGCGTGCAGATCGCGCGTTTGAAGCCTGATGGTGTTAACTAACAGACACAATCCAATTGGCCATTACTCGATTCACTTCCCCCGGGACCCGTATCATAATGAGAGGTCTGATTGGATGATCGTGGTGTGGAAGTTTGGAGAGTGGGAGCCAGCTCAGGTGTTGCTTCGTCAACTGACCGTGGTTCAAAATTACGAGGTGTTGTCCTCGGTTCTTTCCCTTAAGGGACTGATCCCGGACCGTCGTCAATAGCCCGTTGCATTGCTCTAGTACGACGTTAACTAAAAAATTACCCGGACCGTCGTCAATAGCCCGTTGTGTTGCTCTAGTACGATGTTAATTAAAAATTACCATTACCCTTTGGAATATCCCAGACCGTCACCAATAGCCCTTTGTTTCGCTCTAGGCAAATGTTGAAAAAAATACCTACCTACCATTGGGTGAAAAGACGATATCCCACGGAAGAAATAGACCGCGCCACCCTTTTGGCCGACCAACAGGTATGGTGGCTAAGGTGTTAGCCTCTAGATCGGAAGGTTCCTGGTTCGAATCCGGGTCCGGGCATGGATGTTTGTAAACGTATGGTGTAGAGGCGGCTGGTGCACCTTAAATCTGTCGTGGTCGAAAGTCCTCACGTTGGGTTGGCGTGGAAGTTTGGAGAGTGGGGTGCCAGCTCAGGTGTCGCTTCGTCATCTGACCGTGGTTCAAAATTACGAGGTGTTGTCCTCGGATCTTTCCCTTAAGGGACTGATCCCGGACCGTCGTCAATAGCCCGTTGTGTTGCTCTAGTACGACGTTAACTTAAATTACCATTACCATTACCCGGACCGTCGTCAATAGCCCGCTGTGTTGCTCTAGTACGACGTTAAACTAAAATTACCATTACCAATCAGGCTCAGTGCATGGATATATATATATATATATATATATATATATATATATATATATATATATATATATATATATATATATATATATATATATACAGGGTGGTCCCGAATTCATGGTACAAACTTTAATGGTAGGTACAGGACATTGTAACAATGATTTATTGTATAGGAATGTATAGTCGCAAGTGACGCGGTGAGGCGTAAACAGGGGAAATAAAAGGAAAGAGAAATGGAGTGATCGGTTGGTATCATTGCCGGTAGAGGGCAGTAGATGTCTAGCCGCTGTTGAACATGATGCATCGCAGTAGGGAAAAGCGCCATTCACAATTGTGCTGCCGTAGACGATGGGTGACTTTACGTATGCAGAAAAAGCAGACATGCATTACATGTACGGCCGTGCAAATGGTAACGGCAGAGCTGCGTTACGAATGTATCGCGCGGAGTATCCTGATCGACGAATGCCGGATCATAGAATTTTTCAACGGTTACATCGTCAACTTTGTGAAACAGGTGCGTTCGACGTCAACAGACATGGCGCTGGTCGAGTAAGAGCTGTACGCACTCCAAGGCTGGAAGAAAGCATCTTGAACATTGTGGCTGATAGACCCGAGTCAAGCACAAGAACTGTTGCGCGTGACGTAGGTGTGAGTCATCAGACTGTATGCAGAGTGTTAAACGAAAATCGCTTACACCCCTTCCATTTTCAGAAAGTACAAGCATTGAATCCGGCAGATTATCCTCGCCGCGTGAACTTCTGCCTGTGGGTGATGCAGCAATGTGCGTTGCAGCCGGATTTCGTAGATTATGTGCTATTTACAGATGAAGCGACATTTTCACGCGAGGGTGTCTTTAATGCGCACAATTCCCATGTGTGGGCAACCGATAATCCACATGCAACGCGTCGACATGCGTTTCAACAACGTTTCAGTATTAATGTGTGGGCTGGTATTGTGAACGACTTTTTGATTGGCCCATACTTACTACCCACGCGGCTCACTGACGGAAGCTATCTTATTTTTCTGAAAGAAGTGTTACCACAACTGCTGCATGATGTTCCGATCGCCATTCGTAACCGCATGTGGTTTCAGCACGATGGGGCGCCAGCACACTTCAGCATTGATGTACGGAATTACCTGAATGCCACGTTTGGTACTCGATGGATTGGGCGTGGTGGACCAGTCCCTTGGCCACCCCGATCTCCCGATTTATCGAGCCTCGATTACTTTTTATGGGGACATCTAAAGCATCTTGTTTATGAGACTCCAGTTGACTCAGATGAGGATCTCGTCGCTCGCTTATCTGTAGCTGCTGCAGGTGTGCGTGAAATACCAGGCATCTTTGAACGTGTACGCCAATCGCTCCACCGACGCTGTCAAGCATGTATCGATACTGGTGGACGCAATTTTGAACAATTACTGTAAACATGACACTTGTCAACAACGCTTTCAATAAAATCTTTGTTTTTCCTTTCGGCCGTTATTTCCCCTGTTTTCGCCTCACCGCGTCACTTGCGACTATACATTCCTATACAATAAATCATTGTTACAATGTCCTGTACCTACCATTAAAGTTTGTACCATGAATTCGGGACCACCCTGTATATATATATGCGCATGGTGTAGAGGCGGCTAGTGCACCTTTAATCTGCATTGGCCGAAAGTTCACACGTTGGTTTGGTGTGGAAATTTGGAGAGTGGGGTTCTAGCTCAGGTGTTGCCTCGTCATCTGACCATGGTTCAAAATTACGTGTTATCCTGGGATCTTTCACTTAGGGGATTGATCCCGAACCGTCGTCAATAGCCCGTTGTGTTGCTCTAGTACGACGTTAATTAAAAAAATACCAATTACCCCTTTTGCTTACGCATCTGTGGAGCAAATCCAATCTCGACGACACCAGATTGTGGACAATCCAATCAGTTGATTTGCTCAAAAATAAATTTCGCCACCGACCCGGTCTGTGTTTACCCAACACCGCCCCACCAGGGCGCGCTCTCGCAAATAGGCAAAGCGCTTTGCTGACTGGCGCGCGCTGGAAGTGCAGTTCCATTTGGCTGAGGAACAGACTGTGGGGCTTTGCGTGAGAGGAATCCTTTGGAGCGAGAAATGTATACACTCTTGGACTGAGACGGAGCTGATTGATGAGTCCCGATTTCGCTTTCCAATTGCCTGGGAAAAACTGCGAAACGGAATGTAGCTCATGTGTTGCCTCGTCATCTGAGCGACGTCCAAAATTATGTTGTCCTCGGTTCTTTCCCTTGGAGAATTGATCCCGCACCGTCGTCAATAGCCCGTTGTGTTGTTCCCGTACGATATTAACTAAAATACCTACCTACCATGGACAAAGACACGTAATTTTGAACCATGGTCAGATGATGACCGGTAGGTAAGTGTTTAATTAACGTCGTACTGGAGTAACACGGCGGGCGATTGGCGACGGTCCAGGTTCAGACCCAAAGCGAAAGATCCCAGGATAACATCACGTAATTTTGAACTACGGTCAGATGACGAGGTCACACCTGAGCAGGCAACCCAGTCAGCACCACGCTAACGTGAGAACATTTGAGGCAGCGACAGATTCAACGTGCACCAGCCCCTTTGTACACGACGGTCTTTGGTGGTAAGATTCGAACTCGTAACCCTCCGGTTGCTAATCCGTTATTCTTCCAATCGACTACTGCGACCCTATGACATATTAAGGACAGTCTATTCCAAAAATGTTCGAGTAAATAAAACCGTTCCGTCTGCAATTAACGCTATCAGTTTCTGCTGAGTTTGGAAAGTGTTCACCTCGCCTCGACTTGTAACACTGTATGTTAAATTTTGATTGCATATTTCTCTTGACTGATCTATTACGCAAAGAGGAGGTAGGATTCCATACAATTTTCTCACTACCGGGTACGATGGTTCAGAAACCCATATTCGGGAGATATTATCTTTCCTAGTATCCCCATCTGGAAAGATTTGCCATAAATAAACATCGTTCATTGATTTTGTTTCCCCATCGATTTTTGGTGAATGAATTTCGCGTTTATGATTTGGGTCCAGGTGCAGAATTGTATTCAGTGTTCTGCAACACAACTCCAGCATTTGCAATTGTTCTGAAGGCATTTGATCCGAACTTTGAAAACTGCAGTGAAATCAAAAGCAGACGTAAAACACAATTATCGGCTAAATATATGTATTGCATATTAATAATAAAACATCAAAATTAATTGACTTACTTCATTTAAAACCAAGGCGTACTTTCAGAATTTGCAATTCTGCGGATAACTTTTGAAGTTAAATATTTTGTCATTGACATAGAAGATGTGTTATTTATTAAGTGTTTGTGGTAATTTGGGGGCAGCGCACAGTGTGTCATTTTCGCATTCTAGGTGGACAAAATTATTGCATCAAAAATACACTGGTTTTGGGTGATTATTAAGAGGCTGTAAGCGATAAAATACTTATTTGGTGCATATTTAGCGTTTTTTAGTTACTATTTGAAAGCAGAAATATGCTAAATATTTAAAATTTGTTAACTTTGCTCCATGCATTAAATATACTTCGAGCAGTTATTTACCGTGTATTTTGCAATTTTATATTGATATACACCTGAGTAATGGTCAGATATGCCCATAACAGTTCCATTTAAAAATAAAGATATATGTAATATAGAAAAACTAAAGGGAAGATATTTGAAAAATATTACAAAATTATATACTTGGAATCTCAACTTCCTAAATTAAGTAGTGTACCAAAGAATTAAAGTGGATCTGAGGTAATAACTAATCCATTCATTAAATCTATTCGTATCAGTTCTTGTCATTTTTATAGAAAATATTTCCCTTATCGGCTATTGTGTTTATTTTTTGTCTCTTGCGCTTTTAAGAAGCGGATCAATTACCAATTAGACTAATACAATAAGTGAAATAATATTTCCATTCGAGTTAATGTTCTTTACGTTGTTTATGTAATTTTATATGGGGCATAGAAAGATTTATGTCAACTGTTAGCCCAAGCACATGGTTTTCAGATAATTTTACTGACGTTTTACTAAGACACGGATCGTTTTCATAATTGTACCTCTTCTATAAAAGCAGCAAAGAGCTCTCTGACGATTTGAAGTTGTATATCGTACACCTGACTTGCGTATTTTATTTCAGTGGTTATTGACAATTCTTTTTAACTAGTTGTCTCTACAAGGTTACGAGTTTCGTTTTTTATACTTGGAACTACAGGCTTAAAAATCTTTTTGAGGCCTCTTCTAGGCTTATTTTTCAAACTTCCTTGTAAATTACTTGGTAGATCGTGGATCAGTGTGAGTAAAGGTAAGATTTCCTTGAAGTCAAGAAGAATTATTTCTGAGGAATAGTTCTCTGTGTCCGTTCACTTTACTCCTCTTTTGCTCAATACTTTTTGGCGGGTAATTCGAGAATTTTTGCTTTACAACACTATTTAAAACAGTATCTGGTAACAAATAATCATCCATTTCTTGAGAAATATAAGTTAAAATAGTATCGATTTCCGCTTGCTTTGAATTTATCACCCAAGTGTCAAAGATGTGAACTGACGAAAGAATTCCATACTCATCATTCTGAAATTTAAGGTTTATCCATCAGTTCCGCAAACTTTCGCAAGAAATATTTTGTTCTGCGCACGTCAAATGAGTGAGACTATAATACACATATAATGTTTTAGTAATATACGAATATATTTTGTGTTGAAATTCGAAATCAGCAGTTGCGTCAGACACTAATTAGCTATAAATTCGAAAGGATCTTGCAAATTAATAAAATAGTATCAAAGAAAAAAAACTAAAAGCACGTCAACATACCTGGATGAACATAAATTAATGATAGTATCCACCAAATAGCGCTAAAGAATATATAAGACCGACATTTTTTAGTTTTCCTATAAGTACTAATACGCATTCGCCAGATTGGTTTTGCAGCCAACGCAGAAAGTTCGACTTTAGACCCCTGTACTTCCTGTTAGGAGGAATTATTGAGAAAAATAAAAGGTTTTGTTAAGGGTTCATACTACTTTTAAGATATGATGTATTTTTGACAATCTGACAATAAAATTGGAATTTGTCCATCTAGTATCGAAAATGACACTGTGTGGCGTAGGGTAGTTGTTACGTAGCAAGAGAAGAAAAAAAGGTGTGGCAAGGAGAGCGCTTTGCACTACAGAACATCGTAACTTATGATTTTAAACAAAATCGGCCAAAACTTTGATAAAATTACGGAAAAATTGTTCTGCAGACTTTGTTCTGCCACGTTTTAAGCACTTTCTGCTCCCGGGGATTTGGGAATTAATGATTGTAATTAACGTTGTACTGGAAAAATAGTGTGCTATTGCACTTGCCACTACCACACCAACCTGATACGACAGATTTAACGTTCCCCAACCCCAATGAACACGGCGGTGTTTTTGGTTGGACCGAGTTCCAAACTCTCAACCTTTCGATTGATTGCCCAAAATTGATTGCCGAATATCCATTTTCGGATTATAAACACGAAGAATTAAACAAAGTTGGTTCAATTTGGCACTCGACACTCGAAATATGATGAGAGAATGGAATTGGTCAATATATACGATTCCGTCTCTACTTTGCACGTTCCTAGATAAGCGCCTAATATACGGGAATATACTCTCTCTCTCTTCTAGCACACCTGTATATACGCCTAGCACACCACTCAAGAACGGCCTTCATTGTAATAAGGGATTATTGCATCTAAAAAATTGTTCACGATCCTAGATATTTTCTCTCGCTTAATTGTAGGTATGGAGTGTGTCCAAAGTGATCAAGAATCCTTTACTTCCAATATTAAAAATAAGCACCCTTTATTTTAATTTTAGAAACTGCCTCTAAAAGAAGCTCTGTACAGGGCAGTTTTTGAAACTGAAACTTACCCTCGACACTCGAAATATGATGAGAATGGAACTGGTCAATGCGATTCCATCTCTACTATTGTACGTTCCTCCATATGCGACTAGTTACGGGTATATATGTATAGCACACCTGTATTTACACCTAGCACACTTGCATATACGCCTAGCACACCTGTATATACCCCTAGCACACCTATATATACGCCTAGCAAACCACTTTAGAACGGTATGATTATAATAAGGGGTTGTTGCATTTAAAAAATTCTTTCTTGCTTAACTGTAGGTATGGAGTGTGTCCAAAGTAAAATTCAAGAATACTTTTCTTCCAATACTAAAAACAGGAGCCTCCTTTTTCATTTCAGAAACTGCTTCTAAAACCAACTTTCTGTAGGGTATTTTCGAACCTGAAACTTACCCTCTATATTCGAAATATGACGAGAATGGGAATCTCTACTGTTGTACATTCCTGCATATGCGCCTAGCTTACGGGTATATAGAACGTCTAGCACACCAGCATATACGCTTAGCACACCACTCAAGAACAGCCTTGAATATAAGAGGTTATTGCATTTTTAAGATGGCTCAAGATCCAATTGTATGTATGGAATGTGTCCAAAGTAATTCAAGAATCCTTTACTTCCAATACCAAAAACAGGCGCCCTTTCAAACCCTGCCCTTTAAATCAACTCTCTGCAGGGTACTTTTGGAGCTGAAATTTCCCCTCGAAATAGGGTGAGAGGGGGTCTGGTCAACATGATTCTATCTCTACTATTGTATGTTCTGGGAACTGTAACCAGGTGAGGGGAAAGGCATACCTTTCCTGCATGTTTATCTCGTGACGTGGTCAGCACTTGGCCATTCTCGACACATACCTCGGCTGAATTCTTGTTCCTTAGGTTTGCGGGGAGGGGCTGGAACGACAGTGGGGGGATCTTTATCTACATCCAGGGGAAAACATTCAAGACAGATCGCCCTTGGCTTAAACTTTTATTCTAGTTCCTGGCGTCTTGGTGGGAGGGGGGCTTTGGGAAATAATGTCATAGTAGCATAGTCACTGTCGCAATTTTAGGGAAAGAACCCAAAGATGAGAATAGGGAATTTTTCATGCCAAGTTAAGATCACACACACACACACACACATTTTTCAAACGGTCTTTGTTTAATTATTAGACTATTTTAGACACAAGTCCACACAAATGCGACTATTATACTTGTTTGGGTCACCCTCCACATTCATCATTTTTTACATTTCTCTAGATTTTGACCTCATCTTTAATTCACCGCCTTTCAAATTGCAACTCATCAAGTGCTTTTAATTAACTAAAATGGGGTTCCCCTTGTAAGGTTTGTGTTTATGAGATGAATAATTAAAATTTGTTTTTTGTTAAAGGGTAACCGACATGATTTGTATTCATCTCATCACTTTGTATGTCTTTTAAACTACACCATATTATCTCTTTGTTCATCTAAGTCGATGTGTTTGTGTGTGTGTGTAGTCCTGCATTTTATTTTTATATTAAAAACATGACATATATATTTACTTTTTTCATGCTTTGTTTAAAAGTTTGTTTTTCCACCAAGTTATTTAGGTGTACTTTTAATGCTGATCTGGTTACTCTTCTGGTGTTTTTTAAGTATATTTTTGTACCGAAAGTTAATACTTCGCTGTTGGCGCAGCTTGGATATCTTGGATATCTTTTTTGGATATCTTGCACCAGAAAACCAAAACCAACAATAATTGACATATCTCCAGAGGCATAGCGGGGGGGGGGGACATGAAATCAGCCTCAAGGCAAAAGTCGAAAAGGGTGGCATTTTAAAAATATTTATTTTTGTGATCTTCAAAGTTTCTGTTTTTTCCAAGTTGCTTACGAAATGTATAGTAAAAAATGTTTTAATACAATCCTTTTCTCTTTTCGTATGATTTATTTACATTTTTCCGAAACGATAAATAATTGCTATCTTTAATTTTTCGAGGCAGAGGGGAACAATGAAGATGAAGTACAGACAAAGACTAATATTAAGTTAATCCAAAAATTAAAAATAAATTAATTTTGCAAAAAAATTACTAGCGTGCAGATGTTTTTCACCGAGTCAGCTGTGTATATTTAAATAAAAAATATTTTCATCTAGCACTTTTCATCTTTTCTTTCGATTTATTTACACATTTTTGCGAAAAGATAAAAAATTCCTATTTTCATATTCTTTGAGGCCGAGGCAACAAAGAGGACGAAGTAAAATCAAATGAATGTTGAGTTAATATAAAAATAAATACATTTTGCAAAAGCAATTATTAGTATACAGATGCTTTTCGAGAGTCAGCAGTGTATATTTAATTAAAAATTGTTTTAATCTATTACTTTCGTCTTTTCATTTGATTTATTTACATTTTATTAAAAATATAAGTAATTGCTATCTTTAGTTTTTCGAGGCAGAGGGTAACAATGGGTATGAAGTAAAGACAAAGACAAATATTAAATTAACACAAAATAAAAATAAAAATAAATTTTGTAAAAAAATTACTAGCATGCAGATGCTTTTGTATATTTCATTAAAAAATGTTTTAATGCTATCCTTTTCGTCATTCCGTTTGATTTATTTACATTTTGGTAAAAAGATTAGTAATTCCTAAATACATTTCCTTCCGAGGCAGTTTGAAACAGAGTGGACGATGCAGAAAAGATGAAGACGACTATTGATGTGAAAGAAAACTTCACATTTTAACACGTAAAAATAAAAATAAACATTTTTTGAAATGTGAGGTTAAATTTTAAGTGTAATTGGCGAAATTAACATTTGAGTAAAATGGATGACAATGGCTTTTGTAATGGAAATCAAGAGATACAATAAACAAAATTATTCACACACACACACACAACTCCACAGGTTCAATCTTGTTTTGAACAGTTTCACATATACTCAACAAATCAGCAGTCGCAAAAAAAAAAAAAATATTACTTACCGATGAACAGCTGGAAAACGCTCCGGTTTGGTAAATTTAAATAACCCAAACAAAAACTTCGGCGGAAAGTGAGTTCTGAAACGCTTTGCAATCAAGACGGTATGTGATGCTCGCTTCATCCAACCGGCGATGAAGAATGAATAGTTGAATAGGCTCGCTGGCTGTGTCACTTCAGAGAACCACCTGTTCTCACTCGGGGGTGACTCCACGGGATAAAGCACTTTCAGCGCTGTTGGCTGTCTGCTTTGGCAACCTTTTCTATGCACATGCATGCCAAAAGGTCGCCAACCTTTTCTTTTCAGCAATGTTTACCAAACTGTGGTCCGTGATCTGATACCTACTTGCTCAGGTATTAGCTGCCCCCACCTGCAAACCACCTTCTCAAAACATTTGATTTTCCAATATAACGCCCGTCATCAAGCTCGTATTCAGGAACCAACATGATCCAGTCGTTGTTTGGCGCCGCTTGGTCAAGGATGTGTGTGGCGCCCTTGTGCCAAAAAAAATCCCAAAAACCAACCTTAGCTCTCGATGTTGTGTGATGCATTTCAAGAGTTGAAAAATAGACACAATCTTTCTTTAAAACAATACGGAGGTAAACGCGGGGGTTAACAAATTATTTACTCAATTTCTGTTTTTGAAAAATTTGGAATCGGGATGTTCTGCACTAATTGAATGGGTGCAATTTATAATCCATTGAAAAATTCCTACTGAGCTTGAATACGTACACAATATTGTACACAACAAAAGTAGCTTTAAAAGGCGGTTCTGGCTCAGTTAGCAGCTGAGGTAGAGCAGGAAGAAGGAGGATTGTGTGTGTGTGTGTAAGTGTGTGTGTGTGTGTGTGTGTGTGTGTGTGTGTGTGTGTGTGTGTGTGTGTGTGTGTGTGTGTGTGTGTGTGTGTGTGTGTGTGTGTGTGTGTGTGTGTGTGTTTGTGTGTGTGTGTGTGTGTGTGGCTCGATAAAAGGATAAAACTTGTGTTCCACCCCGGATGACATCGAAACTGTTTAATGCCGCACTTTCCAAACTCACAAAATATTAGTTTTCCATGAAAATGAAATTCAAAACCATGACAAAAAAACGGCATTAGGGAGATTATACTCCATAAATGATCGTAACTAAGAAGTATGAGTGCGATCTCAGTGCCTTGGTACTTTCTGGTTAACACTTATGAGGGCTGCGGTAACCCGGTTTGAAGAGTAGCAGATTAACAACCGGAGGGTTGCGTGTTTGAAACTCGGTCCAAGCAAAGATCGGCCTGTGCACAGGGGCTGGTGCACGTTAAATCTGTCGTAGCCTCAAATGTCCTCATGTTGGCATGATGTGGAAATTTGAAGAGAGGGGTGCCAACTCAGGCGTGGCCTCGTCATCTGACCGTGGCTCGATATTACATGGTGTTGTCCTCGGATCTTTACCCTCGGGATGATCCCGGACCGTCGCCAATAGCCCAGTTGTGTTGCTCCAGAGAGACGTTAATTAAATACCTACCCCAGGGAGGAATAGAACCTGCGTCGATGGCTAGCGCAGTGGGTATAGGTACTGAGCCACATCGGCACTTTAACTATTTGGAAGGAAGTTTAATTAACGTCGTACAGGACCATAACTATTTGGAAATTACAATTTTGAGCATCATATTTAATCTAGAGAAATTAGTTGCAAATAATAAAAATTGTCATTATCGACAGAATTAAAAAAATTGTAGCAGCCTGCGGAGTCTAGGCACTTAGGTTCGATACCTGTAACTTACCCTAGGGTATTTTTCTTTTGTGTCATTTGATTCGTTTTGGGGGTTTTATGGAGCAAGAGCCATACTTGGCCACTTTTGTGTCAGTAAAATTTACTTTGCTAGGTTAGTAGTTTAAGTTGCGTTGCACTAGAGAAACACAACGGGCTATTGGCGACGGTCGGGGATCAATCCCAATGGAAAAGATTCGAGGACACGTCACAATTTTAAACAATGGTCTTGTGATGATTCTTGGCTTGTGTATACCCATTTCTTAACCCTTTTTTGACTTGCATTTGACGGAACTAGACTAAATTTGGCCTTTGTACCATAAAAGACAAAAAGCAAACAACCTTGTAAGTATATCCATTATTTAACGCTGTCTTGTTTTGGGTTTATCATGGCCATATATTGAAGGTTATAAAACCTATCCAAACCCAAAGGCCTAGAAATAAACTAAAATTAAATCTATTTATGGTAATGGAAATGGTAATTTTAGTTAACGTCGTACTAGAGCAACACAAGTGGCTATTGACGACGGTCCGGAATCAAACCCTTAAGGGAAAAATCCAAGGACCTTGTCTATTCTTTTCTATAGCTTTGGATGAATCAATGAACATATTTGATGCAGTCCAATTATAAGCATTTTTGTGAGAGGAATTTATTATAATTTTAATGTCTTTGAAGAACTTGCCAGTCTTTAAAGTCATGCCCCTAGAAAATCTAAATTAGATTATTGTACTCATCAGTATGTGTACTAACGGTACGCCGTCAATGGCACTACTACTTTGCTTGGAAAATTTTTTAAATCGTCCTTTACTAAAATATTATACACCAAGAGGCACTGAGTGGAAAAACTCTAAAAATGCAAATGTTATGTTACCGGTTGTGAAATGTGTAATTAAAATTAGAGCAAAAGTATTAAACAGACGAGAATTCAGAGAATATTGAATTATTAGATTTGGAATATGGTGAACCTTTTCTTTATTGTGAAGTGTGTGCTGGCTTTCTAGAGGAGAGGTTTTGAGTAGATTTTAGAAATCGAAATGCTATTTATAATTTTTTAGAACAGGAAATTGAATTTTCTGATGAAAGAACCCTATTATTTGATAACAACTGGCTATTTGATTAGGCATTTTTAGTTGATATTACTAGCCATCTCAACTATCTAAATTCGAAACTACAAGGCAAAAAGAAATTATTTCCTATCTTAGTAAATAGAATGAATTCATTTAAAATGAAATTATATATATAAAACTGTTCATCTCTCAGTTAAAAAATCAGGATTTGAGTCAACTTCCACACTTGAAAGAGCAGAGTGGATGTGCTGCGGATAGTAACAATTTTACCAAATATATTAAAATTAGTTATTGCAATGATCATTTGAAAGTAGTTTACTTGATTGGCTAAAGAAGAAAACCGTATGCTTGCATTAATAAACCCATTTACACTTAGTGAAGAAAACGTAATGAAGATGCCTATTGCAAATGGTACTTATTGATTTCAAAACAAATTCATTATTGAAATTGAAATTTGATGAGCTTTATATTCAGATCAAAATGCTTCTGACATGATTAATTTCTGGCGTTCATTACCCTGTGAACATTTTCCGGAACTAAGAAAATTTTCAAAAGTTATATATGTCGTTTTGGAACGACATACATATGTGAACAAGCATTTTCATCCATAAAATTTATTAAAGGAAAACGAGGTAGCGAATGACTGATTCAAATTTGAAGAATTCTCTGTGTTAGACATTGTTTTGCATACAATATAGTTAAAGCATTTAAAAATGTTAATTCACGTATGTCGATAAACATACTTTTATTAAAAAGGTTATTAAGGATATGGCATGTAAGGTAGGTAGAATGTAAGGTAGAAAGGTGCTTGAGTTGTAGGGCGCATCTGAACTCGCATGTGAAAAAAATTGATGCATGGTATGTAAAAGATTGGCCACTCCTGCCTTAGGGGAAAGATCCGATTTAACTTTATTATCTCTTTGGAAAGTTAAATTGGTTCATTCATCAAGTCCTCTAACCCTCCCAATGGTTTCGACAAGGTATCTCATCCATCAAGATTTGACCAAATTTGAAAATGACGAGATATCTCGTCATGAAGATGTTACAGATTTTTTACGATGACGAGATCAAGATCTGGTCAGTTTTCTATTGACAAGATACCTCGTCCATCAAGATTTGACCAATTTTGAAAATGACGAGATATCTCGTCATTAAGATGTGACAGATTTTTTACGATGACGAGATCAAGATCTAGTCCGTTTTTTTCCATTGACGAGATATCTCGTTCATCAAGATCTGGTCAGTTTTGCTAATGGAAAGGTACCTCTTCGAGATAATCACCAGGAGGTTAAATTATATGACTGAAAAAAACTCCAGAGACGAAAAATTAATTACTTCAGAGCACCGTTTTTAAGTTAAAATATGGTAATTAATTAACGTCGCACTGAAGCAACACAGCGGGATATTGGCGACGGTCCAGGATCAATGCCAATGGAAAAGATTCGAGGCCAATGATAATTTTGAACCACGGTCAGATGACGAGATGAACACCTGAGTTGGCACCCCCTCTCCAAACTTCCACACCAAACCAACGTGAGGACATTTGCCATCACAACAAATTTAACAGCGATCTTCAGTTGGACGTAGTTTCGAACTCACATCCCTCTAATACACGGTCGAGTCACATTATTATGACCATCTGCTAATATCCAGAATAACCGTCTTTTGCAGCACAGGCAACAACTAGAATACGTGGGAGTCAGTCAATAAGATTGCGGAAGGTTGATACAGGTATCTGGAGCCATGCAGACTGCAGTACGTCCGACAGCAACGGCAGGGTGCATGGTGGAGTGTTCATACTGAAAGCATGGCGATCGAGTTTATCCCAAAGATGTTCGATCGATTGGGTTCACATCTGGTGAATTTTGGGGGCAGCGGAGTACCTGGAAGTCTTCGTCGTGCTCCTCCAACCAATCGCGGACAATTCTGAACGTATGTCACGTGGCATAGTCCTGCTGAAAGATCCCATCTTTCTGAGGAAAAATAGTCAACATGTATACGTGTACATGATTGGCCGTTGAGTGTACCTTCCCTTCCACAGGCACGAAAGAACACAGGATATACCATGAAAACATTCCCCCCACCATAAAACTGCCACCACCAAATTGTGTTCTTCTAGCAATGGTTGCAGGGTGTTCGTTCTCGGACGTTTCTCGTCAGACACGTGAACGTCCATCCGTTCGATAGAGCAGAAAACGTGACTCGTTGGAGAAGGCAACCCTTTGCCAATCAGTAGCAGTCCAGTTCTGGTATTGCCGCGCATATTGAAGCCTTTTTTTGACGATGCAACTTCATCAACATGATTGCAGTGACCATCAGCCTGCTTCGGAGCCCCATACGTAATAGGGTTCGTTGTACTTTCGTCTTAGACACACGTCTGGAAGTCCCCTGGTTCGTTTGACACGTTAGTTTTCAAGATAGAAGTTATTGAGCTTATTGAGCCCATAGCCTCAGAAGGCCTTAGTCTCCGGTAATGATTGTCAGTGGCATGATTATTTGTGTTTTCAAGTTAACGTGGGATCAGGATATTAAAATTTGTCTAAGTGATTTTTAGAGAATATGAATCTTTTATGAACTTGAGTTAGGTTAGCTTACAGCCAATAGAGTAGAGCAGGGCAGGGGGCGTATAAGCCGTACTCTCTGTTTTTGGAAAGGTTATTTTGGAAAATGTAGAATATTGAGAGTAATTTGAGAGGATGGTTCGGGATTACAATTAGAAATCAAGTAGCATTGGGGCTCTTGGTCTGGCTTTGTTTTGCGGAAGGGAGAGATGATAAATTTCCTTGTACGGTGGATTTAGGGTGCTCGGTTAAGCTTTGAAAAAATTTTCTGGAGAATTTGCCAATGAATTTGGTTATTGATTGAATTTTAGTGAGCATTGTATATCGGTGTTTCTATAGAACCATCTGACCTGGAGGGTAGAATTTCGGAGTGCGGAGATATTCTTGATGTTTGTCTTGGTGGCGGCACCCCAAATGGAAGCAGCATACGTCAGAACTAGGCGTAGATAGTAGGTGTATACGAGTAGTTTGTTTTTTGTGTTGAAACGGTTAAGCTACGTATACACTAGCCTACAATAATGAACCTGACGCCAGCGGATTTGCATAAAATCCGACTACTTGTTTGGGGGTGTTTTGCGTGGTATGGCCTGGGACCTTTACATGTTTTTCCTTGTAAATTGAACGCCGACGTCTACATGAACATTTTGGACAGTCAGGTTCTTCCTACGCTCTGGCAATTTTATGGAATGGACGAATGTTATTTCCAGTACGACAACGCTCCATGTCATGTTACAGCCTCTGTCAAGCAGTGGCCTATTAGACCAAGTCCCGACCTATTAGGACATTTGTGGGACGAGTTAGAGCGACGCTTACAGACCAGGGAACCACGTCCGAAATCCATAGCTGAGCTGGCGACATTCTTGCATCAGGAATGGACACAAATACCCATAGTTGTTTACAAAACCTTGTTTGCCCAGAAGGGTTGCTAGTGTAATTGCAGAACGTGGGGGACCCTTCCCTATTAAAAGATGCATTCTTCCCTTATACCATCTCATCTCGCTGTCCTATCTATTGTTGGGTAGTGACTGTTCCAAGATAGCCTACGTTTCCAACTTTTATACCCACCCCATCGGCTAGCGTCACACGCCGCGCTTCATTGGCTGTGCGCTGTTGATATCTGAGGTAGGGTGGTCATAAAAATGTGACTCGACCATGTAGCTGATCGATTACTATTCCAAAGGGGAACTTCGTGCCTTTTAAAATGAGACCCCGGGCAACATAGTGATAAGCCACAGATATATGTTCCGCTATGAAAACAAAACAAAATCGGATTAAACAAAAAAATTCAAACAAAAAAAGTGGATCAAAAGAATCTCCGATTTTTTTTATTGAGTGCGTTGAAAGTTTAATGCAGGGGTGGGGGCCAACCTGTGGCGCATGCGCCAAACGTGGCGTATTAGATGATTACAAGTGGCCCATTGCATTCTTGCGAGTACTTTTTTTTGTAGCGCCACAACTGAGAGAATCCGTCTTCTGTTATGTCTTGTAATATAGAAATAAAAGTGCACTCTAAAGTTCAACAAGACATTTAATAATTATAAATAGACATCGCAACAGACAAGCATAAGAACGATATGATGAGCGTAAAGTAGTAATCTCAGTAGGTTTTGGAAATTGAAAAACTCTATTGATAATTCCTTAGAACAGGGAAATGAACTACCTGGCTATTTGATTTGGCATTTTGTGTTGATGCTACTGGACATCTCAATGATCTAAATTCGAAACTACAACGAAAGAATAAATTATTTCCTAGCTTAGTAAATACCATCAATTCATTTAAAATGAAATTAAAACTCTTCATCTCTCAGTTATAAAATCAGGATTTGAGTCAATTTTCACACTTAAAAGAGCAGAATGAAAGTGCTGCGGAAAATGACACTTTGACCAAATATATTGAAAAAGTAAAGTTAAGAAATTTGAAAGTCGTTTTCATGATTTGGCTGAAGAAGAACTGCAGGCTCGCATTTATAAACCCATTTTCACTTAGTGAACAAAACGTAATGAAGATGCCTAGTAACATACAATTGGAACTTATTGATTTTAAAACAAATTCATTATTAAAAAGGAAATTTGATGAGAGTTTTACAGATCAAAATGCTTCTGACATGATTAATTTCTGGCGTTCATTACACTGTGAATATTTCCAAGAACTAAAAAAATTTGCAAAAATATATATATGTCGTTTTGGAACGACATATTGATCTGAACAAACATTTTCATCCATGAAAATTATCAAAGTAAAACGAGGTCGCGAATGACTGATTCAAATTTGAATAATTCTCTGCTGCTTTGTGTAACAAATTTAACACCAAACATTGAAAAATTAGCGAAATCCAAACAGGCTCAAAAGTCTCACTAATGGTTAGTAATGTTTACATGCTGTAATAGATAGTTTTGTATACAATAATTAAATCATTTAAAATGTTAATTATGCCTTCAACATACTTTTATTAAAAATGTTATTAAGGATATGCCAGGTGATCAATGAAAGTAAGAAGGTAGAAAAGGTGCTTGAGTTGTATGGCGCATTTGAACTCGTATGTGAAAACGTTTGACGCATTGTATGTAAAAGGTTGGCCACCCCTGGTTTAAAGTAACACAAGCTTTTGAACAGTGGAATAAAACAATTTAATACTTTAATTTGTTTGAAACTTGACAAGTTGTGTTCTCTGAAAAATGTGAAAAGGCTTATCATTATGTTGCCCGTAGTCCTTTATTTGAAGATCTGGTTTCTAAATCCAGCTCTCTGTATAACCAAATTTCTAAAAAAATGAAAAGTATGTTATCCATAAGATACAAGCTACGTAAATAATCTTTTATATGTGTGTGTGTTAGATAGTATAAAGCAAAAATACTTCTACCAATAAATATGTATGTGATGTTTGTTAACAATGGCATAAAAAAATCTAGACCTTTTTTGCCTTTGCTTAAAAGTGTTAAGAAAATGAAATAGCATAGCTGGCTCTAATTCTGCAATACAAATGGTTTCTTCAAATTCAGAGACTGTCGACGAGTTATGCAAAGTACATAACCCCTCGTTAAACCAGCTGTGTTGGAGCTTCAATGGGTTCATTATGATGTGCCTTGAAATAATAGAGCGAGCTATCTCGCCAAAAAAGAGCCAAGATCATCAAAAGGTCGTTGTTAAACCCTGTCTTTTCACATTATTTCAAAACTTACGATAATTGTTCAAACACTGTCCAAAACAGGGGTCGCCAAAGTTCTTTAACAGTCGACCCCTTCAAGAGTTTTTTTACTTTTTATCAACCCCTCTATTTTACTATAACGTAATTATAAAAGGAAAAGCAAATAAGACGCTTATGTGAGTTTTTATGCAGACTGTTTATTTTATAGTTAGAGTTATTGTATGTATAATATAGTATATACACTGCTGTTTGTAAAAAATGCAACACCATGAAGGAATCATCCGAATGAAATGAAATTTGCAGCAAATGTCAATTATAGGATGTTATGCAAAGTAGTAAAGTTTCAGAGCCACCACGCATACGTGGTGTGAGCAGCGCCCTCTGAACTGATGCTAAAAGCGTATAAATAGAGGGATGTAACGGGAGTTGAAAATAGTGCATGGTTATTTTTTAGTGGCGAACGTTTAGTGATACCTAATTATGCCTCCACGACGAAATAGGGTGAAATTTCAACAACTTACGGAGTTTGAACGGGGAAGAATTATCGGCCTTCGTGAAGGAGGATTTTCTTTTCGCGCAATAGCAGCTCGTGTGCAGCGGAACAGTTCCACAGTGATGCGAGTTTGGAAGCAGTGGACCGATGAGCACCGGACAGCTCGAAAAACTGGGAGTGGACGACGGAAGGTGACGTCATCGCGCGATGATAGACATCTGGTCCACATGGCGGTGAATGACCGTACAGCTTCCTCCAGGCAGTTGGCAGCACTTTGGTCTACTGCTACAGGTGTACTAATTTCGGCTTCGTCAATTTGCCGACGTCTGCTGCACCGTGGACTGCGTGTAAGGATTCCTTTATACAGGAACCCCCTCACGTCAAACCATAGACGGCTGCGTCTGCAATGGGCTCATGAGCACAGAGCCTGGCGGGCTGATTGGCAACAAGTTGTCTTTTCTGACGAATCCCGCTTTAATTTGTGGAACCATGATGGTCGCATTCGTGTTAGACACTATACCGGTGAAAGCTGCCTTCCAGAGTGCGTTATCGAACGTCATAGTGGCCGAACACCCTGAGTTATGGTCTGGGGTTCGATTTCGTATCATGGACGATCTCAGCTGCTACGAATTGAGGGTAATCTGAATAGCAACAAGTACGTCCGTGAAGTGCTAGAGCCCGAAGTCGTTCCCTTCCTTCAAGGCATCCCTGGAGCTATCTTTCAACAGGATAATGCACGCCCACATGTTGCAAGGAATGTTCGAGACTTCTTTTCAGCCCAACACATGCAACTTCTTCCTTGGCCTGCATATTCGTCGGATATGTCGCCTATTGAGCAAGTGTGGGATTTGGTTGGTCGGCGTCTCGCTCGTGATCCGCGTCCTACAGCTTCAAAAGACGAAATTTGGGTGCGCATACAAACAATATGGATTCTCTTCCACAAGCAGACATTCAACATCTGTTTCACTCCATGCCACGTCGTATAGCAGCACTTATTGCAGCGCGTAGTGGCTTCACCAAATACTGATTTCGGACACTTAATACTGTTTTTTTTGCTTTGAAAATTTATTAATTTATTTGTATTTATACAAGCCGTTTGTGTATTAAATTTAATTTAATTCTGATGACTCCTTCATGGTGTTGCATTTTTTACAAACAGCAGTATACTAGCAGAATTACCAGGCGTTGCTCTGGTTGAAATATGTACATGGGTATCGATATATATAGCTGCTCTTTTATTCTGATATTTATCTTGAAGAGCTTTAAATAATGACCCAAAAGTGTCATCTGTCGTTTCGATTTGTTTACAATCGCCCTTTAACGAAGCTAGTAGGTAGAACACTTTTTGATCGTCTATTAATTGAACGTTATTAGAAATTACATTTTCAAATTGACTTTATAAAATGCTCCAGTCCTCATACTTTCCAGAGAATAATTGGGATTTCTGGCAGTTTCACACTTCCAATCATTTCGACTCGAATCAAGAGTTGAGGAATCATTATTTTGTTGCGTTTTCAACTTAGAAAGTAAATATGACAGCTTTACCTCAATCTTTTCAAGGCCGATCATCGATGACTTGAATATCTTCTTCGTACTCTGGTAAATCCGTACTGGGTGGCAAATCAAAACATTGCATTTGCAGTTCTTCGATTTTCTTCTTAAGGTCCTTAGTAAGTTCTAATTTGATAGAAAGCTCCACCCTAGATTCTGGAGCTTCTTGAAAGGTTTTAATATAGGTATCCAATCGAGTTATTTTAACTTTCAAGGCAGTTTTGATCTTGTTAAGCTTATCCATAGAAGCTTAATTTCGTTCTCAGGCTGTCAAATGTCGGAGGCCCACCAAAGAAGCAAGGAAATTGACTGTATTTAAACTAACAATTTATTCAAACTTAACAAGATTAGTTTAGACAAGGTGGTCAAAGAAAGGAAGTACTTTTAACGTATTTCCAACTGCTAAGTTCAGAGTAGGGATGCGCATCGATGTTTTCAAAACAACATCGATGTATTGACACCGTTGTTTTTGTTAACATCGAGGTTTATACTTGTGGATGTTTTTACGTTGTCGATGTTTTATTTTTAAATGAAAAAAAAGAACCATTATAAAAATAAAAAAAATAACAAAGCAGTATAATTTTCATAATTAGTAAATTGAACATACTTTTAGACCAAAGTGGCTAAGGGTGAAGGGTCTGAAAAGTACGGATGCGACATCGATGTTTTATAAAAACATTGTTGTATTTACCATCGATTTATTAGAGCCGATGTTTGTTCAACAACGATGTTTTAACGTTGTAGATGTTTTATTTTTAAATGACTAAAGCACCATAGTAAAAATTAAGAAAAATAACCGTGCAACTAAGTATTTGTCAATGATGGCGACATCCGTCCCATCAGAAAGAGTTTTTTCCCTGAGTGGTGGGATAGTTATTGAAAAAAGAAGTGGGCTTAAGGTGGAGAAGGTTAAACTTCTTTTTTTACAAACTGTAAATAACAAATATTGGGGCCTATAATAATTACAGGCCCCATTTTTTTAATTTATAGTAAAAAAAAATCAGTTTGTCGTGTTTCCCCCCCCCCCCCCATAAGTTGATAAATAATTAATAACAACTAACAACAATTATTGTTATGTACCTACCTAATAATACTTATAGTTAGTAGTGCTAATGTCAAAAATTGTTTTAAATATTATTTTCTTTTATATTACTAGGGGGCTCCGCCACCTGCTTGCTTATGCTCGCCAACCCCCGGGGATTGCTACGCTAAGCAAACCAACACTGCTTTCACAGATCTCATTTGGTTTGCTTCGCAAACCAACATTCCTTTCGCAGAGTGAGTCTCCTGGACAGCGAAACTATTTTAATAATTCATATAATCTTGATTTGACTTTCCGGTCCATGGCGTCACAGCGAGGGCTTCGCCCCCTGTTCGCTTACGCTCTCCGACCCAGAAATTATCAGAAACCAAATTGAAATTTCTTTAAAAACTCGACGAACTGCAAAAATTTACGTTGAAAGGTACTCTTAAAAAAAACTCACGGCTGAAGACTGAAAATTTGTATGTGTTTTGCTCACACGCGGAAGAAATTTCGCTTTTTTTAACTTTGACACTTAATAAACCCTAAACTAATAGTCGCATCGGAAAAAGGTCTTCACAATTGTCCAGGGAACACGATGAAGCCATGTTAATCTCGTATTTTTCTGATCCGTACTTTCTCGGGAAACCGTCTAAGAATCGAGCTAAACAACAGTTTTCAATCCTACGGCGGCGGTGGTAACTTTTTTTTTAATATAGAGATTCAATTTGAAATAAAAGATTTGTTAATTGTTCTTATCACTTTTTTTTACTTTGTTTTGACAGTAAAAAAAAAGTCTTAGTTATAAATTAATAAACACGGCAAATGACAAATTAAATCCTCTCCCTCCCCAGCGAACATTAATGTTTGAGGTTGCTAAGCCAGTTTTAAGAAATGGAATACCGCAATCGTTTTATACTCAATGTAATTCCTATGTCAGTTTTTAATTGTTTTTAGCCTCCCTCTGCACACCTAGGTTAAAGAGAATGGGAGTTAATATGTAGACTACGTTACCCGTAGAGTTCAAAAATATAAGTGTACCAAATTTGGCGTGGATTGGTCAAACGGTGTAGATTTGTACAAAGAACAGACAGACGCCAACCACTGCTTTATAATTCCTTATATTGAAAGAATTTTACTAACTAGTATACAATTTACTAACGTTGTCAATGTGAACTCTTGACTCTTTAGGACTTGGAGATAATCCAAGTAAACCGAATTATGTATTACCAGTTTGGTCACATTTTTCTGTCGACCTCTAATAATGTTGTTTCGGCCCATGGTCTAAAAGAAAGATCTGTTAATGCTGCCAATGATAAATCTTGGGAATGCCATTTTACCTCCAATGCCGTAGTCCCAGACTCTTTAATGAAGGCTTCTGTTGCTGAGCTTCGTTTCCTGACAGGGCATGCCTGTCTGCGTGTACTCTATTTTTTTTTTGAAATATTATGACTATATTTCTTCTGACTATATTTTTGCTTTTGGGGACAACCTATATTAGATTAACACACTCAGGTAGTGCACTGCTCTTAGTAATTTTAGTAATAGATTACCCAAAAAAGTATTGGGACACCAAATGGCGAATTACGTAAAGTCAAGTACCTGGCATTCTTTTCATTTATATAGCATAGCAGGTTTGTCACTCTAAGGTCTTTTTTGTTACATGTAGCAAAATTGGTTGCTCTTTTACGTACAATAGATAACTGTGTCTGTATCTAGCACAGATAAACTTTCTAGGGAGCACTAAAAAGTTTAAATCCAGTGTCGCACAATCATACATACGAATCTAACCTGACTGTCGTGCTCGGGAGCAGGAAGTGCTTAAAACTGTGACGTACGTCGCAGAACAAAGTCTTTGTAAAACAATTTTTCTTTAATTTTATCAAACTTTTGTCCGATTTTTTCTTCAATCTTTTTTTTTTTTACTTATGGGTTTTATTTGGAATTCCTAATCTATAAAAATTACAGGCAACATAAACAGGTGCAGGAACAAGGGACATAAAACAGAGAACAGGAACAATAAACAAATTGTACAATGCATATCGGTGGATAGAGATGATCACTTATGGGTGCAAAAAGTTCATAGTGAGTTCATCATATTTCTAGCGTCCCAATACAATTTGGTAAAGTCACCACTTGTTTGAGACTCTGGATCGAGTCCTGGGCATAATAGTAGACGTTCGGTATTTTTATGTTGCCCGGTTTGCAGATTTGGCATTCACTTGTGGTTAGGATGCCGATTCGGTTTAAATGCTCTGCTAGACAGTCGTGACCAGTTTTTAGTCTAAAGTTTGCCACTGATTCCATACGGGGTTTATGACTGTAGGGGGTTTATGACTGTAGGGGGTTTATGACTTTTCAATCATAAGTTACGATGTTCTGCAGTGCAAAGCGCGCTCCTTGAGTTTTTTTACCACTAAATTTTGCCACACCTTTTTTTCATCTCTAGCTACAGAACATCCTCCCTACACCGCTCCAAATTACCACAAACACTTTATAAATAACACATCTATGTAAATGACAAAATATTATACCTAAAAACTTATTCGATACATAAGTTATCGACAGAATTGCAAATTCTGAAGGTATGCCTTGGTTTTAAATAAAGTAAGTTAATTAATTTTGATGTGTGTGTTTTATTATAAACTAGCCACTGTGTGGCCACCACAGCGTTGCCCGTGACAGTTCTTTTCGTGGGGTCAGGTGTGACCACGGCTCTCTAACCCCCTGTGATTGCTGCGAATTGGATAACAGCCATCACGGTGTTGCCCGTGGTGTTGGTTTGCGAAGCAGTGATGGCCTCATCATTGTCAAATGCGACCAAATTCGAATTGCGAAGAGATCCAATCGGTGTGACGTCACAATCTCTTGGGAAAATATAAATATTCAATTGAAAAATTATTTATTAAGTAAATCAAACGTATAAGGTATCTATCTGGTGTAAAACTTTCCGCATTTTCAAATCTGTTAAAATTTTTATTCTATCTTTAACGATCGCTGAGATAGAAAAAAGCACTGAAGAACGCCAGTCATAACTTTAATTATTTCTTTTGCTTCACTCGAATCCGTTTCTCAGGAAATCAAAACGAAGTAATCTCGAATCAAACGAAGGTCATTCTTCGCGGCGGTTGTTCGTATTGGAAAAAGTATAAAAATTTCAATGTAAAAAATTATTTATTTAAAGAAAATCTTACCTTTAGGTAACGATCTAATGTGAAATTTTCCACACATTTCAAATCTGTTGAAATTTTTACTCTATCTCCAACTCTATCCTGATATTTTTCTATCTCCTAGACCGTTAAGGTTTAGGAGATAGAAAAAAGAACTACATAACACCAGTTAAAACTTTTTATTTGTTTTGTTCTTCGCCTGAACGCGTTCAAACCGAAACACGGAAAGAATAAATTTAGAATAATAAATTATAATTAAATAAACAGAAATAAACATATATTATTAAATAAACAGAGTCCAGAGGTGTTAACTTAGACGGACAGAATACGTTGGAGAGTGGGCAACACAGACGGCTGTCGTGGTTTATTTTATTCGAGAAACAAAACAAAAATGGCTTTTTTATTCGCTAGTCCAAAGTTTCTAACTTCGGGATCGTTGAAGGTAGAGTGAAAATTTCAACAGATTTCAAATCAGCGTAAAATTCTACGCCAGATCGATACCAAAAACAGTTTTATTATTCAATTATTTACCATTTGATCTATTAATTATTTATTAAATAATGAATTATTTATTTAAACAAAATCACATTTAAGGTATCGTTCTGGTGTGAAATTTTCCGCTGATTTTAAAACCGTTGAAATTTTCATTCTATGGTTAACGATCCCGATTTTACAAAAACGAACTAATCAATGCCGACAAAAAATTTTGTTTGTTTTGCTTCCCTCCGCTCGAATTGTTTGGTTGAATTTTGAAATGTCGCCGCTACAAGAGAAGAAACGTTCCCCAACTGTTCGAGACCGCTATGACGACAGTCATGGAAATGGCGGTTCCGCTAATTTTCTTTACGCTCATAAACAACGCTCTCTAGGAAACCAATGCCATCTGTTTGTATAAACAATGTTTTAGTGACGACACCCACAGCTACATCACGGCTACGCTTTCTTCGGAAACCGAAGCTTAAGACGAAAGTACAACGAACCCTGTTTCGTATGGGGCTCCGAAGCAGACGGATGTCACTGCAATCATGCGGATGAAGTTGCATCGGCAAAAAAGGCTTCAATATGCGGGGCCGTGCCCGGCAATACCAGAACTGGACTGCTACTGATTGGTAAAGGGTTGCTTTCTCCAACGAGTCACGTTTTCTGCTTTATCGAACGAATGGACGTTCACGTGTCCGACGAGAAACGTTCGAGAACCCCTGCAACCATTGATGGAAGAACACAATTTGGTGGTGGTAGTGTTATGGAGGCGGAATGTTTTCATAGCATTGCTTGTTTTCTTTCGTACCTGTGGAAGGTACACTCAACGGATTGGGTTATGTATCCATTGTTGCCGATCATATACACTCATACATGTTGATTGTTTTTCCTCAGAAGGATGGGATCTTTCAGCAGGACAATGCCACGTGACATACGTTCAGAATTGTCCGCGATTGGTTGGAGGAGCACGACGAAGACTTCCAGGTGCTCCACTGTCCCCAAAATTCTCCAGATGTGAACCCAATCGATCGAGCAACTTTGGAATAACCTCAATCAGCATGTTTTCAGTATGAACACTCCACCATGCACCCTGCCGTTGCTGTCGGACGTACTGCAGTCTGCATGGCTCCAGATACCTGTAGCAACCTTCCGCAATCTTATTGACTCACTCCCTTGCCGGCCGTCTAGTTGCTGTTCGTGCAGCAAAAGGCGGTTATTTTGGATATTAGCAGGTGGTCAAATTAATGTGACTCGACCGAGTATAATAGGGGAAGGTGGGGCCCAGTGTTACATGGGGTACAGTGTTAAAGTGAATTTCATTTGAAAGTGATAGCAAAATTAGCTCTAATTTGTTTACAATCTTGTCAGCCATCTTGTTTTCCAGGAATCCATGTGCTTTGGAAGAATATGCATCATTAGTTACATTTCTGTAGGCAAATCTCTATTTTTGCTTGTTACAAGTAAACTTTTGTGTTTGTAGTTAAATTCTCTTTATTCATGAGTGATGTTTATTTTATAATAAATCATATTTGTGTTGTAAAGCTTATTGTGTTTAGGTTCTGTTGAGTTAAAATGGATTATCTAAATTCACATTATGTTGTCATTTTTTTTGTTACAAGCTATTGCAGATGGGGTACAGTGTTACAGAATGCAATGGGGCACACTGTTACATACATAATTTGTCCAATTACCACAGTACAAACAAGCATGTTTCACAATGTAAATTTTATTACTCTTATAACTCTGAATTTTTCATTTTAAGATGTTTAATTATAAATATGAATGATAACATAAATAAATTGGTTAATTTTCCTTAAAGCGTTTCCTCCATATAGGTTTTGATATCTTTTTATGTGATGTTTATAGTCTTTCTTTACATGATTAGCAGTTTCTTTTGTTAATTCATTCGAAACATTCACAAGCTAAAAAAATTATGTCTCCTTAAGAAATAAGGTTTTTCCCTAAAGCCACATCCCGAAAAACTGCACAAAATAGATGACAGGTGAAATTTTGGATCTTGACTGATACGCTAGTTACAAATATTATTACAGGGGAAATATTGAAGAGATTTCGTTATTTCAAAAAGCACTAAACCCTAATAAGAACGAAATTCCCAAGAAGCGAGCCAAAGTGAACTTGAGGCATAAGCCTACCGAGATATCATCAACAGAAGATGAAGATTCACCATCTTATACTGATAGTGATAACATCTCTTTTTCAGAATTGCAATCAGACATTGCTGCAGACGACAACAATATAAACAATGGTGATTACATTATAGTTGAAAAAGGACACTTTAAAGAGCACAAAATTCCCTCTATTGGGGAATTGTGAATCAGAACAATGTTGATTTTGAAGTGTTGTACGCCAAAGGAATTTTTCCATTTTATAAATTTTCATGAACAAATGAAATTTATTCATTGGAAAAATCATAAATCATTGCCAAACTTCCTCTACCGATTCCATCAGGAGGGACAATGAGAAATGCAGAAATGTTGATTTTCCCTGTGGATTTAACTTCCTATCAAAATCTAAAATAAATTTACAATTTTTTAAATTTAATTTTATCATCTACTTTGTAACTGTAGGCTACAATCATTGCTAATGTTTTCCTCACATTTAAAGCTGTTCAATGATACGTAAACTAATAAAAAGTAGCATTTTATTTTAAGCCTGCTTAAAGAATCATTAGATATCTGTATATATATATCTAATGAATTTTAATAAAAGCCCATTCTTTATATTTACTGTTGATATTATAACGGTAATCTGTCATGGTCATATTCTACCTTTCGCTCGTAGCGGACGGAGGTGCCGCCATCTATCGTTTCGCCAAACGTTTTCGCAGCTAACTTTATTTTCATTTTTCTTTTGAATTTCAATAAAATTATGTTTCAAAATTTTTCCATTTAAGCATTGTTATGATGAGGAGATGAGCTGATATGCAGCAGGTGCTCTGTAATGATAGGTCCAGTCCAGTCGTCGCAAGAATACTGTAATTGACCATGAAATGAATGTGTCATCCATTTTGTTTTCTCGCTTCCTTCGCAAAAAGGTTCTACTGCGCATGCGTTAAACCTAATTCACGAGTTAACTCACCGATTTCGGAGGAACAAAATGTAACACTGAAACGGCAGTTTAAACCACGGATCAGGCATTGTGAATACGGTTTTTCGATAACTCGGGGATTATCGTTGATCCTCGAGTTAACTCGTACTTGTGAATACGGCCTTAAGTATCTTTCTTTGTGCTGCTAGGGCTGAGTCATTCATTCCAGGCAGCATGTGTGAATATTCTATAACTATCTTGTACGTCCAGTACGTCCGTTCCAATATACAAGAATCCTATTGGTTAATTCTGCAATCCCCTCAATCTGCATATATATATATATATATATATATGTGTGTGTGTGTGTTGTGTATTCAATAAATACTTTCTTTCCCTTTTGCTATCCACATGGCCTGTGTCATTCCTTTCCTCTGAAGGAATTATTTAACAGCAGAGTGTGGTTCCTTGTTTTCAATTGGGGTAGCTTGTTTATTTTCTTTGCGCTTCTACGGCTGTTGAGAAGCAGGGATAAGGCGTTAGGACATTTTTGCTACTATTTTATTTTTCGGAGCAATGGCTTTTTTGTCGAAGGAGGGTACGCTTTGGTTCCCTTCGATGGACAGAATTTCTCAATATGGTCGAGGAGAGTGAATACTGTATTTTGTGCGAAGCAGTTAGACGCATTCTTGTAGACAGATCCCGCAGAAGGTGCGTAAGCAAATAAACAATCTATTTCGTGCAAGTGGGTCCTCATCAGTGGTGTAGGAAGGGTGGTGCGGTGGGAGCGGGCCGCCCCGGGTGTCATCACAGACGGGGGTGAAAAAATGGCAAAAATTTGTTTTGTTTTTTAATAAAAAAAAATGGGAGTGGCTCACGATACTTTGAAAAAAAATATTATACTTAAAACGAATTTAATAACTTCATCTGACAATTAACTTCAATAAGTCAACATAATGCGTATTAAAACATAAGTTCAGTCAACAAACGCAACGAAACTTGGCTGAAATCGACAGTGCATAGTGGAGAGCGTATGGATAAGGGAAGTAATAGGGGCTCTCTTCAGTTTGTACTAGGGGTGTCAACAGGGTCGGTCCGAGAGAAATTTATTGCAGATGCGAGATGATGAATAACTCCCCCCCCCCCCCGTTTCAAAGATTCGCCGTATTGTTTGGATGTCACTCTTTAAAATTTATATTAAAAGAAAATAGAAATTGATTTTTTTAAGATTTTTAGTGTGAAATTTCGTTTGTGTATGATATATATATCGTTCGATAGTTTTTTTTTTTGAAGGGGGAGGAGTCTTAAAAAATTACGAAAAATTTATATCGATATTTATGAATGGCTCCCTAAAAATAATCAACTTTTTATTGTTTGTGGCGGGAGCCATTGCTATGTATAGGGTTCTAGCGTCCTTAGCAAAGGTAGGACTTGGCGCTCCCCCCCCCAGTCAAAATGTATACAGGCAAAACTAGGGCTAAAAATAAAAAGCATAACTGGATATATTACTTCTTTTTTATAATTTTAAAAAATTAATAAAATAAACTACATGGAAAATTACAAAACCTACAACTTAATTGTCTTGCTTTTGACAAGACAAATTCTTTGATTATGTCGTAAAAAATTTCATTCTTTCTATCACCTTTTCTAAAATGGATGAAATTGCAAGGTTTTTCACAAACGGTTTTTGCCCCATACAAGACCGGAGGTAATTTTTATACTTCAACTTACTGTGAAACTCCGCTCGCAGGACGGCACTGAAACCGTTAAGGTCAAAACATTCCTGAGGGCAATTTCTATATTAGTGTATGGATCTTTAAGACAATATTTGTATATGCACTTTAACAAGTAAACGTTGGGTAGCTGACTATCCTCAATGAGTTTCCACGACTTGAGTTTTGAAACATTGAATTTCATTAAGTAAGTTTTCAATATTATGATCCTTCGAATACTGAAACTCAAAATCCCCCCCACCCTTCCGACTGGAGTATTTAATTCTTTTGTCATATTCTGCCGCCTCTGTGTGGACGGTGTTTTTTAATGAGGTTTTACTGAGGCGCCAATCGGCGCCTTTTTATTACGAGCGCCCTTGGTGGGGACTCGCCAAGCCCTTCATACGGCACTGGCCGGCGCCCGCATCTTGACGCCCGATGCGGCCGCATTTGTCGCATGGGCCTCTGGCCGACCCTGGGTGTCAACTCTAAAAATGAGAAGTCTGAAGATATTTTTGAAAGATAAAAGAAATGAGACTGGAGAAATCACTGCAGTTTGCAACGAACACTTATGAAGAGATGAACATTCCTTTAATGAAAAGAAGAATCGTCAGAAAGAAGAAAATGATGGGGGAGAATAGGCTCGAGATGAACCACTGACATTGTATAACGAATTGAAAAGATCAATGTTGGAATGCATTGACAGGTTTTTTTATCAAGAAATAGACACTCCCTGTAAAGACATGGAAAATATAACAGCTCGGTTTGCAGTTTTGGAGTCCAATAATCTGATTACAATTTCAGTAGACGAACTGCCATTGGTAATACAAAACTTAATCGTAAACTATGATGAACTTTCTGAAGATGATATCCTTAGAGAGATTTCACGACTAAGAAGACATCTACAAGCTGCCAAAGTTTCAAAAGAAGATTCTCTGGAAGGGTCTTTAAGATTTTTAGAGTTTGTTGTTGAATATGAATTTTCAGATTCTTCACCAGATCTAACTTTTCGTCATCTGACCGTGGTTCAAAATTACGTGGTGTTGTCCTTGGATTTCTCTTAGGTGATTGATCCCTGACCGTCGTCAATAGCTCGTTGTTTTGCTTTAGAACGATGTTAATTAACTGCCAAATCTAACTTTAGCCTTAAGAATCTTGTTAACGTTAATGTGTTCCAGTAGCATCACGTGAGAAGAGTTTTTCAAAACTAAAATTAATCAAGTGTTATCTTAGGTACTCTATGAGTCAAGCTCGGCTCTCTGCATTAGCTATCTTGTCAATTGAAAACAAAGTAGCGAAAGGAATTGATTTTGATGATGTGATTTCAAAATTTGTAGAGAACAATGTTAGGGAAATATGTCTTCAAGTGCTTATTTCTCAATGCTAAGTAAATAAACCAGGAAATAACATTTGTAATTGTATCTTATTTTTCTTTTAATTATTTTAATGGGGGTTACAAAAAATGTTCCGCACCGGGTACAACCTGACCTTGCTACGCCACTGATCCTCAACAAGAATAGAAATGGTAAGTATAAAGCTCGTTTAGTAGCTATAGGATTTTTGCAAAAAGGAATTGATTACAGATTCTTTTTCTCCTGTAATCATATGCCTGCTTTAAGATTAATACTTGTACTAATTGTGAAAGAAAATCTTTGTTTTTGTACTTGATGTAAAAACTACATTTTTGAATGGTAAATTAAATGAATTAATTTATATGGATCAACTCAAGGGGTATGATGATAATAGTGGAAAGAAATGTAAACTTAGAAGTTTGTATGGATTAAAACAAGCACCACGTCTATGGTTTAAAAAGTTCTTGAAATTTGTGATTAACCTTAATTTTATACAACTTGTATAAATGTGTCATGTATTTTTGTAGGATATGAAAAAGAAAAGAAAATTGTATTGCAATTTATGTAGATGATTTATTAATAGCAGGCTCAGATGTTACAGAAACTAATATTGTGACATCATTGTTATCTAAGGAATTTCAAATGTCTAAATCTGAAAGTGCAACTGAATTTTTAGGAATTAGTTTGGAATTTAGTTCTGACAAGTTGCTAATGGATCAGGAATTGTATATTTTAAAATTACTGAAAAAGTTTAACATGTTGGATTGTAAACCTAGGGTTCTTCCTATGGAGCCTAAATCAACATTAGCTGATTTTGAGAAAGGTGATGTATTTGATGGATCATATTGAGAACTTGTAGGATCGTTACTGCATTTAGCTTATGTATCTAGGCCTGATATTTTGTATGCTGTAAATTGCTTGTCAACTTCAAGAGCATCCAACTGATACTGGATGGTGTGCTTTGAAGAAAATATTAAGGTATTTAAAAGGTACTGTTAACTTAAAACTAGAGTACTATAAAGATTCAAATGATTTTCAAATGTCTATGTATGTTGATTGGGGTTCTAATCCAAATGACAGAAAATCTCTTTCTGGTTATGTGATATTTTTTAACTCTCCAATCTTCTGGTCTTGTAACAAACAAAAATGTATTGCTCTTTCATCTACTTTAGCTGAAGTAATAGCATTAAGTAAATGTATTCAGGACTTTTTGAGGTTAAAAAGTGTTCACTCTGAAATTATAGATGTTTCAGATCTTATTGTGTTTAAAGATAATCAATCTTGTGTCAAGTGTATAACGAATGAAAATAATCACGGTAGATTGAAACATATCGATATTAAATTAAAATACATTCGTAATGTAATTTTCAAAAATAACATAAGAGTTGAATATGTTTTGTCTGTTCACCAAATTGCTGATATGTAACTAAAGCATTGCCTCAAAGAAAAATTTAATGAACTTTTGTCATTGTGTAATTTTAAGAGGTAATGTGCATGTTTATTTTGTAGATATCAATGCGAAATATGTAATGTTTGTTTTCTTTGGTAATGTGCGATTAAGGGTGGGTGTTGTATAATGTAATCGCCCATAGAACTCTTAGTATCTTTCTTTGTGCTGCTAGGGCTGAGTCATTCATTCCAGGCAGCATGTGTGAATATTCTATAGCTTTTTGTACGTCCGTTTCTATATACAAGAATCCTATTGGTTAATTCTGCAATCTCTCTCTCTATATATTTATATGTTGTGTCTTCAATAAACACTCTTTCCCTTTTGCGATCCACATGACCTGTGTCATTCCTTTCCTCTGAAGGAATCGTATTTAACAAAAATGTCATTGATTTCCTTTTGCCATAAAGACACTGTGAAATATTTAGTGCAGCAACATATGCGTCGGCCTAGTCTTTGTCCTGGTCGCCTATCTTGCAACCAAAATACAAATGATACGTTTTCTAAAGTATTGCACTGATGGTCTTCTGTGCAGCAAATGTCACTTCTCCGCAAATATAATAAGTTATTAGCACGAAGTTAATCGAGCCGTGCCGTCTCGCATTTATAAATAAACTATTGCTTGATCTTGTGTAATCACCTTTGTGAAGCCAATAGAAACTTGGTGTGTATGATGTAATAACTTATTTGTGTAAAAGGATGTCATTCCATGTGTTTATCTTACTAAGTTGCATTATATTATGCCTTAGCACCTATATAACTGACAAAACGTCTATATCTCTACAACGAGAGCCAATCAAAAGGTGATGTTCGTGTTCAGCACGTTGATATCATTCAGGATTGTGTTCTTTCATTTAAGAAACAATTTCACTGTTGACCAGTGTAATTATGATATAAATAAAATGAATTGACTTTCTGAAATCAACAAGATTTTAAAACAGAGTAAAAACTACAAAAGAAAAAAATGTCCTTGTGCATGCATTAAAAAATTAACATGCATAAATTTGTTGAAAAATACAAAACGAAATAAAGTTTTAAAATGTAAGTTACTGCATCAACATTACACAAGACTTTTTTAGTTCGAATAAATTTTTAATTTATTAAAGCTTTATAAACTTAAAAAATATATGCTTTGAATTTTTAATTTAACTCTTAAAGTGATTTGAGTAAAGTAGTACTGGATAAATTAGAGAAATTCTTAATTTTCTAGTTGAGATGTTAAAAAACTTAAAAATAAAGTGTACAGAGTTTTAAGAAAACACACCATTTGAAAGGAGTATCATATTTATTACAACTCATATCAAGAAACAAAACTTTAAGAGTGACAGATAGTCAAAAATTGTAATTTGTATCACAAAAAAATGTTTTCACTTTGAAAGGGCTGACAAAAAGGACATACAATCAAGTGCTTTAAATGAAACAAAAAATTATTGTAAAACTATCTAAAATTAAAAGGCACCCCTTTCTCTCTCATATATACACACAAGTATTAAAGCAATACTTTATATCACAAATGATTATGTACATGAATGTAAAATTTTATATAAGTAATTTCACATAATTGGAATTATATAAATACACTTTTTATCACAGTCAGCTTAATTTTAAAATTTTGACATGTATATATATATATACCCTTTTACTTTAATATTTAGAGACATCCAGAAACTCTACTAAATATAACTTGCATTGCACTAGGTATAAGAACGTTTTACAACCTACCTTGTAATCAGAATTTACAAATACTTTTCAGCCTTTTAACAACGCCTTTTAAATAAACATTACACTTTGCCATGTCAAACCTATAAAACTGAATTTTAAGCAACAAAACGCTTTTTAGTTCTACTTGCTTTGTTAAAATATCTTATTTATCTTCACAAGAAAATCATAGTTTAAATCCGTTTTAGGTGAAACCTGAAGAGCACGAAGCATTACATGTCAATTTAGACTAAATCCTGTTTAAATGACAGAAAAGGATAAGTATTAAGGTTATAAGCTAAAGCATGTAATACATAAAATTTCTAGGTTTATTATGACTAGTTAATAATTTATTCGATTTCATTCTTCAGTTCATCTAGTGATAAACGTGTACAATGTAACTAAATAAATTAGTAAGACCCTGTGGCCAAGGTTTAACAAGCAACAACTTTTTTCTTGCAACTCTTAATTCTTATCACTGGATAAAGTAATATATGTATTGGTAATTTTGCATATAAAGATTAAGTACACTGACATTTCATATAGAACCATTAAATGTTTATCTATTGATTCTGCTGTAATAAAGAAACTAAATGTGATATACTATGCATATATGAAATTTAAACAAATAAGTATTTTTCAAAGAAAATTAAACATTTAAAATACAAAAACGTTAATGAAATGGAATTTGTTAAGATAATGCTATGCATTATACTATATAGGAATATGTTAACTCTTCATTATGTTTGTATTTCAAACTTTTGCATGGGGAATAAAAAAAGTAATTTTAGATAATTTATAAAACTTTCAGTGTTTATACCATATAATGGGATAATCAACAAAAGGACATTTTTTTATTCACTTTAAAATTGATATAAAAATATATTATTTGTACATAAATAAGCTTCAAACATATTTCACTAAGTACATGGCTCTATAAAGTCGGCTTCTAATATTGCCTCGATTTGTTCAGAAGTACTTTTAGGAAAACTGGAATCAGGCATTGATGCAATTGACATTAGTGTATGTAAATCAGGAGCGGATCTGGATTTTGAAATTGGAGAAGCTCTGTTTTCATCTTTTGACACTTTAACTTCAGATTTTACAATTCTTACGGAACTTGTTCCTTGACTGGTAATATTTGATAAGGTATTAAAAAATGGCTGGAGTTGTAAAATAGAATTAATACTAGGCATTGAGAGTAACAGCTGCCCAGGAACAAATGGAAGACGTTCATCACAAGGTACCTGGAGAATAAAAAGCAAACATTGTTTTTGACATGCTTTACATATAAACAGTTTGTTTTATACAAGAAAAATAATTTGAATACCTTTTTGTTCAATAGATTGGCTAATCTTATTATATGAGGTACAAATTCTGGAGACTCAGGGTGACTGAACTCAAAAGTTTCTTTAGGGTCAGATAATGGTGGGCTATCGCCAATGAATGCCCAACGATACCTAGAAACAAAAAATTACACAGTACAATCATGTTAAGATGACCCTTCTCATTCTAATGTAATATTTATTATTTCTTAGACATATACAACTTAGATACCCCAACTAAAGATGTTATAAAAAGAGTTTTTAATTACACTGAAGTAATTTTACTATATCTAAATTATATAAACCTCATAAAATTATCAATTATATTTCAATAAAATTCTGAAACTTTTAATGACACTTTAAGACATTAATTATTAAATGCCCATTCAAAAAGTAAAGAAATAATGTTTAGGCCACCATAATAATTTATTATGTTAAAATTGTCTGTATATACATTTGAAATATTTCTATCTAAAACTTTAATGAATGCTCGGTGCCACCTTTTTATGGCATATATTTACTGAAGCTGCAATTAGAAGGTAAGACAATATGTCTTAACCCTCAAGAGTGCTCCACTTCATTTAATTACCTAGAACACTTCTCTGGGTTACAATGAACCAGAACACTGAAGGAAGAGTATTTCCTAATTTGAACTGATGCTGATCACTGAAGCTTTATTGTTTGTTAAGGGCCCTGAAATATATGCAATATTATGAACATAAACAAATTCAAATCATATGATGCTTGATGTTGGGCTGTCATGATACAGCAAAATGCAAGCTACCATTCCAATGTTTAGTTTAAGTAGAATTGTGATTAGTCAGAAAATATGGCCTGTTACTATTTAGCACTCAAATGTCTGATTGAGGCCCATTGAAGTTCATCTGTGTGTAAGAGGCAGCAATGATACAAGAGACCATTCCTCTGTCAAGTAGACAGCTTTGAACTATATTAGAAGACAATGCTTGACCCATGACAATGTTTCATTGTCCTACTCAACAACATCGATGAATTGGAAATCAGCCACTGGCATACAGTAGAACAACTACCAGTCCATTATTCTGCAATGCATCTCAGTTTTATCGCTCATGCTACTATTCTTATCACCTAATGTCAAAGTTTTGATTTTTACTGATGACAGTTAGTTTTAATATACCATTTATGTTAAGAGAAAATAAGCTTCTTACATTTGGAACTGTGGAAGAATATTTGCTGGTAGGGCAACTGTCATATCCAATAGCTTGCACACAGATAAATACAAATGCAACCAAGCAGGATGGTTATGAGCATTTAAGCCATTACTACTATTCATTACCCAGGAAGAATCAAGAGTTGATATTCGCCGCAGATGAGAGCTAAAATGAATCACAATGGAGTAAAAAGTGTTATTTTTTCATTGTTTTACATTGATTTTTTGTAAAACTTGACTAGTTTGTCTGAAGAGAAAATGGGCAGAGCTCACTTGTTAGAGGTCTATATGAAAATGGAAATATTACAATATTGCCGAATTTAAGGGATGCCATAGCATTCAAATATAAAAATGGTGTTACGAGTGTTACAGAAACTAGTAGGTTACATGCAAATGTGGTTTAAAATTAATTGAAAAACTTAGTGTAAATACTAGCTGCTAAGTCACATGCTCAAAAATTTAGCACCTTGTTTAAGTGAGAAATGGAACTCTTTCATAATTGAAGAAAGGTTAGGGGAAAAAAACTAATAAATTAAAAATGTTCTAGATTAAATTTTAAAATTAGAGTTTGTTGAAGGGCATTCAGTCACCTTTAGGACTACCTGTGTGCCAAATTACTTGATTGCAAATGCTAGATTCGTCTGAACACCTCCCACAGAAACACTTCCTTTTATAACAGTAGAGATAACATGATGTAATCATATTGTTACAAATCTTACAATAATTTTAAAGAAAAATTAAAGTCAGTTTCTATTTATTCTAAACAAAATTTTGATACATGTAGCAAAAATTAACATACAGGGAGCAAAAGCATGCAGGTAAAAATGGAAATTAACAATTTTTTAATATTAAGCATGTTAAAAATGGCAACTACCTACAACTTTACAAATAGTTTTTAATATTTTACAAAATAATGAATGAAATAGGTAATATAGAATTTATTAATACGTGTATGAGGAAACGATGCAAAGTGCAAGGTTAAATAGAAATTTATATTATTTAATATGCTCCTATAAATATTCAATATCATGCTATATGTTATTTACAATACCTGTGACTTTTTCTGAGACCAACACCATCACTACGTTATGAAGCAGGGAACGAACACCAGGCAAATAGAAATTTGTGTTAGAGAAAGAAAATGATAGATTAGAGAAAACAATTAGATAATTACGAACTAAAATTATACACTCTTTGCCTCAAATTATGCTCAAATCAAAGAAAATATCTTAATTTAAGCAATTTCTAAAATGAAAAGATAATATTTCATAAATCACAACTTATACAGTCAAACCTCATTAAGACGAACTCGCTTTATGCAAATTACTGATAAAACGATTTAAATTCCAATCACCGTGAAAATGTAGATTCAAATAATATTAATCATTCATTTAAGAATTTGGATTACGCTAATAGCCGGTTAAGACGAATGAAATTTTAAAATTTTTAGGACAAATGGATTATTTTCAATCCTATTATCAGAAACATTAAGTGACTCCTCAATTATAGAAAACTCATGAAAGTGAAGAGTAAGAAAAAAAGTGAAGAGTAAATAAAGATTTTGAAGACGATGGAATAATGTGCCTTCTTTAAAAGCCACAGCTGGCTTAGAAATTTTTCACTGCTTTTGTTGGGCAGTGAAACTTTATCTGCTCAATTAAACCACACATAAAAGATTATCCCAAACGATGTCACCAAAAAACCCCCACAAAAATCGATTACAGAGCTATTTCAAGACAATTGCTTAATCAGCAAATATCTGTAATCAAGTATTATCTGTGTAATCAAATATTATCTGTGTAATCAAGAATGATCTATATAATCTACAATCATATGTATAATCTTTGTGATGAAGGATACCATTAATCTGAAACAAGAATTGAACACTAAGTGATGTAAATGCATTAATGTTTCAGTTTATTGTTGAAATAATGCTTTTTCCTGAATTCAGATAACACAAACTACTGTTTTTACTAATTTTTTTATGGTCCCATGAAATTCGTCTTAACGAGGTTTGACTGTAGATAAATACTGAAAATCGTATTAGTATTAATATTACCACATATAGATTAAAGTTTAAGAGATTCCAAATTTGGACTTAAATACTGAAAACCATATTTTGTTTCAAAATACGCAACACTCTGAAGATTAACACTTAATTTTTTTTCAAAATTTTTATGAAAGCTTGAGTATTACAGAATTTTCTATACAGAAAAGAGCATGACATATTCTAGGCTATTTGAGGAAATTTGAGGAAAAGATTTTTGGAATTATTTTTTATTTTGACAGAAGAGCAACTGCAAATGCATGGATAAAAAAAAAGAGAGATAGCTGCATAAAACATATTTAAAAGATTTCTAGATTACTAATTCAAATGAGACTAACTTTAAAAAGCAAACACATATTTTGAAAAAAGAAAAATTATTGATTCAGAATTTTTAATCAATCGAAAAGTTTCTGAAAATGTTTACCTAAATTCTTCTGAATCAGCACACAAATCATACTCTATTTGAGTAAAAACTTGAACCTGAAAAGTCTCATTACTATTAAATTTATTATGTAACATGTAATGAAAACATTTATGAAATACATTTACACTATACAATGTGATATAGTATGGAAAGAATAAACACGCTTAAAAATATTCATTTATAAAAACCTTCTACAAGTGTTTATCTAAATATCATAATGAATTACATAAATATTTTAATACAAATTCAAAATTGAATGAAATTTGACGATTTCGACTCGTTATTATTTAGCATATGGGGTGAAGGGAAATATACATAACTCCACTGGATTCATAGACAAAAGGGAAAAAACTGTACTTAAATCAAAGTTCATACAAAAAGAATAACAAACTAATGCCACATAGCTAACATTACAGCTGAGATATATAAGTTTAAAAATTTGATTTTGTTGAATGGTATTAGTCAAGGTAATTTCATGTTAATTTTTTTTCATTACAATATAGCTTTTATATGTAAAATATGGCATACATATTGTAACTGGACTCACAATACGTGAAAGTAATGTTTAATTGCAAATGCATTAAACAGCATTGGCATATAACTAGCTGTGTTCAAATTCAGATATAATTTTTATGAACATTACCATTTCAGTGATTATAACAGGCCACAAAGATGTGACATGATGTGGAGTCATCCTAACTAAAAGAACCCGAAAACATAAGAAAATGTGAGCTTGAACTACAGGAACATGTGACATTCTTAAGCTCTCTGTTAATCTTTCTGTAAACAAAAATACAAACATTTTTAGTAACATAATTATTTGTAAAACGCCATTTAACACATAAAATAGTTTTATTTAAGTAGTTCTGAACAATAGTAGCTACTAAGATTTATATTTACAACAAATAATATTGAAGCATTAGGTCTTATAAAGTAAGATTTAAAAAAAATATTTAATTTACAACTTTTACTAAAAACATGCACACGTTTTGACATTTTTATCAGAAGACAACTTCTAAGACACAGTAATTCCTGATAATGGCACTCTTATTAATAGAAAAGACTTGGTTCTGAGTGCCCACCAGTGATAAATTGAATTGAATTGAATTTGTAAGAATAATTTTATCTAGACATGACTATGATGAATACATGTAAACATACCTTGTATGTCAGGCATATATTTCTGGTATTGGTCAATTTCACTGCAAAATATAACAAAAGCCAAGCGTTTAAGAAGTTGCGCTCGTTGTTCATATTCCTGTTCTTTACTACTAAACAAATTGAGAGAGCCAGATTGAGCAACAGAAGCGCGAGCTGAAAAAAGACAAGTCTTACATCCTTAAAAAATTAAACTAGGACAGTAACAAGAATGGAATTTCTTATGGTGATCATTGGAAGAACTTGGAAATACTATCCTCATCATCATACCAAAAATGTTAACCGATGCCATTAAAATCGAGCGTGACAATTTATTTATAAACACACACATAAACTTTTTAGATCTTTGTTTCTGGTGGTAAATAGTCTTTTAAAAGAAGCAACTTCAGAATTCCTCCATTCAAAGCATCCAAAAGTCTAAAAATTGCCTTTCAATGATATAGAATTTCATTCAGAGATTTGAGAATTATCTTGTTGAACTTGTAATTAAAATGAAAATCACATAACTTCGTTTCTCAATATTCTAAAGGTATTTAATGTCACTAAAGAAAGTAATCTGATTCAATATTGTGGTGATCAGTTGGCTAGTTTGAAAGACTAAACAGGCTTTAAAAGTTTCCTTAAGTATTTTAATTAATTAATATTTTAATTTATAAATTATACTAAAATATGAATTCTTGTTTTTGCAAAAATTCCATATAAATTACTTTCAATATTCCTTATATTAAGAGTTATATAAATTAATTAAGTACAGTTCAATGCTCTATCAATGGTTTATTTTTAGGTACACATAGAATAAAAATACTTACACATGAAGTCTCTGAAAGTAGTTTTATCATGAGTCATGAGGTGATCTATAATAGCTCTCCAATAACCAATACACGTAGGACTCATTTGAAAAAACGATGCATCAAGGAGTAAGTCAAAAGCCTCCTTGCGCCAAGCTTTTCTGGTGTGTTGATAGCCGGAAATATTTGCAAGTAACTGACAACAAGCACGAAAACTTGGAATGTTATGCATGCTGAAAAGATGTAGTCACAATTATGACACAGTTCATCCAAATAAAAAAATTAAATTTTAAGATATTAAAGAAAAAGCAGAAAAATGAACATAACCAACTATTAAAATAATAAATTAAACCAACCTATGAAGTGATTGTAATTATTGCAATCACTTAATCACAAAAAAGTTAATGTTGAATTTATAGAGTTGTACATAAACAGACTAAAAATAAAAAGTTTCAAAGAAAAAAATATTCATGTTGAAAAAGTTTAATTTAATACAAGTTTGAATCACATAGATGTAGCAAACAATTTTTTACTGTATTGTACAATGAAATAAACTATAACTTCTTAGTTTTAACATAAATTATTTCAGATTTCAGTTTACAATTTTTATAATAAAATTACTAAAGTATTCTCTGTATAAATGTATTGACTTTTCCACACAAAGCGTATATTTCAAAAACATGTTTAATCTTAAAATATATCTTAATTTTATAAACATCAAATTTGGAACTAGGATAAAATTCTAAAAATAATATATTGAAAAACAGTAATCGAAATCTTGAAATTTTTTTGTAGTATATTTTCTCTTTTGATAGATTTTAGAAATTACTAGAGAAATTTCAAAATTAAGAAAAGAACTAACTAGTTCATGAAATGAAAAAAACTCACCAGCAAAACACTAAAATCTTTAAGGTTGGAATTTTTAAAGTTGAAAATGTTCATAGGAAAATTTGGTCTCTATAAACCTAAAAATATAAAAACTTTAAAAAAATACAACAGTTACCTGTGATTTTTCAAGTAAGGTGTAACATAATGCATTATATTGCTCATCAAAGGAACTACTTTTTCTTTTTCTTCTCCAACATATACAAAATCTAAAACTGGTGCCAAAAACTAAAAGGAAATAGATTAATGAGATAAAATTAATCGTTTGTATAAAATTTCTACCATTTAAAAAATACTCAAATAAAATTTCTAGTAGATGGTTAAAAGTCAAATATTTAACATTCTTATGCACTGTTTATCAACTCAAATCAACCAGATGCACTAACATAAAATTGAAAATGTGAGACAACAAAACTGTTCAATATGCTCCTTTTAGTAGTCATTGGGCCTGTAAAAACAATCAATTTTTGTTGACAGTTAATTTCAGAGCATCTGGGAAAGAAATTGTTGCTTAAAAGGCATATTTCTTTTTTAAGGCAGCACACTCTGCCTAATCAGTTTATGTATAATGAGGAGCAAGGGATAAAAAATTGGCTATAGGAAAAATTAAAAAAAATCAAGAATGTTCTCTTTTTCCAGTATTTAAAATCAAAACGTTTTAGGGGTCTTTCAATAACTCATATTAACTTTTTATACCTTACATCACTAAGTGTAAAAGCACATTCAATTATTTCAGATTCTGAAAGGGTTAAATTAATGAATATAATACAAATACAATGTCTTGAATATCAATATCTAGGTTCTGGACTGTTTAGAAATTGTACAGCATGAAGCGTTGAACATGGCAGTGGTGTACACAAGGGTGGGTGGGTTTCACCCCCCCCCCATAGACTAAAAGAAGGCCGTTAATTTTTTTCCCAATTAGGATTGAAATTCATGATTTAGGAGCAAGTCAACCATATTGGATTTTGTTGGCAGTTATCTCTTTCCTCAAGTTGAAATAGGAAAGGAAACGAAAGGAAAAGAGTGTGAATTGAAGTAGCTAAAAGGGAGACCGCTAGAGCTTGGTAAATTGCATGCTTCCAAAATGTCCATGACTCAGCATAGCCTTACTGACCTTGGTGTCCTGTTACAACATTTCCTTCAGAGCGACCCCCTCAAGGGTACAAAAAAAAATAAGGGGCCATAAAGTTGAAAAAAAAAAGACACTGTGGACTGCTTCTTTCTCTGGCCAAGTCTTGATATGTTCGACAAGGAGAAGAAGGGAGATATCTTTGCTCTAACTGGTATCAACAGGAAACTCTTCTAATTGGATGAGGTTGATGGCAAAGGATTTCTTAGAAAACTATTCCCTCCTTTCTTGTGATATTTTTTTTCTCACTCTTAGTGTGAGCATCACATTTGGATGACACAAAAATAGTTTTCTGTCTTGCGTTTTTGAAGGTTGATTTTTAATTAAGTTTTTCGGGTGAGTACAAACGTGTACTTTTAAATTTCATTGATTTTTCATTCCGTTTTGATTCTATCTCTTAATGTAGTTGCTTTAATATTGTGCTATGCTTATAAAGTTTAAATTATACCTAAAACTTTAAGCTATTGCAAAAGTCCTAACCTATAATGTTTATTTAGAACTAAAGCAGAAATATAAGCTAATATATAAAACAAAATATTTTTCATTTTCTTCAGATTTATTGCGATTGATTAGAGGTTTCTGGGATAATTTTACAGGGTCTTCTAAACTGTACACCATTCTATAGCAGAAGACTTGCTACTGTTATGTGTATGTAAAATATATTTTGGGGTCTTCAAGACCGTAAAGTTTAATGATTCAACAAACTTTTAAAGGAAACTTTTTAAAACTAAATTAACGTCAAATTTTTTGAAATCTCAATTTTGTTTGGTTGATTCCTGACCAGCTGCCTGGGAAAGACCCCTTGACAGTATTCTAAGACATGATAAAGTTGGTCAGTTAACAAATAGATTTAATTGAGACACGTTTTTACAAAATCCTCAAATTTCTAAATCCTAAATTTCTTTCTCCATTCGAATCCTTAACCCTTCGACCGGCTGGAACGTAGAAAGTCGCTCTCCGATGACTGTTCTTCAACCGGCTCCGTCGCAGAAAGTCGTTCTTCGATTGCTACTGTAAGACCGGCTGCGGCGTAGAAAGTTGCTCTCAGTTTACTTTCCGACAACCGGCTCCGACGTAGAATATCGCTAGTGCTTTCCCCCTCGCTCACAATAAGGGAGCGGGTCAGCTGCGATAAGGTCGTTTTGTGGTTACGGGGACAGGGGAAAAGAATGTTGTCGGATTCACAACGAGACGCCTGGATCCATTAAACGCGTCTTTCCCCATTCTTCTGCAGGGCTTTCGAAGAAGAGTGAATGGTGCCAATTTTTAGACTCTAGTCATCCAAATTGAAAATGGAAGATAGGATTTTTTTTCAACTTTAAAAATCCTTTTTTTTTACAGAAGGTAATTGGTTTATGCTCAATAGCTTATGCTTAATTTATAGGTTCAGATAATACAAATTTCGCACTTCCATGTGCACACTACATATCTGTTAGAAGACGTTTATATTTCGTTTTCTCGGCATTGAACACACTTTCTTTTTCGGACATCTATTTTGCTCCTCTTATGTATGTGTGGGATGGAAGAAATGAATGTGTTTTTTTTTTCTTTTTCCAGTCGAATACTTTTTGTCTATATCGGAGATTAATTTAAATTTAAAATCGTAAAGAGAATTGTTCCTCTCAGGGACCGGCGTGCTTCTAAAAAGATGCAAAATATACGCATTATTGACAGCTGTATCAAGAAGGAAGTGAAATAAATACTTCCACCATTCTGAGGATTTTCTTGAAGTAGTGTAATATTTCCTCTTTTTGTCAGCTAAATCCACTCCACCCATATGCTTATTGTACTTCATAAAAGCGATAGGGCAAACTTTATCTCTTTTAAAAGGATCTAGCACCTTAAAAATGACAAAAATATAGAAAAAATTAGTTTGCTTCAAAAGTTGCCTTATACTGTTTAAAATGTTGTCCTAGAAAATCAGACTGATTCTTGTATTTTTTTTTAAAGTTATAAGGAATTTTGTGAGACTACACCTGTGCAATCAGTGTTTTGAAAGCGAAACTAACCGCATTTGTACGTCTGCAGAGCCTCGATATTTATTTACGATTGAATAAATGAAATAGCTTAGAAGATGGAACGTTTCTTCGTACTGTTACTGATATCCTGGCTTTTTTATTTACATCAGTATTAGCGCTGTACAAGTAAATTATAGCGATAATTTGAGAAAAAGAAGGGTTTAGATTAGATTTTCTTTTTGATATTTGTTATTCTGTTGTTTCTTTTTCTGTTGGTTTATGCGTTATTATTAACTATACCTAAAAATAAACGACAGAGCTCTGAAGGTATAGAAGTAGGAAGGTATATATATATATATATATACAACTTCACTTTCGGATGGGGATGCAAAAACACTTAATAATAAGTATTAAATATACCAGCGCCTTGCTTCTAATTAACTTTTAGAAGGATGTTCCAAGTTCCATGACAAAAAAGAATCTATACAACATGATTTGGTCAAAGTGTCCAAATGAGAATTTTGTGTCAAAGAAACGTGTCGAAATGGCCACATCAGAAGTAGTTTGCGAGTTATAGGGGTACTTTCAACTATTCAGAAATCTGTTGGGATTAGGTTATGATCCGAGATTCTAACGTGGACAGATAATTAATGCTTGAAAAAACTATCAGAGAATGAACAGCTGAAGTACTAAATTTCAAATATTCGAAAATTAGTGAAAACAGCAATCAGAACAAAGGAATAGGCTCTTAAAAAAAGAAGTGATCACTTATGGTCCACGGAAGTTTTACACTTCACTTATATGTAGAAAGTAGCTATAGAAAAAATTTGAATTATTTTTTTTATAATTTTATACCATAATTTTTTTAATTTTAAAACTTTAAACTACTTTTTCTCCAACTTTATTTTTTGTGTTTATCTTTTAATTCAAAATGCAAAGGCTTTTTTAATTTCCAATCAATTGACTTCAATTTTTTTTTACATGATAGATAGTATCTTGTTATGAAATACAGGTATGCATTTTTAGTTATTACGAGTAGAATATTTAAAAAATATATAAATGTGCAGTAAAGTGACGTTTTTTGTGATATTTTAAGTAGCGTTTCAGGTTTTATTTTTTATTTCAAGATTTATTCAATATATCTTTAATTCCATATCTGTAAATTTAGTTTAAGTTAAAGGAATATTATAAAAAAAATTGAAGCTTATATCATAAAAATTGCAAAAGAAGATACACTTTAAAAATTCTTGAATATTTTGAAAACGGATTAATTTTTAAGGTGCTGGGTCTTCTTAACAGAATTTTGTTTTCTTTGCACAAGACCTGTTTCATTCTTGAGTTTGGGAATAGCATAAAAACACTTTTTTTGTCCATCCACGTCGTGCTAAGTAAGTTGGAATTAGTTTTGCTTTGGAAAAGCTTTATATATTTTTTTCCTCAGAAAGTTTAAGGCCTTGATGTTAGTGAGCAAATGCTTTCTGTTTACGTTCAGTGTCTCGCAACCATGATGTCCCTTTTTTTTTAAATTTATAACAATAGGAAAAACGGTCAAAATATATATCGTGGCCTTTATTCTTCAGAGTATTTATCAAATTCGTGACCACATCTTATTCAAGTCCTTTCGGGAACATTGGAATATTACTCATCTTTCCAGCATATAGTTCAAAATTTAAAACATAGCCGGATTTTGATGAACAAAGGAGCCACATTTTCAAATCTTGTTTAGCTTGTTTTAAGGGCATATATTGGACTATGCTCCCCTCGACCCTTAAATTTTATTACGGCTTCGTCAATACAGCTGTTAAAAATGGTAATTTGTAATTAACGACGTACTAGAGCAACACGACGGGCTATTGACAACGGTCCGGGATCAATTTCTTAAGGGAAAGATCCGAGGACAACACCTCGTAATTTTGAACCACGGTCAGATGACGAAGCAACACCTGGGCTGGCACCCCACTCTCCAAACTTCCACACCAACCCAACATGATGACGGCCACCACAGATTTAAGGTGAACCAGCCGCCTTTACACCAATGTATTGTTTCCATCCAAGCGAGCCCTTGAAAGCAAACAAAGATTCGTCTATTGCCACAGATTGGTTAGGTGTATAAGCGGTTTTAAATTTTTGAACCAACATTTCATGAAAACATTTTTTTTCTTAACTTTGGATTTGGATGCGTTTTTTTGTGAAATTTATCCGAATCCTCAAAATGCAGAAATTTTATTAGCAAGCTATATCTTTTCTCACTCATGATTTGTCCAAAAAAGGGAGTGCTTAAAATCGGTCATTTTCTCCAGTACCATTCTTGTACTGATTTTGACACTATTCCTTGAAGTAAAAGTAAATCAAAGAATAAATTTAGTTCTTTGATGTCCGTATTTTTCCAACTTAATTTTCTTGATGATGGTGTCAGATCGGACTTGTTGAAAAAATCTTCCGCATATCTATTAGGGATGCGACATCGATGTCGATGTTTTCAAAACATCGATGTTTTTTTAAAAACATCGATGTATTTAACATCGATGTATTGGGGTCGATGTTTTGGTAACATCGATGTTTATACTTGTCGATGTTTTTACGCTGTGTCGATGTTTTATTTTTAAATGAAAAAATTACCGTTTTAAAAATTTTAAAAATAGTCAAGTAGCATAATTTTTATAATCAGCAAATTGAACATACTTTTAGATCAAAGAGACCAAGGATGAAGGGTCTGAAAAGTAGGGATGTGACATCAATGTCCATGTTTTCTAAACATTGATGTTTTAGAAAAAAACATCGATGTATTGGAGCCGATGTCGCATCACTAGTTGCTAAACCAGTTTTAAGAAATGGGAAAACAAGTTTAAATACATTGAATTTTAAAAACATCGATGTTTTTGGGTCGATGTATTATCAACATCGATGTTTTGATTTTGAACATCGATGTTAAGCTATCGATGTCGCATCCCTAATATCTATCAGTTTCTTCCATGATGAAATTCATGATTTTCTCATAAAAAAATATGCTAAAAAACATCATCGGATCATATGTGTTTCCAAGCAAAATCTTTATAGAAGTACTTATTCCAGGAGTTGAAGTAAATTGAAAATTCGGAGGAGCAGGAGTAGATGCATTGTATATCAATGGGACACCAATTGCGAGCAGCATTTAAAGTATCATCGTCAGATTCACTTTTCGTTGAAGAATTATCATCTTCAGAAGATGAAATTAAATCCTCTCTGTCAGAATAGTCCGAACCGGAATCCATGACAAGTTCAATAACCCTCTGATAAATATGATGATAAAACATTTTTGTTTGAGCAATTCAACTGTAGATTTCACTAGTATATTGGAGGAACCAGAAAATGCTTCATCACATTTTACTAAACCATCAATACTTGTTCAAACAGGAAAATATTAATAAAGTATACTCGAATTTCCTGCGCAATGCTCTTCCCTCGAGTTGCTAGACCTTTCAAAAAGAAAATGTTTGACAAAAACCTTTAGTGCCTTCGTTTGGAACATTACAAGCAGCAAGTACAACTGATTTAGAGAAACCCGAAACGTTCTCACGTGAAAAGCCTCAGGACAGCAAATACTCCTCTCAGTAGACTAATTTATGACTTTGAATGGCCCTATCGAGCCCTAACCCTGAAGGGGAAGTGGGGAAGATTGACCCCTGTTGTTATACGAATCAATAGGCACAGGGGGATGGAAAAGACTGCATGGCCGGTTTTCGTGCAGTCCGAAAAGTTTTCTTCTATCAATTTGCGCTCATTCTTAAGCTACAGAGAGGACGTTTCAAAGAAGTCCACTAAAATATTTAGGACGGTCAAAGGGTTAAAGAACTAGTGAAAAAGCCTAGTGATTGAATTCAGTTAAGGCCAATGCCAGAGAAAGTAGTATTTAGTATACTAATTTTTTTATAGGTTGTAAGATGGGCGACAGTAAAAGGAAATTGAAAAAATTCTCTGATGACATCATTTAAAAAATGATTTAAACCTACTGAAGAGTCAGAAAGTCCAACTACTCTCGTAACAGTTGAACAACAGGAGGCAAGTGAAGTACATAGTACCACCTCTAACACTAATATAGCCGTCAATATTAATGATATAGGTCATTATGTAGATATGAAAAAAGATACTCTTGCAGGAGGACAAAAATTTTTGCTATTTCAAAAATTTTTGAATCTGATGACTCTTATAAATTTCCCACAAGTGAAAAGCGAAACTTAAAATTGATGGAGCTTTTTGAAAAGACTGCGTATTCTTCTCCAGTTATTACGGAGGTGGTGGACAACAACCACTTGGCAAATTAGTCATATCGCCATTCAGTGTCTGGAAAGATGCTGTAGAAATTTTTAACATACATCAAAATTTGGAATAACACAAATTTTCTGTGCTTCATGCCGAGAGTCACTTGTCAGTCACTGAAGGTAGGGAGGAATCAATTGAGGTTATGTTAGATTCAAGTCTCAGAGAACAATAATATTTTGTGGACGTCAGGATATATCACTTAGAGGTCATATAGATTCTGGTCAAATAAATTTTTGATGAACCGTAACCAATAAAAACGATGCGAATTTTTATGCCCTTTTACGTCTAAGGGTTAAATGTGGATATGAAAATTTGAGAAATCATCTAACTCTGTACATCTACTCCTCATATACAAAATGTACTCATAAACTAATGTCATTCAATAAAAGTGAACACCCTTGTTAATAAAGTGAATGCATCTAAAAGTTTTTCGGTATTAGCAGACAAAACGGTAGATATAGTGAGCATAGAGCAACTTTCGTTGTTTATGCGATATGTCGAAAATGAGACCGTAACAGCTATATTCACAAGTCTTGAGTTAACTCGAGGATCAGTTGATCCGAGAGTAAGAGTTAACTCGAGGATTATCAAGAGCGATATTCTCAAACGGCGTGTTAAGTGATCCGCGGATTAAAATGAGAAGCTCACTGTGATTGGTTACTATCGTCTCCTCCCGATCACGTGATATTGTTTATATTGGTTACGACGCCCAAATTTGCATTCATACTGATCAAGTACGTACTTCGCCGTAGAATTGATTCCAAATGGTGATTAAATACAACGCACGTGGCATTTCAATTTGGGTTTGGGAAAAGAAATGCAAAGGTATTTAATTTTAAATTGGATTTTTATGGAAACCTAAATTTTGCAAGAAAGAATTGTACACAATGTCTTGACAAATGAATGTAATTAGATTATCTTTGTACTTGTCAGTATGGGTGTATGTTGGTGGTATGAAAAGTAACTTGCATTGTGAATTTTCTTTCATTCGTAATAAATCAACATAATAATTTTTATTCTACGACAAATTTGCATGTGCCATGGTCATATATGGGTGTATGTTGGTAGCATGAAAAGTAACTTGCATTGTCAATTTTCTTTCATTCGTAATAAATCAACAGAATAATTTTTATTCTACGATGAATTTGCATCTGCTATGGTCATATATTCTACCTTTCGCTCTTACCGGACGGACGTGCCGCCATCTATCTTTTCACCAAACGTTTTCGCAGTTACATTTATTTTCACTTTTCTTTTGAATTTTCAGTAAAATTATGTTTTTAATTTTTCAATTTTTGAAATATTATGAAAAGGAGATGAGCTGCTATGCAGCAGGTGTTCCGTAATGACAGATCTAATCCAGTCGTCGCAAGAATACTGTAATTGAGTATAGAATTAAATGTGTCATAAATTTTGTTTCTTCTCAAAAAGATAATACTGCGCATGTGTTAAATGTAACTCGCGAGTTAACTCGCCGATTTCAGAGAATCAAAATGTAACACCAAAATGGCAGTTTAAACCACGGATCAGGCCTTGTGAATACGGTTTGTTTGATAACTTGGGGATTATTGTTGATCCTCAAGTTAATTCGGACTTGTGAATACAGTTGTAAGTGTAAGAGAAGACTTTTGCAATTTGTACCAGTATCTGACCTTACAGGGAAAGGCCCTGCTAACTCTATAATGGAGACCCTTAACAAACTAGGAATTAATTTGCAGTACATGGTAGGTCAGGGATATGATGGAGCTGCTGCTATGAGTGGCCAATTACAGGGAGCTCAGCAACACATAAGAGAAAAATGTGATCTTGCTATTTATATGCATTGCGCTTCATACTGCCTAAATTTAGCTATCTCTAACGCTTGTGAAATATCAAGTATCCTAAATTGTTTTGGCTCAATTGGGAGTGTATATAACTTCTTCAATACACAGAAACGGCAAGGTATACTAGAAAAAGCTATTGACGATTTAGAATCTAAAACATCTGCTACATGACTGAAACAGTGATGTCCGACCAGGTGAATCCAACGCCATGAATCGGTACTTGTTTTCTTGGAACTTCAACAAGCTACGGTTGATATATAAGAAACTATATCAATATGGAATGATAATACGAATGTCACTTTACACAATTGATAAATTGTTTGCTATAACTCTACCTTTAAGTTGTCACTTACAAACAAAAAGCATGCATGGTCTCGTCTACCCCCCCCCCATAAAAGAAGTCTGTGTACACCACTGGAACATGGTACATTGTTTTACGATGCATTTTTTTAGTTGTGTAAAAATATTCAATTTTTAGATTTCATCTAGACTATTTTGTTTATAAATTCTTCTTTCTTAAAAGAGCTTGATCAAAAACAAATATGCTGTTGAACTTAAAATAAAGAGTAAGCATAACACATAACAAAATCAAAACTAAAAAGTTAATATTTAGCTTGATCCTAAAATGTGAAAACAAATCCCATTAGAAATTCTTAGGGCAAATTGCATGTCTCTCTCTCTCTCTCTCTCAAAGTATTTCTTCAAACTGAGTTACTCTTTTTGTAAATATAGAATAACTGCACAGAATGTTTTAAATTAACAATTTTTAAATATCAGATATTTTTCACTTCACTTTACATTGCTAATTCTTCACAGTAGCATGATTTGTATTCCTTTAGTCTCTATGACAAGGGTGTGGCTTTTACAGCATACATTGTAGTTTACTTAAGATAAAATTTACACAAAGTGTAAAAATATTTATAAACAAATCAAGGCAAAAAAATATTTTTTTTTATACTTACACCACAACCCTATTTTATATGTAAATGGTGTAAACAGAAAAACATGCAGAAAATTAAAAAACTGATGACAAAAATTATACCTTATTTGTGGAATAAAAAAGAAATTATCAGATATTGAGAGAATCTTACCTTTGCTAAACTACATAAAGCTTGCACACTGTATTGAGCATTGTTGTGGACAGATGAAGAAACATCGTTGCCATTTTGAGAGAAATCCTTTTCCTTAATATTATCACCTTAAAAGAGTTAACAAAATAAATATCGACACTAACCACTAGTACAAAGTAAAAATATCTTCTGAAATAAAGTTTGAATTATAAATTCAAATTTTCTTTTCTTTAATTTTATTTTTATGAATTCAACACAATTTTTTTTATCTTTTTAAAAGGCGAAAAAAGTTATACAAATTTATGCAGTTCTGTAGAACTCTTAAAGGACAACAAAGGACAAAATGTTTCTACAAGCATCCAAACAGGGTATCGTTGAAAATAGAAAAATAATTACAACTTATGCAGCCTATGAACCTTTTGTTAAAAAATGTATCCCACCTAATATGATAAAAGGAAAATGAATTTTGTAAACATATTTGAAATATATGGTATATCCATTGTTGTAATGCAGTTGCTGTTAATTTTAAATGTATTTATTACATTTGATTACTTAAATCAATGTTTAAAATTTTTTTACTTTTCTTGAGATATTTTAGTAATTTTTTTAAAGTTCACTATCCTGATATCTATACAAACAAGAGTGTAGAAATGTTAAAATTTGTAAAATTTATTTCTGAACCAATCAGTGAAATTTATTTAACGTTTTCAGTGTTTTCTTCTTCATTTACAAGTTCCAGATATTGCAAGCATCATAAAAAAGCAGTGAAATCTAATCCATTCACCAGTAATATCTTAGATTTAATGGAGATAGATACTTGAAGACAGTTTTTACTATTACCTACACTTTCACTTTTGTTTCATGGTAAGTTAACTTTCGTTTGCTTAAAACATTATTGATCAGATATATTTCAAAATTTGTCTACTGTATGAAACTTGCTTATTGTGTTTCATTTCTAGGAGTCTAGTTGTACTAAAGATATGTTTAGTTCAAATCACAAAAAAAAAAAAAAAAAAAAAAGTATCACTTTGTACTGAATAGGTTTTGATTAGTCATGCTTGGCATTTTATAAAAATCTTGAGCACACCATTCTAAGCCTTTTGTTCCATGACTGATATACACATAACAGAACATTTTAAGTACCAGTGGACCAAAAAAAAAAATGTCTCATAACATGAAATGCAAGTATGTGATATTTGCCCCAAAGGAGAGTTTAGAAGTGGAAACTTCAGTTTTCAACAACCATAACTGCTCTTAGAAAATTGCCTTACAAAATTGTCATCAAAATATCACTCACAATAAAATCATAATGCTAAATATTTAAGAAATAGAGCTCAAGAAATAAAACATTGTCTGCAGATGCTTTTAGAATCTAACCTCTGGTCAAAAGTGAATTTGACTTAAACTTAGAAAGATTTGGGGCTAAGAGCTCATAGGATTCAATGAAATTATGCTATCCTCAGCATATGAGGATACCTGTTAGGGTGCCCCATTTTTGATGCAAATAATAGGGTTTAAATAATTTCCTTCTGGCAACTCAGGAATCATTTAGTCATGAAGAGGAACCTTATAAAAAGATCTTGTCACTGAGTTCATACGAGATCCTATGAAATGTATTTTCTTTGAAAGCGTATGGTCCAATTTTGTACAACTAAGAGAAACTGTACCATATTGAGATATAATTTGAATGCAATAGGAACCTTAGCATATAGAACATATTTAGCAAAAAAAATGTTGCTCATTAGTGCTTAAATGCATTTTTAGAACTTATACACAAGAAAAAATAAAAATGCTGTTGGTTAAAATGATAACTTTCATTCTATTTACTGTCCAGTTTCACTAAAATCAGTCTTCTTGGTATTGCTTAATAACACCTTGAGTAGAGTCAGCTATTTTAAAATTAACCTGTATATTACTAGAGTAACATATTACCATCTTCAACAGCAGCTGAAATATCTGACTGGGGACCAGGACGAACAGCAAGATTCCGCCATAACCAGGTTGTTTGTTCTAAACTATCACATGCCACTGTACTACATGCTTCTATTAGCTTGTGAGCAATGTCCTATATGAATTAAAGTACTTATTTATTTCCAAAATGGAAATTTTATATTAACAAAAAATTTTTTTTATTAAAACTTTTCATGTAAAAATAGAAAATATCATGAATAAATTTTTTTTACCTGAAGATCTTTTTGAGATTTTTTGTCTTCTAATAAAGGGGATCTTTGCACAAATTCATGAAGAATGCTATATAAATTATAAAATATTGACTTCAGTAAACTGATACAAAGAAATAAAATAAAGTATTGGGTCATCCAGAAAATTCCGCGGTTTTCTTTATGATAAATACCAACGAAGCAGTACAAAAACATATGAAAATTTTATTGAATTACATAAGCCCCATTTTGTTCTATGAATTTTTTTGTCTTCTTTCTGGCATCTGGAAAATTCCTTTAAAAAAGAAATCATTAGGCTTATTTGTAAAGAAGTTATCGAGGTGCTGTTTAACAGTCTCCAAAGAATTGAAACTCGATGATTGGTCAGTTCTGGCCACTTTGCTTCGATTTCAAATCATTACTTTTGGGATGCAGCCCCCCTTTCGATGTTACTTGGGTAGGTTCATTTGGCTTACCCATGATCTTTTTTCTTGTAACATTATTGTATAGTATCCACTTCTCATCTCCAGTAATGAGCCATTTCAAAAAAGGAGCTTCTTCATTTCGTTTCAGCAAAGAATCACATGCCGATATTCTGCATCAGCATATTCTGTGTTAAAGTAGGGTACCCATACATCGTAGTGGCTTACATACCCAATCTTCTTCAGATGATCATGAACTGTACTTTATGGAATATTTAGTCTGTGTGATGGATCCTGAACTGTGTAACATGGATCTTCAGTGATAGCACCATTAAATAGGTCCTCATTTACAGAGAATGGTTGTCCAGAGCGGACATCATTTTCGAGAATGAAATTTCTGCGCCTAAATTTATCAAACCACCTTCGAACTGTGTCATCAGAAACAGCACTTTGTCCATATACAGCATACATTTTACGAGCAGTCTGACTAGCATTATTTTTCTTTCTTAAAATAAAAGAGCATAAAAAGATGGAAATGAACTTTCTGGTTCTCCATTCTTAGCACTGCAGTGAAACAAATATTATGACAACACAAGCCAGAATTATGCAGTGAAAGCAGAAAAGACCGAATTTAAACATGTGCTTAAATCAAGGTCACTCCTTATCATCGGCAGCAAAATTATAACAAAGCGCGCTTCGATTTGAAAAACCGCAGAACTTTTCGTATCATCCAATATATAATAAAGAGCAATTATTTTGAACAATGTATAAAACTTCTTTAAAAGACTCACCCCAGTAAGTGGAATTGCACTAAAGGAAAAGAAATTTGCAAACCATCTCTCCATAAGCCAAGTAAAGACTGCCATGTTTCAATAAGTTGTGAACCAGAAGTTTGCTGAACATAAGCCAAGAAAAACTGTAATGTATTGACTTCGATAGCAACTTTATTCTGCAAGAAAAATTTTGTTTACATTTTCAAATTTTCAGTGTTTTAAATACCTTCTCTGAAGGAATAAGAATACAAAACTGCATATTAAATTAATAGATTATATATCTACAAAACTTATAACCATTTAATATACAAGTAAAAACCTATAATTTATATCCTGTTTACAATTATTAAGTTTTTGGCTACTTATATAAAGCTTCAATAAATATATAGTCATATTTTGTTTAAACATTTCAACAATTTCCTATCTTATGTAGAACAACTGTATGTACAACACTTATCCAAAAAATTTACATGCTTACATATTTGTGATTTGAAAATGTATTTGTATACTGTATCGATATTCAAACTTACTTTCTGCGACATTGATGGTGGTTGTTTTAAAACATTTCTCACAGTCTGAACGATAGATTCTAATGGAAAAACTTTTATTGCAGCAACTAATTCTACAAGCAGAAGTTGCTCCTTTGACCAGGAAGGTATAACCTGAAGGTAAAAAAAGTCATATTTTAAAATATCTAAATTAAGTTAACAATTAGAGATTTGTGCATGAAATTAAAAAAAAAAATTGTAATTTAATTTTGTGAAAATTGTAACTATGCATCATAAAACATTAAATATCTTATGAATATATAATAATGAAACATCTTAAAGTACAATAATTCTTATGAATGCAATAATTTTCTTCAAACTTTTAATGCATAATATGCAACATATCTAAAACTTTTTTAAAAAATACTCAAATCAAATACTATATTTGTTCCATGCAGATTAACCTTGGAATCATTAATTGTGATTGATTTGTACCAAAATAAGTCAATACTGTCAACAAATTTTGCCTTTTCACAATGTATCATTTAAAAACTGAATTTCCAGCCTGGTTGAACACAGAATAGCTCAAAAGGAGATCTACAGAAATTGTTCTCATAAATTATATTAAAATGATTAATACAGTTAAGGTTTTTAAAAAACTTTTATGTTGAACGACTTTTTGTATTTAGCATAACAATATTGTCTTGAAAAGTGTATAATAGATTTAATAGATAATTTCAATGTCATGTTTTGATTGCATTAAATAAGTACAGGGTCCTTTGGAGCATCTAGCATCTTTAGCGTTGAAAACCTTTTTAAATTTAAAAACTGTTTATTTTGACTGACATTATTGAAAAAGTTCCTATATCATTTGGTTCCTGTAAAGCAATTTTGAAAGAAAATTTAAGTTTACAACACATTGCTTCTCAAGTTAATCCAAAAAATTTGAATTTGTTCCAAAAAAAAATGTGTAGTGTACCAAGAGATGCTTTTTTAGGCGATTCCTTTTTAAAATGCATTATTACCAGTGATGAAACTTGGATCTATGAATTTGATACAGAAACAGCTCAACAATCAAATGAATGGAACTTGAAAGGTGAAGAAGGATCAAAAAGACCACATGAAAGTCACTCAAAAATGAAAGTAATGTTCACTGCTTTCTTTGATTGTCATAGTGTTGAGTATTATGAATTTCTACCAACTGGCAAGACTGTCAATAAAGATTATTATTTGAGTGTTTTGTGCCATTTATGTGAAGCAATTCGTTGAAAATGACCTGAATTGTGATGAAATAACTCAAGGGTTTTTAATCACGATAATGAGCCCTTCACACAGTGTCATTGTTATTCGTGATTCCTTGACAAAGCATTCAACAAATATGGCTGCTCAAGCTCTGTATTCATCTGATATGTCACTGTGTGACCTTTTCTTATTTCAATGGGTGAAACTCCCTCTTCGTGGTTACTGTTTTGAGCGCATTGATGCAATAAAAGAAAATTCGATACGAACCCTGAAGGGGTTTCACAAAAACGACTTTAAGGCATGTTTTGAGGGTTGGCAAAAGTGCATTGAAGTCAGAGGAGATTACTTTGAAAGAAATTTAATAAATTTTGACCAATAAATTGATTCCTTTATGACAGCATTCCAGGTACTTTTTGATCACTAGTATACTGCCAAATATTATAGTCAAAATAAGAACATGCCCCAAAGCCATAAAAAACTTCTTGATGTGTTCCTGAAAGGCTTGGTTGCCACTAATTACTTTTTCTACAAAAGGGCTAATTAGACTGGGACCTACCAGTCTAGAAAAACATATTTGTTGGACTAATAAATGAAAGGTAATAGAAATAATTTCAATTCATTCAGGTAGATTTGAAAACCTCCCCCAAAGTCCTGCCTGGCGGCCTCAACGTGGCGGAGGGTGACCCTGGATGGAATGGGCGAAGTACGTCAGGAGTTTACTCCTGGTAGGGCCACCCAAGGCGTGAAGGCCATTCCATTATATCCAGCTAATGCTAGGAAGGTGAACAGAGCAAAGTCGGACTTCTACCTTCCTCGGGTGCTCAAAGTAGCTAGCTACCAACAGAAGCCGTTCACCTTTCCCTTTCATTCATGATGGTTTCGCCTTTCTCTTCTGATACCGCATCGTTCGTTGCGCAAGTTACCAAGGGACGCGATCGTGGCTTAGGCAGAGGGCCCAGACCGTTAAATATGCTACAGTCTCCCACCAAAACTAAACGAACTATGCCTTTGAGAATATTACAATGTAACATCAATGGACTCTGTACTAATGCAACTAAGGCTAAATTAGACCACCTTTTAAAACTAGCAGATCAACATAGGGTACAAATTATTGCACTACAAGAAACTAAATACAAAGCTACTTATCAACTGAATTTAAAAGGTTATAAAATATTTCGTAAAGACAGATTGACTAGAGGAGGTGGAGGTTTGGCTCTTCTAATACGTAAGGCAAACTTTCAAGCAATCAATATCGATCAACTCAATGATGACTGTGATCTCGAAATACAGGGTATCTCACTCAATTGGAATGGTGAACAAATAAAGATTTTCAACACCTACTTACCTCCCAATGGGCGAGGATTGTGCGATGGCCTATCTCTTGCCACAGATGAACTGACATTTATTATGGGAGATCTCAATGCTAAACATACCTCTTGGGGTTGTTCAACAAGTAACCAGAATGGTGTTGAACTTTCGAATTTTATCGATGATAGAGCATTCATGTGTATTAATGATGGTTCTCCAACTCATAGTTCATATAGCTATGCAACAAGCGAGGCTTTGGATGTTTCCTTTGTTAGTCTCGAACTGTTCCCCAAATGCAAATGGAAAACCTTAGAGAATATAGGAAGTGACCACCTTCCTATTCTAATTGAACTTAACCAGTCATCTGACGTAAAAATAGTTACAAGAAATTATTGGAATTTTAGAAAGGCGAATTGGGACCTCTATGGTACTATGATTGCGCAAGCAATTAAACAAATGGCTCCTTGCACTGATTTGGAACGCCAATGGTCTTCCTTCTGGGAGATCATCTTCGGAGCAGCCAAAGCTACAATTCCTAGGGGAAACATAAAGGACATCCAGCGAAATTTCGCGGATGACATCTATTGTAGAACCTCTTATTCTCAAGAGAAATGACCTATCTAGCGAGCTCTTTGAGCATAACAATATATCTGTAAGAACTGAGCTCAATAGAGTGAATGCTGAAATTAAGCAGTTATACGCTAGTGCTAGAAGAAAGAGATGGGCAGAAATCTGTGAGAGTATAGATGTTGGGACTTCAAACACAAAGTTATGGAAAATGGCTAAAGCCATTAATAGTGAGCAACCACAATACGAGAAATCAAATTGTGTCAACTCAAAAGACATCCCTCTACCTTAAAATGATCAGGAATTGGCTGAAACACTTGGCAGGCATTATTGTCGTGTAAACAATCTCGAGTTTGTACAAGACGACAAAATAATAGCAGTCCGGGCTAGGAAAATAGCTCATTGTTGCCGCCAAGTTAAATAAAAAAATCCCGCTGTTTAATAATCCTTTTAGCCATGACGAACTGGAAATGGTCTTAAAACAAGTTGATCCTGAAAAAACCCCGGGCCAGATGGGTTGCATGTGCTGATGATTACTAATCTTGGAGTTTGTGGTAAACAACTTACTTGATTTTTTTAATCATACTTGGAGAATCGGTAGACTACCGAGAAATTGGAAAAGTGCTATTGTAATCCCTATTAGGAAGCCCAATAAACCAGCTGGCATCCCAGACAGTTATCAACCAATTGCACTGACAAATTTTGTCTGCAAGAATTTTGAGAAATTGCTATTGAATCATATCAACTTCCACCTGGCTACTAATAATCTTCTGCCGCGTGAACAATATGGATTTAGGAAGGGGCATGGTACTCAAGATCAAATCCTATACTTTGCCCAACACGCGAGAGATGCCTATAATAATACTAAACCGACCAACCATACGCTTGCAGTCTTATTGGACTTGGATAAAGCATTTCACAAAGTATGGAGGAATAAGTTAATCAATAAGTTATACGAAAAATTTGCTATTGACGGGCGGGCTCTTTCGTGGATTAACAACTTCCTTAAAAATAGATTTTTTAGAGTCAAATATAATGGCACACTTCTGGTTACTATCGTTCCAGGAAGGGTGCGCCCCAGGGTTCTGCTCTGAGCCCAACCCTTTTTGCCCTTTACATATCTGGATTGGAAACTGTTATTTCTAGTGATTGCAAAATTGGACCATTTGCCGGTGACATTGTTCTTTGGTGTAGCGGATCAAATGTTGATGCCATAGAGGCAAGCTTAAATAGTTCAATACAGATTATTTTGGATTTTGCGAAGGACCATAAGCTTCAATTCAATCCTGGTAAATCTACTTCAGGCTTCTTTACGACTAATAGGAAACTATTTAAATATAGTACTAGCATTTATATGAACTCCCAACTCTCACATTGTGAAAAAAAACCCAAATATCTTGGATTTATCCTCGATTCCGAGATCTCTTGCCATAAGCACATTGACTCTCTTGCAAATCGTGTCAAGAAGCGACAATATTCTAAAATTTATTTCTGGATGCGACTGGGGAGCAGATGCTAGGAACCTAAGAACTACATACATTTATCTGGTTCGTCCAGTTCTAGAATATGGTTTTCAAATCTATCATGTTGCCTCGATTACCAACTTGCAGAAACTAGAGAGAGTACAGCTCAGTGCGGCACATATTATTACGGGGCTCCGTAGGAGCACGCCATCCAACATAGTACTATACGAGGCCGACTTGCAATTGTTAGGGGATAGAAGTATCCCTAATCTTATAAAATACTTTAGTAAACTATATAGCTACCGTGACCAACATCGTACTGCTAATTTCCTGTGTGGCTGGCAGTGCTGTAGTCGTAAAAAAAAACAGAGGGTATACCACGATCGCCCGCAGAATTTTTTCCATAGTGAAACATATACTTACTACTTACACTTTCTAGGGGGGGGGGGTATGGACACACACGCAAATACATCTCTACTATTATAAAGGGAAGTGTTTGACTGTTTGTTGTTATGTTTAAGTTCCTGACGAATCTATGGCTCTTACAGTAATGGGATTTGGCACTCTGGTAGTACGAATTTTTTGCAATTTTTGGACGAGGCACGAATTTTAAAATCCAATCTATAACATTTAAAAATCAATTTAATGACAGATAATTATTAATGTTTTCCATAGAATGGCAACATCATAAAAGATCAAAGATTCAAAAAAACATTTAAAGTTGTTTTATTTCATATTTATTGTTTGAGGATATTAGGATGTGTCACACAAACATATATTATTTAATGTATTTAATATATATTTGTAGCTGAAGCAAAACATTTAGTTTTTCCAAATAATTTCTTTTAGCATATACAGTACAAAGTCCCAAATTCGTATTCCGTAATCCCGAATTGTCCAAAATCTGGACTATTTGCTAACCAACGTTTGGCGAACGTAAGCAAACAGGGGAGGGGGGGGGCGTAGTTTTCTAGAAAAAGCAAAGCGTGAGCGCAGTTTTTAAGAAAATGCAGAGGATATACGGAATTTGCTGGAAAGAACCAGAGGGTATACGGCGTATACCCTCCACTACAGCCCTGGTGGCTGGACGAATGCCCAGAGGTTGAAGAGGCATAGTCCTCTTGGACATGCTGAAATGTTAGATGTTTTGCAACCCTATGTTACTACTAACTCTCTAATGCCCATTGCCTCTCCTCTTGATCTATTGACCGGGATGTACTTCCATACGGAACTATTGACACACACTAATAAATCATCTCAACATCCTGAATTCTTAAGACAAGCTGCTCTTGAGGTAATCAATAATATCCCATCTGGGTCTGTACTGATTTATACTGATGGTAGTAAAAATGAAAATGGCCACACTGGAAGCGGGGTTGTTGAGAATAGGAATGTACCACGTGGGTGTTGTTGAGAGTGGAGCTTCTTGCTGACACTCTCGGCGAGACCACGTGATCGTTCGTAAAGTAATGTGATTCAAAACAATTTAAAAGACTTCCTGAATGGCACGGCTTCGGGTGTGAGCTTTCTTGATGAGCTCCCTCCTTGTTCTTGAAACTTGAATTTATGTATCTCAGCGTAATATTATCGTTTGTTGTGTTGTGTTGTACTGTTTGTTTGATGTCCGAAAATAAATCACAAAAAGACATTCTTGGACTCGATGATTCTTGGACTCGATGAATCTTTACAATGGTGCCGAAACCCGGGATTATATTATATTAGGACTTTGTGATACTAGTCGGATACATGAATCATTTGGAATAAACCATCAATTACTTGGATTACGTTGACGGCCTTGAACCTGGATTATTTGACGGCTCTGAACCCGGATTCGTGGTATCATTCAAACAGTGAGTTTGAACTTGAAAGGTTCTGTAAACGTTCATTTAAACACAACAGAATTAAAGATGGAGAATGTTGATAAATTAAAATCAAAACGTAAGCTTTATCGAAGTTCCTGTACTAAATTAATTACTAAAGTGGATTCTTTCTTAAAAAGTCTTGATACCGAAATTGAAAGTGACAAAGATAAACTGTCGGAATATTTGCTAAGTCTAGAAGAAAAGCAAAGTGAACTTAAAACTCTAAATTCTAAAATTGAGGACTTAATTAATGATAATGCTGTGTTCGAAACCGAAATTCAAAGTTCAATTGAATATGATGAACACATAAGTGATGCTAAATTTAAAATAAAAAGTAAACTACAGAAGTTTCAAATTGAACATTCTGTATCTTCTCAAGGTTCTAACGTTTCTAATTTGAATATTAAAAAGTCACAAATTGCTATTAATTTGCCTAAACTAAACATTCCCACATTTAATGGTGATTCAAACACATTTCTGGAATTTTTCAACAGCTTCACAAGTGCAATCGACTCAAATGAGTTATTAAGTAATGTTGATAAATTTATGTATTTAAAATCTTTTCTATCGGGTGAAGCTTACAAAACTGTTGCCAGATTTTCTCTCACGGAAGAAAATTACAAATCTTGTTTAAATTTGTTAAAAGATAGATATGGTAAACAAGAAAATTTAATCAGTTGTTTCATGAATAAACTGTTAGAAATTGAGCCAGTTAAGGTTTCTTCAAATCTTAAAGGACTTAGAAGCTTGCATGACGAAAGCGAAGTCTGTATACGAAATTTGAACGCCATGGGAATTGCGTCCGGTACTTACGGTCATTTATTGATACCAATTTTGTTAAAACAGTTACCTTATAATCTAGTGGTAGAATTTCATCGCAAGAGGGATCCTGAAAAGACCGGTGATGTTAACGAACTGATAAAATTTATTAAATTTGAAATTGAAGCTCGAGAAGCGGCTAATGTGGTTTCTGGACTGCCACTGAAAATTCACGAAACTTCTCGATTGAAAGATTATTATCAACCACCTAGATTTAAAACTAATGTCCCAACCTCAGCCGCATTAAACACAATTGTCAGAAATGTTTGTATTTTCTGTAACTCAAACTCGCATCAAAATGTAGATCGTTCACGAATGAACAGAAACGCTACAAGCTAAAAAAGGATGGACATTGTTATCGTTGTCTAGCTAGTAAACATTTAATTTCCCAGTGTAAAGTAAAAATCCAGCCATGTGAAGCGTGTCAGAGTTTACAGCATAATTTATTATTTTGCCCCGAAACTAAAAATAAAAACGCATCTCAAGTGCAGACTCTAGAAAAAGCCAAAGTTACACAAGTTCCGGAAAATCAAACCGTATTGTCTTCCGTTTTTAAGGGTGAAAATTCAGTGAATAGTTATACCACTTTACTACAAACTTCTAGTGTACAAGTAGAAAGTGGATCTAAAAAGTTAATTGCAAGATTGTTATTTGATTCGGGCTCACAAAAATCCTTTATCAGAAGAGACTTGGCGAAAACATTGAATGTGAAACCATTAAAGACAGAAAAGCTTCTTATTTACACTTTCTCAAAACGCAATCCCTCCGAAGAGGAACTTGATCTTGTAAACATCACTCTTCGCAGCAGATTCCCACCATACCCATGCATAGATATTCAAGCATTAGTCACCGATGAGATAAGTGGAGCCCATCTGTATTCGAATATCAATCACAAATTAATCCAAAACATTCTTTCCGACGAATGTAAAATTGCTGATTCATGGAACGAAACACAGCCGATACAAGTGCTATTGGGGGCCGACTTCATGTACTCTGCTCTTCGGGGAAAAGTTAAACAAATAAGTAATAACTTGTATCTTCAACCAACAGTATTTGGAAATACGTTGGCAGGGCAGGTGCCAGCAGAGCTAATGCCAGACACAACTTCTTGCTTGAAGGTTGTTTGCTCTTCAGTTGAGAATGATTTAAAATGCTTATGGGATATGGAACCTTTTTTGTGCGATTACGAACTGGATAGAAAAAAAACTTCGGATTGTATGAGTAATTTTGAAACTCAGTTGCGGTTTGTAAACGGGCGTTACGAAGCACCGCTTTTATGGAAATCAGAAACTTTGCGAGAAAGTTTATCGAATAATCTTGAAGTCGCGAAAAGAAGATTCTTTTCATTAGAAAAAAGATTTAATTGTGATGAGTTATTGTTTGATAGGTATAACGCAGTAATGAAGGAGCAATTAAGAGAAGGAATTATTGAAATGTGTAATGATGGGTGTTTTAATGGGTATACAATGCCACATAGAGACGTTTATAGAGAATTATCTTCTAGCACTAAAACAAGAGTTGTATATGATGCCAGTAGTAAACAAGGGACTAATAATAGCCTTAATGATTGCCTTCTTTCGGGAGAAAACTTGAACGCCAACCTTATAGATGTTATTATAAAATTCAGAGAACACAAAATTGTGTTGTGGAGATATAGCTCGAGCTTTCCTTCAAATTCAAGTCGCGGATTTTGACCGGAATTATTTATGTTTTCTGTATTATAAAAACTGTGACAAATCTCAACCCGTAACAGTGTATCACTTTAATAGACATTGTTTCGGTGTCACATGATCTCCTTACGTTTTGGCTGCAACTATCAAAACTCATATTAAAGCATACAAGGATACACACCCTCTCGCACATGAAATGTTAAGTAACTCACTTTATGTGGATGACCTTTTTTATGGAAGTTCCACCGTACAAGCAGCATTTAAGCTGTCTTCTGATGCTGCTTCGATCTTGAAAGACGCGAACATGAGTATGAGAAAATTTGACACTAATTCTAAAGATTTAAAAGACTTGTGGAGGAAATCTAATTCTTTAATTGAAATAAATGAACAATCAGATTCACACTTGAAAGTGTTAGGACTCATTTGGAACAATAATGAAGACACTCTGGGACTTGACTAAAGAACATTGTTGTCAACTTTGGATGACAATGTATGCACTAAAAGAAACGTCCTTCACACCGCTGCAAAAATTTACGATCCTTGTGGATTTATAACGCCTTTCCTGATTCGAATAAAGTGCCTTTTGCAAAAGTTATGGCAGCTTGGTGTGAAATGGGATAAATTGATCTCGGGAGAAATTAAAGAAAGGTGGCAAACCTGGTGTAACGAAATACAAGAATTGCAAAAATTAATTATACCTCGACATTACTTTTCTACCATGAGTGTAATAAGTGGAGAATATTTACAGTTACACGTGTTCTGCGATTCCTCTTTAAAGGCTTTTGGAGCCGTGGCATATTTAAGATACAAAACATCGCAAGACACTTTTCAAACTAGTTTAGTAATCTCCAGATCAAGAGTTGCACCTATAAAAAGGGAAACATTGCCCCGTTTGGAGTTGATGGGTGCTGTAATAGCCACTAGACTAGTTAAATATCTAAGAGACATCTTTAAAACTATTGAAGGGGTTTTTCTGTGGAGTGACTCGACGATTGTGCTCCATTGGATAAAAGGCTCGGCATCCAGATGGAAGCCATTTGTGTCAAACCGAGTCGCAGAAATTCAGGAAGTTACGGACCCAAGTGCTTGGAGCCATTGTCTAAGTAAACACAATCCTGCAGACTTGTTGACTAGAGGATGTTTAAGTAAAGATTTGATTACCTCGAAAAGGTGGTGGCATGGCCCTGAATGGTTAAATGAACCAGAAAACACTTGGCCCAAGGTAAAGTTATTTGAATATGACTCCATAGGCAGTGAGATCGAATCCGAATATAACTCGAAAGTTTTAGTTAGCTCTGCAGTTGTTCATGAAAGCATTATTGATCCGGGAAAATTTAGCAACCTTCGCAGACTATTGAGAGTAACTGCTTGGGTACGACGTTTCGTGGATGTACTCAAAGGAAAAAACAGTCAAAAGGGTCCTCTTACATCTGAAGAACTCAATAGTGCTGAGCAGTTTTGGGTAAGAACTGTTCAAAATGACTCTTACTTCAAAGAAATTACATTCCTGAAGAATGGTAAACCTCTTCCTAAAGACTCACAATTATTATGCTTAAACCCGTTTTTAGACCACGAAGATGTTCTGCGAGTAAAGGGACGGTTACAGAAAACCCACTTTACAATGGGCGGAAAGCATCCTATCATACTACCCTCTAAATCACAATTAACGGAACTATTGATTTGGGAATCCCATGAAAGAGTATTTCATTCGGGTGTATCTCACACACTAGTGCAAGTGAGAGAAAATTATTGGATCTTAAAAGCAAGGCAAACTATAAAAGCAGTTCTCAAAAAATGTGTCATTTGCAAGAGATTTAATGCTTTTCCAGGAAACCAGAATGTTGCCCCACTACCAACTAAACGAATGGAACAATCAGCTCCATTTTCAACTATCGGTGTTGATTTTGCTGGTCCACTATTTGTGAAAGATAGTGATGCAAAACAATATATTCTCTTGATAACTTGTGCAGTGACAAGAAGTGTCCATCTTGAACTCGTCGGTAGTCTGTCGACTGATACCTTTCTTCTTGCCTTCCGACGCTTCATTTCCCGACGAGGCTTGTGTTCAGTGGTGATATCGGACAATGCGCGTTCTTTTAAACGTGCTGAATTGGAGCTAAAACTAATGTGGTCAGTTATGAATCATCCGGAGGTGAAAAATTTTTATGCTTCAAATGGCATAAAATGGAAGTATATAATGGAAAGAGCCACCTGGTGGGGCGGATTTTATGAACGCATGGTGCGTACAGTGAAAGTAGCTCTGCGAAAGACACTTGGAAAGTCTTCTCTGACCATTGAACAGTTACAAACTCTCCTTACCGAAATAGAAGGAATGATTAACTCTCGGCCTATTACCTATGTTGGAAGTGACACGGATGAGCCAAATGCTTTAACCCCAGCACATTTTCTTTTAGGAAAAAGAATAACTTCGCTGCCCTCTGTGAGACTTCACCTTGATTCAAATTTCTCTTCTAGGAAAACATTAATAAAGGCATATAATTATCGAGAAAGATTAATGAGATCCTTTTGGTCCAGGTGGAGAAATGAATATTTGTTAAATTTAAGATCAGCCCATTCCAGTTTGGTTAAAAACAACATTCCCCAATTTAAAGTTAATGATATAGTTTTAGTAAAAGATGATCATTTACCCCGAAATTTTTGGAAATTGGGGAGAATTCTTGAATTATTTCCTGGAAGAGATGGCAAGGTGAGGGCTTGCAAAATAAAAACTGAGTCATCAGTTATTAAACGTCCTGTGCAATTGTTGTACAATTTGGAACTCCAGCGAGAAGAAGTAAAACTTTAGTTACTAAGAAGTTTTTAATGTGCTTTGTGCTAACATTTGAATACTATCTAATTTTATTGATTATTGTTTTCATCTTGGATATAATTTTCTGTTGAAAGTATTTATGCCTTTGCATTATTTCTAGTATTATTTAACTTGTATTTTATTGGTAAACTTGATTTAAATGTTTTTATCTTTAAAAAAAAAAAAAAAAAATTGCTATTTTATTGTTGATATTCTTAAATTGTGTACATGGAACATTTTCATATGCTGTATAGATTTTTTTAATTTTATTTCACTTCCTGAATTCAGTGTTATCTGTTTAAATACTTGAATATTTGATCGATTTCAACATGAACAAAACTTAAAAGTAGTATGTCGTTAATTCTTGGTATCATTTCTTGAACTATTGTATTAAATATGTTGAATTCTATTTATTATTGTTTCGAGGATTTAATAATTTAAAATATTGTTCTAATTTTAGAATCTTGCTATGTCACCAAAGATTTTGGAACTATTCTTTCATATATGTTAGTAAAAATATTAATATTAATCATGTACCATGAATAGATTTTTGAACTTGTTAATAAGTTTCCTTGAACAAATATTCTCGAACTTGAAGTGTTATTGAATTATTATAATTGAATTGCTTAATGTTGCATTTAATTTAAAGTGTGTTTAACTAATTATATTATTTTTTTGTATGAAGTGTTTAATATTTGAAAACTAGATTATATATCCTGAAGTTAATATTTTATGTGTGAAATCTTAGTATTATGTATTTACCAGGAAATTTTGATGAACCCCTATGTTTCATGTGGGGGCCAGGATGTTGAGAATAGGAATGTACCATGTGGGTGTTGTTGAGAGTGGAGCTTCTTGCTGACACTCTCGGCGAGACCACGTGATCGTTCGTAAAGTAATGTGATTCAAAACAATTTAAAAGACTTCCTGAATGGCACGGCTTCGGGTGTGAGCTTTCTTGATGAGCTCCCTCCTTGTTCTTGAAACTTGAATTTATGTATCTCAGCGTAATATTATTGTTTGTTGTGTTGTACCGTTTGTACTGTTTGTTTGATGTCCGAAAATAAATCACAAAAAGACATTCTTGGACTCGATGAATCTTTACAGGGGTAGTTATTAAATCTGGCACTGTAGAAACCTTGCTCAAACAGCGTAATAATGATTTTAGTTCTGTCTTTGGCTCAGAACTGATGGCCATTGACAAGGCTTTAAATTTTTCTTTAGAAGGGCAACTCTGCGGGGAGATTTGGATACTGGTGGATAGTCGTAGTGCTATACAGTACCTGGAAAATTGTGGACCAGCGGGGCATCTGTGTTTTGAAAAACTTAAAATGCTATCTAAGTCCTGCATTATACATTTTCAATGGATTCCTTCTCATGTAGACCTTAAATATAACGACATTGCCGATGAACTGGCTAAGAAGGGATCATCACTGCCCCTGTGTCCTGCTGAGCCTCTGACTTTCCATGAAATATACTCCAGAAGTAAGGTTCTTGTCAACTCGTCTTGGAAACTTCCGCCGCCCCATCCTTGGTACTGTAGCTCTGGCCCTGGTGGTGCTTTGAGCTTTGGTGGTGAAAGGCGGGACCAGACAGCTTTATCTAGGTTCAAAACTGGACACCTTAGGACTCTAAGGTTCTCCCGGGGAAACAAATCTTCCCCACTTGTACAAAGTGCAACACAAGTGAGGCCTCCGCCGAGCATTTGCTAGGATGCATTGCGTTATCGCGGGAGGACCTACTGGGTAGCCCTGGTGTGGTTCTAGGGAGATTGAGGGCGGAGGGACTCATGGACCTGATCTGATCCAGATCAGTGGGATTAGAAAGAAGAAAGAAGAAGATTTGAAAACAGAGAAAGAAAAGCATACCTTTCTAGTTTGTCCATTCTTTTTTACTCTGCTTTCATGCCATACAACTGCAATAGCTGCCATAAAATGTGGGCCATGGTTTAAAGATATTGGGCTCAGGAAACTCAAAATGTGCTGCTTCACAACCTAAAATTACAAAAAGTTTAAATCTGAAGCTAATATAATTTAAGAACACTAAACCAAATACACTGGAGATATTCAATTAGGTAGTCACATAGCCAATTATTCTTTGTGTTTAAGAGGTTTAGAATTATAATTTATTCCAGTAGACAGATTCCCATACACAATTCTATACATTTCAAATACATTAAAATATATTTACCAAATAAAAATAGATTTACAAAATTTTACAATGTGCAAATATTATATCACTATGATTTCAGGATAATCAAAATGTCAAAAAGTACTCTATTTTACTGTCATTAATTAAATTGGTTTGATTTTAGAAACAGAACTTTCGTACTTTAGAGCCTTCAAACTTAACATTGAATTACTTTAATTGAGACAAAATGAAAATTTATGACAAAATAAGTAAATTACATTGGTATGAGTTGATGTAGTGAAACTTTTTTCTGGAGACAAGTTATGAGTCTGGGCACAAAAATATGACCTTTGAGTACGAGTGGCTATTTAAGTCATAGAAAAGCACATTTACAGTGTAATATATAAAATAACAGTTCATGGTAAATGTATTATCAATAATTCCAATGTTTTGCACATTGTAAAGATTTTTTAGTTGCTTTTATGCATATTTTAGGTGAACAATTTGTATTGATTGGAATTCATTTGGCATGA